>JAWWML010000062.1:24798379-24901116 GCA_035047165.1 Ormyrus rosae
AATGTGATTTCAAATAATTTTTTTAAGAAGGGAGTCCTGCCCCACGATTATCATGGTTTTCATGGTAATTTTGAATATAAATTTTTGTCTGTGTAAGAGCACGTGGCCGATTTAGGATTTTCTAGCGAGCGTAGAGCCAAACGACGACGGCGGGGGGAGAAGAGTGCACAGATCTCGCGCCTGTACGCGCGTATTACAAACGGCGCGGCTGTTATCTCGGCGGCGCGAAGGCCAGGCGGTAGAGGTGGCGGTCGCCACTAGCATAGTGGGGACCCGGAGCGCGGTAAATATGACTGCAACTCAATAGCGGAGAACCAGTCAGTCGCCGGCTCGCCGACTCGCCGCTTCTTCCTCCTTTTTTTTTTTGTTCGTTCGCTGTTTCCCCCCCCTGACGAACCGGACAGACAACATGCAGATCGGCTGACGGCTCCTTGCGCCGAAACACCAGTTACTTATCCGAGTACGACGTTAACCCGGAACTTTCGCCAGGACATCGCTTATAGTCGCCGCGAACGGTGAGTGTCTCTCTTCAATGCTATATACTCTGCCCGCGAGCGGTACACCGGCGCGAGAGGCTCTTCTCCATTCATAAACATGTGACATAATAAGCCTGCTGCGGCAGCCTTGGGGCCGCGCGTCTGTTTTTCTCGCACTCGCGGACATTATTATATATCTACGGCTTCGATCGACTCGTTTTTCACGATCGCAGACGCCGCTGTTCGACGAAAACAATAAATCCCCGAGTTTATTGCACTATCGACGATGATGCCGCCAGTGATGCTCGTTTGCGTTCGCGTGTATTCGGCCGGTCACATGGCTGTAAGCATCGCCGACGAAAAAGTCATACATCATCTTGCTTTGATGAACGCGCGATTATGATCTTTCGACGGCTTCAAGGTCGGCGTTTCGAAAAGTGCAGTTGTGCGAGGATTAAAAAAGAAAAAGTACTAGAAAAAAGTTTAGACCAGGATAGTTTTGTGCCTGAAACGAATTCGCAAAGTCACTTGTAATTGTTTACAGAAATTGGTATCAGAAATTTCGCGTGAATTCATGCGTTGCATATTTCTAAACAATTATATTTTACGCCGAAGTCAACAGTTACATAAAAAAAGAAAATAACGATGATTGAATAGGAAAACAATATGAATCGCTATTTGCGAAAATCGGATAAAAAGAAAAAAAGAGAAAAAAAAGATTGTTAACAAAAAGTTTGTTTTATCTTTCGACAACTACATTTGAACATCAAATTATTTAGTCCTTTTTACATTTGTTAAAATGTAATGTCCGATCGACCTCAAGAAGCTTGTTTTCCTTTGGCTTTTTTTTTTTTTTTTAGAAAAGCTAAAAAAGGCGGGAAAGCAAGTACGCGAGATGATGAATATTTTAAGAGGATTAGCATAGATTTCAGCGCATATAATGGACAACGATTGTCGCTCACTCCACCTTGAGGCCTCCTCCTCGGGCATTAGCATATAACAAAGATACGATAGCGGGGATTTCTCCGCTTCCCGCGTAGACCTTGAATAAAAGCCGCTTCGATTGTTCGCCCGGCGCGCCGTGTCGATGCTCCTTTTCGCGCCGCGGCAGTTTCGTCGCTGGAATTTCAAAGGACGCGAATTTTTCTAGCAAAATTGCAGCCAGCCAAACGGCGCGACTGCTCGACTTGGCCTTTTGACTGGCGCCGCGGCAGGGGGGGGCGGAATGAAAAGCCGCAGGTGCGTGCGACTGAGCGTGAAAAAGGAAGCCCGCGGAGAAAAAAAGGGGATTTCCAATGGAAATCTGCGGGAGCTGACGCGCGCGACTATTCAGCTCTCTCGTTTTTAGGCCGCGCGCCGCACCGTCGTTATCATTTTCATCTTTTCTCTCTCGCGGAAAATCCGTGTAAACGGGTAAACAGCGAGGTGGAGGCGCGCTTGATTTACATTCGAAAATGTGCCTTTTTTTCGCCGCGAGGCATTCGCGCGCGCGCCCACAATGTCGTCGCTAACGTATACACTGCGGACGTTCCTCTCCTCGGCGGAGTAGTGCACTTGACTATAAAGCGAGTTGTAACTCGTTGGCTCTCGCTCCTAATGGAAGCTCGTTTTTCGAGCGATGTTTTGCAGCGCACAGACCAGAGCACGCAGGATGAAGCCGCTCGCCGCGACGCTGCTTCTCGCCTCGCTGGCGCTCTGCCACGGGCAGTTCATCTACCCGGACGAGTTCGACGCCTTGCAGCGGCGCAATAGCGCCCAGCCCGGCAAGCACCAGCTGCCGGCCTTCGAGCCCACCGTCCAGAGCGTCAATGACGTCTTCCCCCAACGAGGTCAGGGCGGCGCCCCCCAGTTCGCCGCCGCCCCCGCTGCCCCGCAGCCTCCGGCAGCCCCGGCGCCCAGCTCGAGACCCTCCGCCACGCCGTTCGACACCTTTCTGCCGCCCCGATGGAGGAATCACGTAAGTTGAACTTTTTTACTTTATTACTCTAGGATTTTATTCACAGCTTCGCAGACTCGCTAAAGAGAATGTCGAATTTTGCGCAGGTCGTGAACCTGATCTCGAGGGGCGTGACGAAATTCACCCTCGACATGGATCGCGCCATCGAGAGCTCGAATCACTCGAGCGAGGAGAATCTCCTGTTCTCGCCGGTGAGCCTGACGGTCACCCTGGCTATGGTCCTCCTGGCTTCGGCCGGCAAGACTTTCGAGGAGGTCGCCAAGATTCTGGGCCTCGAGTCCGGGGTCGACATCTCGAATCACTCGGAGATCGTCCACCAGATCTTCGGCCTCCTCATCCAGGAGTCCGACCGAATGCAGCTGCTGGACCGCACCGCCCCCCAGAGCAAGTTCGCCTTCGGCATCTTCGTCGAGGACGGCTACCCGGTGCGCGAGCAGTTCAAGGCCGTCAGCGAGAAGGTCTACAAGAGCGAGGTGATAAGCGTCGACTTCTCGCACAACAGCAGGCAGGCCCAGTCGACGATCAACGACTGGGTCAGCCAGAAGACGAACGGCAAGATCAAGAGCATGCTGAACGAGCCGCCGAGTCCGCTGACCGACGTCATCATCACCTCGGCTCTCTTCTTCAGCGGCGAGTGGGACCAGCACTTTATGGACGGGCAGACTAAAAGGTTTTTTTATTTTTTTAGTTTTGTTGCTGTTATCGCGTTGTTTTGCTCTCGATATTAAACGTCGTCGCTGTTTTTTTCGCAGGAAGCCGTTCACTATTGCGCCGAACGAAACTGTCTACGTCGACTTGATGTACAACGGCGGCTGGTTTCCGTTTTACGAAGATAAGGAGCTCGGGTTGAAAATTATCGGCTTCCCATACAAAGGCCTTGAGGTGAGATTTTTCGTGATCAACTGTTTTTTTTTTATATTTTTTTTTTATTCTCTTTCATATTCGCTCAAGTTTTTTGGTTGCGCGATAATTGGCTAGGTAGCGGATAAGCGTGCTTTGCCTCTAATAAGATAACTGGTTTAATTAGCATTCGCATTAAATGAAAATCTACTTAAATAATGACGCGAGGGATCTGAAAAACTTGTGACTTTTACGACGGCAGTTGAGGAATCATCGGCTCTTAAAAGCCATTCTTTCTGGGCTATTAAATTTTACGTTTTATTACCTCCCACATATTCATGAATGACGTTTACCGTGGAAGAGAAGCGCGTCGAGAATGTAAGCGTTTTTTTTCTTTTTTTCTTTTATTAATGAAAGAAAATTCAATTGAAACAAATGGCTCGTCATTTTCATGGAACCGTTCGGGTAAATAGTGCATAACTCAAGTCGAATTAAATCAGCAGACCAGCGGATAATTTCTTCAAAGCGAGTGATTTTCAAAATTTTTTACATACCTGACAAAAATGATAAATTCACCGGGTGATTATTTTTAATATCTGCATTGATAGCTCTATAAAATCGAATATTAAAAGTGTATTAAAGTATTTTTTACTGCCATCCTTTTATTGACGATGCTTGATTAAAGTATAATGCCTCGAACTTTATTTTAGTTCTTGGAATAATATTTTAGAGAAAATTAATATTACGTATAAAAAAAAAAATCTCAATTATACATTACCGTGTTTTCCGTGTAAATATCGGAAGGTACGAAGAAATTTTAATTAGTCGGAGTTTCCGTCTAAGTGTTTGCAGAGAAAATAACGTGTGCAGTGATTTATAATATTGTTGTTTCAACTGCGCTCTCTGAAGTTTGAAATAAACGCATTCGCTTCAGCAGCGGCGTTACGCGAGCGGAATGTTTGATAAATCATGCGCGCACATTTTACAGGTAACGATGTACGCGATCCTGCCGAAAACTCCCGGCACCGCCGCCCTGAAGGAGATGAAGTCTCGCCTGACGCCCGAAATCATCGACCGTCTGATCGGCAACATGCAGAACAGCTCCTGCATAATCGGCTATCCCAAAATGAAGCTCTCGAGCACGCTGAAGCTCCAGGGCGCCCTCGAGGCGATGGGTCTTAGCTCCCTGTTCAACCCCGACACCGCCGACCTGAGCGTCCTCTCCCCGGGCCGCGGCGGCGGCGCGAACGAACCCGCGCCCGGCAGCGCGCCCAAGGCTCGCCAGCCGCAACAGATGCAGCAGCAGCAGCAGCAGGACTTCACCTTCCCGCCGCGCGTCGCCTCCGGCCGCAGCAGCTACCACAGGTACGAGGATAAGACCGGCGGCTACATGGTCGAGCAGTGGGACAACGGTTATAATCTGCACAAAATTTCGGAAAGCAGCCCCCAAGTCGACACGAGGCAGAGCCGACCCATCGATCAGGAGTTCGTCCAGTTCCTCAACTCGCAGAACCTCCCCAACTTCGGCGTCGACGAGCTGAGAAACACCGCGGGCATCCACAATCCGGGCCTCTTCGCCGAGGACGTCATCCACAGGGTCGAGATGACGGTGGACGAGAAGGGCACCGAGGCCGCCGCGGCCACCTCCGTCCTGCTCGACCGCAGCGGCGACTACAAGAGGTTCATCGCCAACCGGCCCTTCCTCTTCTTCATCAGGAACGACCCGGCCAAGGTCATCTGGTTCTGGGGCACCATAAACCGGCCCTCGCCCTTCTACACGAGCCCTTAACGATATATACTTATTCTACGAGAGAGACTGCAGTGTGATATAACGTGGCATTTCCTTCTTTTCTAAGCGCGCCCGGGTCGCACTCGTCGATGCAACGTAACTTCGACAACAACTTAATATATATACTCCTTTTTTGCGCGCGGCTCGCGCGGAGAATCATTTTTATCCATTTTAAACGTTTTAAGTTTGGCCTTGACATTTCTTACTCACGACTTCCTTCTGATCGCCGTAGTGATGACAGTAGCGTTTCATTTTTTTTCGAGGCTCTGCTTAAAATGTTTGGAATTCTTTATTTTTAACACTTAAAGAGAGGCTTAAAGTTTATTTCTAAGAGTTCTATTAATATCTGTAATGAAACCAGTTAGTCGAGCAGTATGCATATCTTCTGCGGCAAAAGGAAAAAGAAAAACACTGTAACATTATTTATATAAACTTACGACTATACGCTGTTTCCACCGTTTAAAATATTTTTAACAATGACGAATAAGTGCATGAACAATTGGAAAAGGTAATAATACTGTTTTTTTTTTATCAAATTGTCAATGGTTATGAATTGTCTGTGCGTCTTTGTAAAGAGATTATTACTTTCAAAAATAAGATTAAGCGTAATTTTTCCAGAGTAGTCACAATGTATATAATGGCACTCGAATAATAAAATCAATACTCAAAAATATAATGATTTTAAAATTCTTGTTTATTTTTTCTTTTACTACACATATATCGACAGCATTAAAAGAATATTATACAATTTTATTTTTTGTCAATTGAGAATTAAATAGAATTAAAATTATTTAGCTAAACTATAATATTTCTTCGGTTGATCATAGTTATTTATTTACTTCCTTAAATTAATAATGGTAATCATTAGAATACCTTAGTATTTAGCAGCCAAGGCAAATTTTGTTTTTACATTCACGTTTCTTCGTGCTCGTCGGCTGGCTTGGCTAAATTAAAATCTAACACTTCGTCAGAAGTAAGATATCGTACATCGCTGTCCTCGGCAAAGGCAGATCCATTAGAGTTTCTCTTGCAAGATCTTCGTTTTTGAAAAATGAAAATAGCCATAAATACGGCTATCGCGATTCCGATTAAAGTACTAACGAGAATGCCGATTATTCCTGGAAGACCCAAAGCTGTTGATCGCTCCAATTTTTCCATTTTCTGCTCGTGCACTTGAAATTCTGAAACATGGGTTTTCAATCATTTATTCGCTGTTTTAGATTAGACGAAATATATGTTATCATTAAATACCGTTTTTAGCATCGGTGTTGTTGCTGAATGTGAAATAATCTAAAATTGTGCTTCCTTCCAGTTGAGGTTGTTTCGTTGTTTTCATGTCTGTATCTATTATTACTGAAAAACTTCGGCTTCTTCCCGTGACCGCTGTAATTAACTCTTTAGTTGACGTCAAGCTGGTCTCGGTAGTTACATTATGCGCCCTTGAACTCTTTGCAGTACTGGCTTCAATTCTTTTTTCCGTCACAGGTAACTTGGTGTATAATACTTGAATTCCCTCGTCCTCCATGCGCCGAGTCCCGTAAGGATCTGTTACTGCTTTACTTTTTTCGGTACTTGTTTCCATTGCAGGTACTTCACTTGCAGGAACATTAGGACGAATTGTTGCTTCAGTATAATCAGCAGTGCTTAGATGCTCGATTGCGCTAGCTTGAGTAGATACAGCCATCCATCTCGACGTCGTGGAAGGAGTAGTTTCGTCCGCGTCCAAGCCTAATTAACGAGATGATTGAGATTATTATATCTTTAAAGCACGTAAATTTTTAAAGTTTCGAAAAGATTTGAAATCATACCGTAGATGCAATATTCAGCAAAGTCTGGACAACAATTTGCCTCCTCGGCGCATTCCACGTAACACTGGCACGCGTCTGGATTCGAAAAAATCTCCGAGGAAGGAGTGGTCTCCGCGGAAACGCATCGATCCTTGCAGCTTTGATTCGCGTTAAATATTTCAACCTCGTCTGAATGAAAAAGCACAAGCGTTAATTATACTGGTACTAATGGAAAGACGATTAGTCTTTGAAAACTTACCGCCGTCGGGCGCAGCCGTTGTTTGAGCAGTCGTGACATTTTTAACGGCGCATTCCTCGCCTTGCAAAAGCGCTATATCGTCTATGGCAATGTCGCTTATGTAACTCGAACCTCGCACTCCTTCGATGATTATCTAAATTTGAAAGGAAGAGCGAATTAAGATTGTTGCGAATGAAAATCTTTGATCAAAAGAGGCTAACGAACCTGAAAGCTGGTGTTTAATGCGGGTAAATCGAACAAACCGCGCAGCCACTGATTGCCTTGATTTCCGGACTTTGTCCACATGAGTTTTCCCGTTTTCTCGCCCTCCGGCTTCAAGTATATGTTGAGACTTCCGATTGTCAAGCCGTACATGTGATACCTTACCGACACAGAGCACAATTCAAATGTATTCCTCTGAAACGAGCCTTATCGCGCGCAAAGCAGAAAAAAATAATTTAATCTTATAATTACCAGAATGAAAAACATCCTGATTCCGTGAGATTGGCCGGGTAAAGCGGCGATATTATCCTGGCGGTATCGTTTATTAATCTGCCGGATGCTTCGATGTACAAGTAGTATCCTGGCGAGTTATTCATTTGATTAAAAACTATTTGCAGAGGACAAAGAGCTAAAGTATGCTTTGACTATAATTAGATACCGTCGTATCCAGCGCCGAGAGTGTGGTCGTGAGTCGGACCCGTTCCGATGTGCGAGCTCGGCGTGTCGAAGCGATGTCGCCTCCAGTCGAAGTCGTGCTTAGGATCCTGCTCCCACCAGCAGAGCCCGTCCTTTTCGAAGTCGCAGGAAGTCGGCGTGACGGCGTTCGAATCTGCTCGAGGGAAAGAAGCGGGCTTTGACTACGTTATTTTTTTTGTTTTTACATTACAGAATCCGCAGCTCGCGCCAAACAGTAAACACGTGCCTGCGGCAAAACACTCACCGCGGCAGTAGGGCGTCGTGGCGTTCCACTGCCGGCCGTCGCAGTAAATTTCGGCGTTGCCCACCAGCACGTAGCCCGGCTCGCAAAAGTACATCAATATTGCGCCGCGGTACTTCTCGCCGACCACCATGTGCCTTGGCACGGGCATCGACGGGCACCGAGTACCTGCAACGTTTTCCATCCGATGTATAAACACATATATATATATATAGACGCTGCACCGCACAGCCTCTCCTCCTCGAATTGACCGCTGCACTTACTCACGCAGATGGGAGTGGCCGTGTCCCAGGAGCCTCGGATGCAGGTCGAGTACTTGTTGCCGACCAGCTCGTATCCGGGGTAACAGCTGTACCTGATGATCCTGCCGCGGCCTCGGGCGCGGATTCTTCCGTTTTTCAGCTTCGGCGTTGGACATCGGAACGAGTCCGCTGCAAAAAGAGTCAGTCTTTTTTTTCTTTTTTTTTTTCGTTTTTTTATCTCTCTGTTACTTTGATGCCTTATACAGGTATAGCCTCCGACCGCGGCCGTTCGATTTATATATATATATATATAAACGATGGCGCGGCATACACGTCGAATCATTATTGAGGACGTTCGGCTCGTGCGCTCTCGCGCGCGGCTCGTCACCGCGCGCTCGCGCGCTCACTTTACAACGCCGAACATAATTGGAATCGCGGCCCCGGGAATCACGGATCATGGAAAACTCGTAAAGCACGCATCGGCAGACGGGTGCGATATACGCGCGTCGAGTACGGCCGGAATTCTCGTCGAATCAAACGGCCGTGAAGGAGAGCGCGCGTTCGCGCTTATAAACTGCGTTAATTGACGGCACTTCGGCGACGGAGAGAGCGATCGACGAGAGCGGAGGATCATTTTCGACGCGATATTTTTGCGGAAAAAGTAAATGACGAGAGCTGTATAGACAGGCGAGCTTTACGGGTCGGCGGCTTTACGAGCGGCGGGGAGCTCTCGTAAAATCGTTAAGTCCGCGGAAAATCGTTAAATCGAAGAAAGACTTACGTGAAATGGACGTGCTCTGCGCGATAGCCAGAAGGAGCAGCAGAGCTATGCACCTCATCGCTGCGATTCTCGTTTCTCGAGAGTACGTTTAGCAAAATCTATGGAAAGTGTCACTTGCCGAGGATCATTGCACTGCCAGGGCCATCGTTAGCCCAGAGCCCTTTCAATCGCACGAGCACATAATACACTGAACGGATCGCGATGCGTGACTGACCACCGACTGGTAAGGATCCGCTTTCGGTTTGAACAGCGTGCGGACAGTGGATGCCGAAGGCGGAGACGCAGCTTCCGGCGGTGCGCTACGCGATTTCCCCTTATCTGCTTCCGTTTTCCTTTATCTCCGGTCGGAGCGCTTCTCTCTCCTGCGCGCGTCAGGCCTTGAAAGGGATTTTTCAGTCGCGACCGCATGGGACCTGCCGACCCCTTCCTGTTTCTTTGGTATACCAGTGCCACCGTTCCTTCCTCTTCTTCATCTTAATGCAGCTAATGTAATACGGGAGGCGCTTAGAAAATTGTCCCTCGTCGAATTCGTGTAAACAAATTACTCATCAGCGCGTACAGCGTTATCGCGAATACGATTTCAGATTTCGGCGGTGAGAATCATAATTTAAAACGTTCTTTTTTTCAAATCTACTTACTTACACTTAATTTATTCAATATATTCAAAATTATTGAAGATTAAAAAGTAAGCTATAAATCAATTTTATTTACAATAGTTACAGTAAGTACGTCGTAATTAGAAAATTATATGAGAGATGTGAAAATCATGAGAGATAAAGTTTAGGAATGCCATGTGCTTCTCTTCGCATGATAAATACAATTAGAGATTCACTGGCGCTAATTGTTTTTTATCAGTTTCCTGTGTGCTCTATGCGACCTCAAATATCATTCTGATAATTCGGTAAAACTCTCGCCATTTTTTTTGCCACAACTTATTTCTTTTTAACGTTTTTTATACAAAAATATTTTAATGTACGCAGCTCTATTAAATAATTGAATTAAAACAACTAGGAATTATTCGTTTTTGTAGAATATGAAAAAAAAAAAAAAAAAAAAAAAAATACAATAAAATTAAAAAGATTGTATTTGCATCAAGCAATGCAATTTTTATTTCAAATTATACTCGTTGTATACAAAGACAACAAATATTTTCACAGAATAAATATGTATATATTTATTCGTTAATCTTTCACAAAATAATGAATTATTAATTAATGTTGAAATAGCGAACAGTCAAAAGGTTCGATTTGACTTTCGTGAAGTCATTCATTATAACTTTTGTTTTTATAGTTTATTTTTTACGTATAAACCTAGCTGTACACTATTCAAATAATGCTCTCTTGATTTCAATAGTTATATAAATAACAAAAATGTTCAGCTTTTATACATGATTTTTAGTAGCATTATTTTTTTACTAACTATATTTTACAATGACTCTTCTAATATAGTCCTAAACTATATTTGTAGTTTTAATATCATCTCTGGGAGTAATTATGATGCATCATTTGTTTTAAATAAGCATCGTTTCGATTACAATCCTAAAAATATATTTATATATATTATTTTAAATTCATAATTTAAATACTATTGCTAATTTACCTCACTATTACTGTGATAACCACGGCGGTACCCAACCTGTGCGTACTGCGGCGAAGGCATCCTTATTTGTATTGGTTGGTTGCCATATCTTTGATTATTAATTGGATTACACGTAGACATACTTTGATGATTCGTAAATGTTTGATTAGGTAAGGCACTTGGAAAGAAGTTTCCTGGATTCCTACTTGATTCAACACCACTATTAAAATTTGTAGAGTCTTGTGCATTAGGAGGAAGCCTTTGTACATTATATTGATTCGAAGGCAAGCTGCTATAATGCTGCTGATTCGATATGTCCTTTGAATAAAGTGGATTCATTGGCGCACTGAAATGCTGATTTGAAATCGATACTTTGTGCGTAAACGAGCAAGAATTAGTGTCTTCCGGTTTGTAAATAGGTCGTCTGTTTGGCATCCTATTTCCCTCCACAGCAATAAATTTAATAGGCTGCCTTGCAGGTTGATGATGCTGTAGTTGTTGATACTGAACTGGTATGCAGTTCATTGCAGATTCTTGATTACTTTGATAATTCTGATTTCTATACGAATGATGATCATGATTTAATGAATGGTAATGGTAATTCTCCGATGTTTTACGGGCATGGCTTTCTAAGGGCAGAGATTGAAAATCATTCTTTTGAACATAAGATACTTCATTATTACACTCAACTGGTACATATGAATGAATAATGAAATCAGGATTTATTTCTTTTAATCTCGGTGAAACAGGTATTTCGTGTAGTTTTGTGCAAACTGCTGAATCATAAGTTACACATTTTCCAGCAGACCCATATTGTTGATAATAAAAATTCGGATGCGGTTTAGAATGTTCTTCTTGCAAATTGTATTCAACAGCTTCTTGAGAACATTTTTGGGAACATAAAGTCAAACGATTTGTTCTATCCTGTATATCGCCGAAACTAACCATACAATTCATGCAGTTATTTTCTTGTGACGACTTAGAATTTTCTTGTGATAACTGACTCGTACGAAATTCGTACACATTCTCTGGTACATCTAATTTTTGTATAATCGGAGATAAATCTAAATTCTTAGAATGTACAAAGCTTGATGCAGGAAGTAAATGTCTATCAGGTGAGTTATTTTTTTGGAATCTTTGCGCTTGTACAAACGGTACATTTATTCTAGAAGGCTGATTATATTTAGCATTCATATGTACATATTTACATTTGGGAGCTTCTACTAATTGATTAGTTAATAAATTTTCGCAACTTGGAGTTCGCTCGCTTTTAAAATTACTTGTTAAATCGAAACTTTGTGAAGATGCTTTACTTAAAGTTTCAGAAGGTCCTGAAATCTTTTCTGTATTTAACACAATTTTTTCTTTAATAACGCAATCAATTGAAGATCGATTTTTTCTCAATATTGCTGGAACGTGTTTTGTATTTTTATGGATTACATAAGAAGATTCCTTACCATTATTAAATACTGTTTCATTTTCAAAAGAATTTCTTTCAAATCCTTTCATTTTATTTCCGTAATCCTTAAAATTACCTCTTTCCTTTTCATATTCGCTGTTTGTATCAATATCATTTAAATATCGTGCTACAAGTTCTTGACGTTCTGCTTGAATAGAATTTATTTTCAAATGCACTCCTGTACTTTTTGGATCCACATTAACTCTAGTTGACGAAGGAACTTCTGCTTCACTAGTATCACCTTTTGATGATGGAACTCGTTTTCTTTTTATTTTATTATTTTCTATAGTATTTACTTCAGCATAATGATATGATTCTGTATCACTGAAATTTGAACTACTTGCACTTCTCACAGTGTTTATTTGACATTGCATATTTTTCTTTAAAATTCTAGCTACTGCAGAATCAGGTTCTAGCATTATTCTCGAATTATTAGAAAGATTAGTTTGATCTGAAGGACAGCTTCCTTCAGATTTTTCACTTTTTTGTCTTCGTATGTAATCTTTATATGCTTTTTTGTATATATTCTTTAATGCTGTTTTTGAAGTCTCTATTGAATCTAAATAAATAAATATTGTTAATGTTGACAAAGAAATATCAAAAAGTTTATAGTGTAAATGTAAAAAATAAATAAATTCAAATAAATCAAATCACAATCATTTACCTTCAATTGAAGAATTTTTCCATTCCTTATTAAAGCACATTCCCTTGAGTTCTTTCTCACCAATAACTGCAGATGTTCGAATATAATAATTAACTAACTTTTGATCAAAAGGATTAATTTTATTATTATTAACATTTGTTTTTATTTTCTTATCATCATTGATACGTTCAGCAATAAATATTACGTTTTCAGGAGTTGATTTTCGAGGAGAAAACCTAAAAGAATAACAGAATGCTTAAGAAAAAGCTGCAAAAAATTTATGACATAAGAAAATTAATAATTTTACACCTTAAAGCACTAAGAATATCATTTGAAGATTTATTATTTTGATCAACACTGCTTTCACTTTCACTTGGAAACAATCTTCTTCTACATTTTTCTTCTTTTGTAATATGTTTTGATACAGGAGATTTCTGCCCAAAAGTATTTTTCAATATTTTTGAAGTAATGTTTGGTTTTACATTTCCTTCTCTTTTAGTACTGTAAATAAAAGTATGACAAAATTTAGAAGTAGTTTGAGAGTTATCAAAAAATGTATTAATTTAGTATTTTACTGTTTTGCTCTTCCTAAGATAGGGCTAGCTTTTTGCATTTCTTCAGCATGTTCTGAATCATCTTCATTAAAACTACTTTCAGAAGAGCCTTTCAATATTCTATTAGCTTTCATTTGCATCCTTAAATTTAAATTATTTATGGGTTTTTCATTATTTACTTCTGGTATGCTATTATAATTTTTACTAAAAGTAAAATATATGTTTTTTAAATATCTTTGAAATTAATTTATGTAAAATTTCATAATTTACCTGCGATGCAAATTTCCACTTTGCAAAAGCTGCAAAGCATCTCCTTGCAGAACTGCATTTCTAAATCTTTCTTGGGATGCCCTAAGAGCTATTATTATGAATATGTTTTAATTAAAGTTATTTGTTTTACTCATAAAAAAATTTAAATATTGGTTTTGAATGCTTACGTATGGTTAATTGTTTTCCTTTTACTCCTCCTCGAAAAAAACCCTTTGTTTCCAACTAAAATACATTTATTTTTTGCTTTTACAATCAGTACAAAATTAAAAATTTTTAAAACAATATAAAAAGATTACATACTGGCTTTGGTATTGTGTGATCTTCACTTCTGCTTGATTTTTTTAATAATAAACCTTGAGTTTGCGTAGCCTCTTCCTACAAATAGATAATAAACTTTATTAAATAGATTATATTTCATAAATAGATAAAATAATATTATTTACTAGCTCTTTTCTTTTTGAAGCAAATTCATTTAGAGTCTTCATGAAGGATGTTTTTGGTTTATTTGCTTTGACTGCTCTGCTTCGCTGTTTGGGGAAATAATAGTTGTAAATAAATTTATTTATCAATATTAATTTTTGTCAATAAATGCAAGTATAGCAATAAAGTCTACGATTAAACAGTTTTTGTAAGCTAAAATTTTTTGATTTAAAACAAGCATTGAAAAAAAAAATAAAATCTTAAAATTATTAAATTAAGTTATTGAACAAATAATGAGCAAAAAACATGTTTTTCACCAAATATATAAAGATTTATAAATATTTCAATTAAATAATTACTATTCAGATAAGGTCATTTAAAATTTACATTTAAAGCTGTTTCCTTACTTTTTCTTATTGAATAAAAGTTTTACATAGTTTAACATGTATTTAAGTAGACATTTGCAATTATAACCTAGAAAAGTTTACTTATTCGTCTATTTGTATCGCATAAACTGTTGAAATTTTATCTACGGCTTCTAAAAAACTTTGTTCAAAGGAGAAATATAATTTTGATAAAACAGAGCCTTGAAACTCACCAAATTGCGCTTGACAGCGAGGGCATTGCGTCTGATCTCCTCGAGGTCCTTCTTGCGTTTTCTCTTCTTGATTCGTTCATCATTAGACACATCCGAATCGCCCGTCAAATCGACAACTTTTCCCATGATATTCAAACGGCGCGCGTCGACGCCGCCGCTCTTTGCCGACGATTTTTGCCAGTCGCGCTGTCCTTTTGAATGCGTGCATAAGGGTCCCTCACTTTACTGGCGCGTGCCTTCCTGGAGCCGCCGTACCAAGGTCGAAACGGTACGTATTTATCGGCAAAATTTTCGAGTCGAGCTGTCGAGGCGGCGATTACACTATGTTTTTACTTTTCGCCAGCCGCTCGACGACTGACTTCGCTGTGCTCTTCGTGGACACTTTGTTTTTCTCACCCATTTCTCAAGAAATCGAGTCTGTGTTAGTTCCGGAGATAAATGTTAGTGACTACGAAGACTTATTTGTACGGGCTCTTGCAAATGCCGGAATCACGCTGGAGGAGACTGTACGAACCCTTGCCTGCCGGACAGTCGTGGCAATCGTTTTTCGCGGAAAAATGAAGCGGCAAGGCGTGCAACTTACCGCGTGGCACTCACCAAAACGTAAAAGGTACGAAAATGCTTGCAGCTCAATAAAGCGTACTTACTTCTTTTTTTCTTTTCATCGTAAAATATTGCTAGAGCATAGAAAATTACAGATACATGCGTTGCGTATAGGTTTATACGTAATGATTTCTTTACATGTAAAATGTATCAAAGTATAGACGCATGGCGTTGGGTTTGTTGAGTTTGTTTAGGTTTTTTGCTGCGCACGCACTTACCTGAAAGTGGTGGAGAGATGAAAGGGATACATCGTAAGTAAACAACCTCGAAGGGGAGTGAACGCAACTACAAACACTGTCGTAAATTTTGTATTTTTCCTTTTCATGTTTATAATAATCGACCGTAAGTATATTAAAAATATGCGTATTAATATCTTCAATTCCTTTTTAATTAAAAAATTTTAATTAAAAAATTTCCATTTAACAAATAATTATGGCGTTTCAATTATTATCTGTTTATCGCAAATAAGCAAATGCAGAATTTACTTTTGCCATTTACGTTTTATAGGTCGACGTAGTTATGCTAAATGTACACCTAACGTTAATGTGATTGGTGAACAAATTTGCAGTAAAATGCACCATCAGATATACATAATATAATATCTCTCTATACGAAATTTGATTATCAATAAAATCGATTCTCAACCTGTTGATAATTTTAATTCGACACGGCTACGACATGTATATAATAATGTATATTTTCATCAGCACTTGTAGTGAATTCTGTTTGAAATTGTGCGATTACGTAATCAATTTTCAATTATAAATATGCGTAAGAGATAATTAAATGTTTCTGATTGCAATTTTGAGAATAGTAATTACATTATAAGAATATTAATTACTAGAATTATTCGGGAGAATTCGTGCAAAATATACAGCATAATATAACTTATAATATAATATAACTTGTTAAATTAATGAACGTTTCCATCATTCAAATGTAAAATAGGGTTTTTAAAGCGAAATAATTCTAGAAAAATGCACGTGTTTTGAAAAATCACAATTTTGCAAATAAGCGAAAACACTAGTCGTCTAAGTTTGTTTCAATCAGAGAACTACATATTTTCAGCTAAACTACGATCGAAACCGCAAACTCAGTTGAAAGTTTTCGAAGATTTCTTCCGCTAGTTTTTGATAACATTCGACACCAAACTGCGGGGGAAGAAAATATTTCAAAGTTGTCCTAATTTAAAGGTGCATGCATCTTCATCAAGACTCGGAAAAATTTATGAATCTTTCAAAATTTTCTAAGATTGGAAGCTCTTTGCAATGAGTTTTCACGTTTCACCTGTCGGACTGCGGCGCTTCAAACTTTAAAAATAGTTCTTACTGCGAAACTTTATGGATCATAAGTGAATGCTTTTCTTCGAGTTATTATATATATTACGCTCTTTATGAAGAGATTCACTGACGCATTTAAATGAATGCTTTCTTTAAATTTCAACTCCATAAAGAATGTGCAGCAAAAGGAAAAAAAATGTCTTCAAATTAAATATTAAACGTCAAAGTAATAAAAAGTACTGACGTCAAGCGCTCAAGTAACTTGCGCCTGGTATCGATCTCGTACTTTGTTTCAAGAACTCGATCAAGTTCAACAGTCAGTTAACAGAGGGCAGCACTCGTTTTAACAAAAAAAAAAAAGAGAGAAAAAAAACTTTAAACTTGTGCCAATAAAACTACACTATATACACTATAAATTGCGTTTTGGCAAAACTGTTCTAAAGTCTTTCCAATAAAACGTAATGTCCCCGTAGTACCTGCAATTATTTTACTACGCGGTCATTCCGAGATTTACGCTTTCATTCGTAAGCTCGGGCTCGCGAATAAAGTTCCGGGCTTCAAACTTTGAGTCGTTCGAAATCCATAAACGTTATGTGGTAAGAGAGCACGGATATTTCACCTTCCGTTACAAAACATTACTCAAACTTGTCCCTCCTTGCTCTATCGAGTTTCAATTACAGATTATTTTGCAGAAATTTACAGTAAAGTTAAAACTTTTCGTTTATAGGCGAGAGAGAAGAGAGCTTGTTTTGTATGAAAAATAAAAGGACGACAGAGAGAGAGAGAGTGAGTTTGAAAAAGTTTGACAAATTTATTGAAAGCGACACTCGCCGACCATTAACGCGATAAGCGCGGAGGCAAAATATGCATAAAAGTTTCAGCCGGGAGAAAAGCCGGCTAATGTAAAAAGTGCTCGATCATGCTATCAAATGACGCTCGCTGCGAGAGAGGGAACGCATCGAACCGGCTGAAAGGAGCGCGTAAAGCATTGCTCTCGCGATTATAATTGTTTTCCCGCCATTGATGAGATTTCGCGAGCTGCACGGCATTACTGAAAGCTCGGGAAACTGTCGCTTCCGTAAACCAGACAGCGACACACACACACAGATGGAGAATAAATGCATAAAGGTTTTCAGCAATAAGCGCTCCAATCGATGCAAAGAGAAGCGATAAGGCGAGGAAAAAGTCGCCCGTGCGCAAAAAACCTAATAGTCGCTTCCGACGGACGGGAATCTGATTTTTTTTTTTTAGAGCTCCAGTTTATTGGCGCGGTTCGCGCGGTCGACCGACTTTTCTCGTGCGGAGCTCCAAAGACTCGAAAAGAAATATGCAAGGAGCTCGGGGGGGTCTCGGACGTAAACAAGCGGCGAGAATCTCTTTCCCTCGCCGAGCTGACACTTTTTATCGGAATTCATGCTTTCGCGATTGTTTTTACTCCGAAAATTCGAGCGTGCCGAAGTTAAAATTTTTCCGGATAAGCATCGATTACGTCTATATAATCAAGTCGTTTAAAACCCAAGCGTTTACTTTGCGCGTTAAAGCAGTACGCGCAGAACGGAGGCGAGGGGCACTACAGTATTTTATAACTGTAAATAAGCGTTTGTTTCAATTTAGATTTATGGAACGCTTAAATTTAATAGCGCTGATTTGATATTTATGCATTATTATACTGCCGTGACGCAGAGAGAGAGTGGGAGAGAGAGCTGCTAAAGCCCGCGGAATCGTGAAATATGCAGAAAACGAGGGGAAGGGCTAACGAAGCTGAAAATAGCGCAACGCGTGGAAATAAAGATAAATTGAAAGTCGGCCTGGGGGGAGAGGGGATTCGGTGCTCTCCGGGCACCTGCATGCACAGCCCCTTGAAATTTACACGCCGCACGGAAGGTCGCCGTCGGCGGCAACAACCCCCCTCTGATCTCCACGCACGCCGGACCCGGAGCCTGTGACGCCGTCCGGAATGAGGCTCGACTAATTTCCATATAATTAACCCTGTCCCCCGGAATAATAAAGCTCGCGCGCGGCCCGCTTCATTTTGCAATCTCAGCTTTAGCGCGCGCGTTATCCGCGCGAAACAGTCGCAACTGCCTCGGAATACTTGGCTCTCTCGCGCGAGCGACCCTCCGCCGCCGCCGCCGAGCCCGTAAGCATTGAGGTCACACGCATTCCGCGGTGTGACGAGCCCTCAAAACTCGGAGCTTTAAAGCCCTACGGGGAGGGGGAGAAAGAGGGGACGGCGGAGGAGGGCGGGAGGGGCCGCTTTTCGAATTCCTACGCTACTTGTGTGCTGTGTGTGTGTGTGTGCAGTCGCGGCTTATTGAGCTTTATTTTTGTACCTGCGGCCGACTGCTATCTGGAGCACACAAAATATGGATATTGATTTTCTCATTTTCTAAAAACGACCTCGTAAAGTCGCTATTGAATTTTTTATTTGCAAAACGTCTCTTCCTGTCGATATTCGGTAAAAATATAACGGGAGCCCGGAGCTTTAGCCTTTTCGCGTATCGTCGCCCGTGCAGCGCAGGCCGGAGAGAGAACCAGTGTCGGCTTTTAATCGACGTTTTGCACGAATCTAATGAAGGGGGGGGGGGGGAACTTAATTATTTCGAGAGGAAGAAACACCGCTTTTCGCTCGCTTCCTAAATCAGAGGCGCGCGCTTAAATACACCTCGTTTCTCGTCCCATTGTAGGCGAAAAGGGCCGCCGTAATAAGTCTTCGACGTATCTAACGAGGAAATGCTTATATCAGTCGCGCGCTTGATGCGCAATTAACCTACATGTGCGAGTGACCCCCGCAGCAGCAGCCCCCTCGCAGCCGGCGTCAAGTTGCATTACATGGCCGGCGAAACTTTTCCTCCATGGTCTTGTATAACTCAATGCAACTTTCGACGCTAATTGCTCTGTACACCCCGGCGGCGCGCGGCGCGGCGCACTTGCATAAGGAGTGTATTTCATTTTGCTTACGTTTATCTCGGGTTTTAGCTCCTGCGTATCCGGAAGGTTATCCGTTTCGTTGTTCGTATATACTTGCAAATTTGGCGAGGGACGAGAAATGTGAAAAAATTTTTTTTTAATAAATGTAATTTTCGATAACCCATCGCGCACTTCGCCCCTCTCGGGGCGAAGAAGTTGTTATTGTTTTGTTATTGCTTAAGAGACGCGAGTAGAGAGAGCTCTGGCTTTCTGAATTTGCCATAAAAGTTAGAGTGGTTGCGAAGCGTCGCGGAATATCATTATGCAGATGCGTTGTTTGATGTATTTCGAGGACGGAGGTACATAGCCGCGTGCTTCATAATGTTTAATATTCATCGCTCCCCCGCCGCCCTTGTATGCACGGGCCTCCGCAAGACAAGCAAATTGCTTGGCACGCACTGCGCGCGCAAGCGCGCGCCCTCTACCTGCAGGCCGCCCTTTGATTGCACCCCCGGATTCGGGTGAATTGCAGAGTGTATTTGAAAAAAAAAAAACGACATTTCCGCGGCTCTGTTGCAGCTTCGTTTCGCCGTGCAATACAAAGCGATTTATATACGCTACTTGCTTGATTGGTCGGCGGAAGGCGGAGGAGAAAACGGGCGGCTCGAGCGGAAGTGGCCGGAAGTGTGCGCGAGCAATGTTAAATCGATTAACCTTGTTAGTTCGGCGAGACCGCTGAATTTCGAAATGGATAAACCGCAGGGCGGTCGCGTGACGGTACCTCTCCGCGCGCGCGTCCTCTCTCTCCGCGGCTTCTGCAAATTAAATTACCATTGTAAATTGCGAATAGTATATGTATCTGAAAATCGAAAAGTGAACTGCGCTCAGGCAACCCCCTCCCAAGTACATTCATTTCGTCGCTGTACGGACACTCGGCCGTAAACAGTGTTTGTTACGGGCCAATTGCCTCTGTAAACATTGTGTACCGACGGGCAATGTGACACTACGGACTGACAAGCAGCCCGATTCATTGACCTCCGCTGCACTGCTTTCGAGTAAACAAAATCTTTGGAAACTGCGAGAGGATTCGAATTCTTTGAGCGAGGAATTTTCTCTCCGCGGGGATGCATTAACTTTGAAGTATAAAAGTACTTTTAGAAGAGGCGGATACTTAATTTTTAATCCTAATAAAGAAGTTGAAGAATAATTAAGGGGGAACGGCCAGCTGGAAGATAAAAAGATGGGATAAAGAAAAGGCAAACTTATGTAAATTAGTTAAAACCTTACAAGAAAGACTAAATCTAGGGATTTATGAATACTGCCGGAGATTTTCAAAAGTTTGCAAAGAAATAAACAAAGGCAAGAAAGAATCTTAACTAGCGAGAAAAAAAATTACTCCGAGTTTAAAGCCGAGGAGCTGAAAGGCTTGAAAGAACTTTTTCTAAGCAATGCCGAGTTAGTTCCTATATAGAGGGATTACTGTTTTTTACTCTGAAAATCAATATCAGTTTGGAGGTAAAAGCTGTTTTTCGACGATAAATCTTTTGGCGCTGAGCATTTTTTTTTTTCGCGGCGGCAATAAAAACCGAAGAATGGTTTGCTTTTACTCGGAGGGTCGACTGTGTGCTCCTTTGCCAGTCGAATTTCCCTGCTATTTTTCAGCTCGCGCGCGGTTCGGGGATGTGTCGAGGAGCGTAAATTCCAGCCGGCCCGGTAATTAAGGTACAGATATACGCTCGCTAATCGTGAAAAACGATCAGCAGCGCGAGGAGTCGCTGAGTTTTAGATAAGTTACGGCCCGTAAACTTACTCGTAAAGCCGTAACATTTGGCCTTTTTTTTGTGTTTCCGATGCCGCCGCCGCCCCGCCGTTTGATTTCACGGCTTTACGCGCTCTGGACTTTATAAACTATTCTAAAAGCTTGGGCTGGCGCGACCGCGACGGCTCGCGAACTTTTACGGCTCGCGCGGCAACGCACCTCTCTATTTTGACGTTCGACGTCAATTCGCGAGGAATTCCGCGCCCGAAAGAACGAAACGCTGTGTGTGTATATTTTGCCTTTAACCGATGCTCTTTCGACGCGAGGACAAATTTTGGAAAATGCAGGTCGATCCGACGGCACCCGATAGAGCAGCTCTCCCTCGGCGAGCATTATGCAAAGCAAAAATCCCGCGCCGAAATTTATGCCCCCCCCCCCCCCGTCGCGCGGAAAACGATCCCGCGGTATCGCAGATCGTTTTCCTTTATCCCTGATGAAGCTCGAAGCTAATAGGGATTTCATGCAGAATTTGACGAAAATAAAATCAAGATTGACCGATTGCTTCTCGATCGATGGCGAATCGATCTCGGAAGGTCTGATTTGTTGCTCGCCCAGCCAGGCCGCTCTCTCACCGCACTCGTAAATTTCGGCCGCCGGAGAAGTTGATTAGCATAAAGGCCTCCTCCTCCTCCTCCGACTGCTGCTCTCTGCCTTGGCGCCCGGCTTTCGCGCGCAGCCCCGAACCTCAAATCGGCAATTTGCGTTAAACCGATTCCGAAGCTCTTTGTCACCCCCGCCCCAATACGTACTGGATCAAATGCGCCGCCGGAAACACGCAGCGGCGGCGCGGAGCGAGGAACGTATAGGAACAAGGAGCTTTTGCGGTTAAGCCCACGGCACTGTGCCGCTGCTGTCGAGCTTTCTCTCTGTGCCCGCGACTAAGCTGGATTAACTTTCTCTCTCTCGAGGTATACGTACGCCCTTGGCTAATAGTTTTTCTTATTTTTTTTAAATCTCCGAGGGAGACAGAGGGTTATTAACAGTTTCTTAGGCAAAGGGCTCCCTCACCGAGGACGGTCGCTCGTGGAATTCCTTTACAAGCTCTCCCCCGCGCATACGTGGCTGGAAATTCAAATCGGCCCTCCCCGTTCAAACTACCATTACCAGAGGGAACTTGCGCGCATTGTCGTGTCGGGAGAGAGCGCGCGGCGCCTCTCGATTATCGCTATTCAAACAGCGCTCCCGAGGAGGCAAGGGCGGAAATAATACTTTCAAACTTCGCCCCCTGGAAATTCGCCGGCGAGCAATACTCCCTCCACGCCGGGCTGCTCTTCTCTTCGCGCTGGCGTGCTTTACTTTGTTTTTTTTTTTTTTTTTTGTTTGCTCGAGACTTTATTTTTTATGTATACGCGAAAATTCCTTTACCCCCTTTCTTTCCAACTTTCGAGCGGATCACTTTTTTTTACCTTCCTCGAGTCTCGCCGCTTTTTTATGGAAACTCGGCTTTATTTACGAAACATCTAATTTATTATGCTCTTTTCCAAAAAAGGAGCAGTTCAACGCTAATACCGTTGCCGTCCTCATTATGCTCGCGGGAATTTGTTTTTGTAAAATGTATTTCGCCCTGCTTTCAACCGAGTAATAAAGTAAGCTCGTGAAAGGCATTATACGCGGAAAAATGTCATTTTTTAAAAAAGACGCTCTAATAAAGGAACTTGTTCTCGCGATAAATTCTCGAAAATCATATTTCTGCGGTGTATCATAAAAATGTTTATACACTGCACTTGTAGAAGAGTCGTGAATGGAACAAGGTATAAAAAAAAAAAAGAAAAAGAGTCCAATGCTTCGTTCGTCGCGCAAGAAGAAACGTTAATCAGGGATAAAAGAAGCCGAGACTCTTAACGGTCATTCAAGCTCATTTCGGAGCAACGAAATACTTCCCGGGCGGCTAACGAAGAGGCCGCTCGAATAGCAGAGGGGCCGGCCGAAACCTCGCCCCGTTGTACGTGTATTTTCGACCGGCAGTGGCTAATAAGATCGAGCTCGTTAAGCCGCCCACGCAATTGCACGTCGGGCAAAAGCGCTTGATTATAAGACCGTCAAAGCGGAGGTCTATTTCGTCCGTGAAAGGATATGATACTGTGTGTATTCTGCGAGAGCGACGTTTTGTAAAGAATCATCCCCTCCCCCCCCCCTGCTACCGGGAATTCCGAGCTCTATTTTCGTGTACGATATTGAGCTTTGATCACTTGATGTTGGCAGCTCGTTGGACAGGTATGTATAAGAGTTTAACCAGCAAACACGAAATTCCTTTGATTATTATAGCTATCGCTCGCGCTATGCTTTGCATTTATCTATCTATTTGATACGCAAATTATCATTAGAAAATGTCAGTAATGCAAACAGCCTAATTGAACTTTAATTGCGTATTTAAAAGATCTTTTGCCGAGTATATTAGTTTACCGACAGAATTTTAATCAACTCTGCAGTATCAAACAACTTTATTATACTTGCTTCGGAAACCAAGATGCGCGCAGCAGTAAATAAGAAAAATAAAAGAGCCGAACCAAGTAATTTTGCTCGTAAAAAAAGAAGAAGAAAAAAAAAACGGAACGAGATAAGACTCGCTGCTATTACATTAAAACGATCGTCTCCATAATCCGCGCTGCAGTTTGAAAGTTCGTTCTCTCTCCCCCGGCCATTGAAGCCGAAGATTTGTACATGTACTCGGGCGCGGCACCGAGTTTCGCAGCTCTTCGCAGTATCCGCAATAGAGATTCCTTGAATGAGAGCCCGAGCGACTTTATGATTCATACAATTTCGTTTGTTAAAAAGCAGTTTGCCGATGCTCTTCCGCTCGAAGAAACGTCAATTATCGCCGACTTCAGCTCGGCCTCGCAGATTCCCACAGAAAATCGCGAACGGAAAAATGAAATAATGATCGAGAGAGAGAAAGTGCCGCGACGAGGCCGGCCGGGAAAAAAAAACTAAAGGGCTCTTAATAATTTAGCGGCGATTATATAATTGCCAAGGAGGAATAATCGCTAGAATAAAAAAAAGGCTATCCGCCGAGGGCCTTTCGCTTCTATAGACGGGCGCGCGGCGGGGGGTCGCGACCTCGATTTGTCGTTACCTTCGCTTTACTTCGCGCGATGATATACACTCGCGTCACAAATCAATGGAACACGGAGAAGGCCTTGGCGCTCTTATTTCGAGAGGCGCGCAGTCGGCCGCGCTCTATACGCGCAGTCGATAATGTTTTCGCGATGCAATATTTTAATCCGCCCGACGAGCGCCGAGATACAAAACCGCCCCGGCAAAGGCTTTATTATCAACCCATTAACCTGGACGTCCCAGAAATTTTCGAAGCTTCGCGCTCTCGTGAAAATCGAGTTAAGCTCCCGGCGCACATAATCCGATCTGCCTCCGGACCAAAGCGTCGTCGTCGTCTTCCTCCTGTACTTTTTTTTTTTTTTTTTTATTTTCGCTGATCTAATGAGAGACCGCTTAAAAAGCCGAAATTCAGCTAAACCCGACAACTTTTTTTTTCCCGTTCCTGATTATGATCGTTCTGGCGAAACGGCGGAATTCCGATGAATTTGCCAACTACCGCCGCGGGAAACGCGATTAACAACTTTTTCTCTTCCTTCCGCCGTTATACACCCAGTTGCATTGAAAATCTAATTTTTAAGTTACGCGGGATAAAATTAGTTTACACTCGGCTGAAACGCGTAATCCGAGCGACAAGTTTGCCGCTTTGCGACGGACGAAAAAAAAACAAATTTTCAAATTGTCTTTATCAAATTTCCGGAGATCAACGGTAAACTGCGATCGCGCGGAAAAAAAATCACGATACAAACACTGCGCTTTACAGATTGATTCATATAAAGTTGTAGAAGTCGCTGACGATATGAAAAGTCACAGTGGTTCTTTCACTTTTCTAAAGCCTTCGATCGAGGGTGGATACCACCTTAATCTCAATTCTGAGAGTGGACTGAAATGCATTTTACCGTTCTGATCGAGAAGAGACAATCAAAATCTTGTGAAATCATACCTCCTCCGGGAAGCCAAATAAGATCTGGAATCCATCACGGGTTAGACCTGGGTATTTTTCTTCGACTAAAAGTTTCAAACTATTTGTCAGTAAAAAGTAGCTTTCCGATCTTTGACTGTTATTGTATTGTAATGAGTGGCTTAACCAAAGAATCTAATTGCATTTAAAGAACAATGAGCTTTCATTTAAGATTTTTAGATTGAACTTGTGTAAATATTATCAAAATTCTACAGAAACTGCAAAGTATCGTTTACAAAATGTTACTTCAAATAAAATAAATACACGAACAACAAGCCGAAATGTCCTTTTGTCGCGTAAAATTATCGGATTGGTATTTTTGCGCCCGCGCGAGTCTAAAAATAAAGCAGCTGCAAAAAGTTTCTTTGAAATCCAGCTGAAACGCGGACCGAGGCGCTTTGTAAAAAGTAGCCGCCGCCGCCTTTAATGAAGCCGACCTGTTGTCGTTAAAACCGCAAAGCAAACGAAATACAGCGAGAGAAAAGAGTGTCTCTCGTCGGCCTTCGCGGCACGAATTCCGGCTTTCAGCCGTCGTAAAGCGCGTTTATCGCCGGTTCGTTATCATCGCCACGGAGAGAGCGAGCGAGGGTTAAGGATATCTCCCCCCTTCGTATGTAGGACGGTAGGGAAGAGAGAGAGAACGGTGCGCGCGTTAACCCTTGAATGATATTGGATGGCTGACGCGTAACGGGCGTGACTACTGCAGTATTGGCCGGGCCGCACTGTGCCCGGAACTGTACTACTGACGTGCGCGCAGCCGCTCGTCACATTGCGGTCTGGCCTCCCCGAAGCCGAACCGAAGCTCTCTCTCTCTCTCTCTGCTTTTAGCCTTCTTTTCTCGCTCGGTCGGCCCCGGAATCCGCGCGTCAGCGCAGCGAGAGTTCGACGTATCGGCCCCGGCCCGTCGTTAGCGCCTTCCCATTTCCGGGCCTAAGCGCTAAATAATTAGGGTTCGAGCTCGCTGATGAAATTACCGGCAAAGTTTAACAGAGTAGCGGAGCCCGGGGCGGCGCGAGGAGGCCCCCCCTCCACCTTCCTCCGCTTTGAGTTTCTCCTTTCAAAGGCCGATATCGAGACCGGCTAATTCGCAAGTTTATTCCGAGAGGGGCTCGGGGTTCGGGGGCGAAAACCGCCTCGCACCAGCCCGCACCTCGCAGCCTGGATCGGAGGAGAGAGAGAGAGAGAGAGAGAGGCTGGCGCTGCTCCCGGCAGGTGCAACGGACGATTGTCAAATTTGCTCCGCTCGGAAAAATGAGCCGCCTGGGTTTCGGCTCTCTTTTTCCCGCTCCGGGTGGGGTGGCGGTGTTCGGGGCTCTCTCTCTCTCCGGGGGTGGTGGGGGCCTCGCGCTTAGGGTTGTGCGCTTTGCGGGCTACGCCGGGGGCGCTGCTGCGCAGGACCAAACCCTCATTCGCGCTGCATCCAGCGAGGCAGCCGCGTCGGCCTCGCGGACAGGGAGAGAGAGAGTCAGTAGTGCCGCCGCCGCCACCGCCGCCGCCGCCGAGCCTTTGCCGAGTGCGCGCGAGGAGAGAGCGCGAGTGCCAGCAGGGGGCAGAGGGAGCAGCAGCAGCAGCAGCAGCAGCAGCAGCCGCGAACAGGCAGCAGCAGCAGCAGCACGTGGCGGCCGCGCGAGTGCATGAGGTGCCGGCGAGGCGGTGGCTCTCGCCCGCAAACAAAGTGACCCGTGGTGAGCCCGAGGAGAGTGCCGGAGCATGGCCCGGAGTCCGCCGAGGTGAGTGCCGCACGTGACCGCGCCGCGCCGATGTAATCCGATAGCCCCGAGACGGAGAGTGGAAAGAAAAATAACAGGAGAGAGAGAGCAGAGCGCCTCGCGGCCGAGCACGTGGGATAAACGCCCGGAACGTGAGGCGAAAATGCTGCGGGGAAGCCGAGAGTGGAGGCGCCGCCTCCCCCCGAGAGTATTATCGAATGAGCGGGGGGCCGCGGATGCAGAGCATTCCGCCAGTCAATCCTTCCCCTTCGGACCTCTTCATCCGTGATTCTGGCCTCGTCCTCGCCGTTGTTCTTTTCATCAGCGGCGGCGCACGTAGTGCGCATCCTCCCGCTCTCTGTCTCTCCCTCTCCCTCTCTCTCCGGGCGCCTTCTTTCGGCCTAATTCTCTCGAAGAAACCCGCGCTCTCCCACTTTTATCCCTCATCCTCTCCTTTTTTTTTCTCGCTGCTTCCAAACTAATTTTCCCGACTATTTCATTTATATTGCAGGCGGCGGAGGATCGCCCGATCGAGGGAGTATAGCGAGCCTCCGAGCGTCGACTCCGGCGCGCGAAATTTTCCAACGGAATTCCGGGTGATATGGCCCGGCGAGCTTACGGCGTAGATCGGCACAAAAAAAATACTCGTCCTTTTTTCGCGAGCGACGGGCCAACTTTTCAACCCTCAACGACATTAGGGCTCCGTGAGCTAGGAATTTAATTAAGCAAAAACTCGCTAATATCCTGACAGAGAGAGAGAGAGTGAGTAGACGCTTTCGAAGGTTCATTTATTAAGTTGACATTTCCATTGGAGTTGTTAAGGCGGCTCTGGAAATAAAGCAACCGCCCGGCAGCAGGTCCCTCTCTCTCGCCAGCTCTCCGTCTTCATTAGGCGCGGGAGCGAGAGTTTTTGCGAATTTTCGCGGCTGAGAATGCGAAGGGAGATGCGCGCTCTCTCCCGCAGAATGAAATTCTCGCGCGGGAATCGCGCCGCTCCTCGGGAGCCGGGGGAAATCGCGATAAAGCCGCTTGGCTTTTCAGAGTAAAGCTGCATCGCCGCCGACGCCGCCGCCGCCTCGCCACACACCGAGAGAGCGAAGGAGAAAGTGCCGGGCGCGTACCACCCGAGGGCCAATAGAAAATTTATTTGAGGTTTAATCACATCGTCACAATGACAGCATTGTTCGACGCGGAACAATAGCGGCCCTCTTCCTCTCTCTCTCTCCCTCCTCATCCCTTAGGCAGCCGTTCGACTCGCTGATTTGCAACCACTTTCTGCTTTTCTTCCGCGCTGTGTGCACCTTCCTCTCTCTCTCTCTTCCACCTCTCTCATTTCTTTCCCACCTCCGTTTTTGGCCTTCGTTTTTTTGATTCCCCGCTGCTGGCGGCTTTGTGCGCCGCGGGCCTGGATTTCGCTGCTGCTGCTGCTGCCGCCTCCTTTTTGCTCGAGCCTATAATAATGAGATGTTTGGCTGCGGTCTCACAAAGACTTTTGTCGTCGCGGAAACGCGCGTGCAATTAAAAACAAATTTCCTCCCTCGTGGCAGAGTGCGAATTTTTCATTAATTCTGCACGCTTTGTGCGCTAATTGCGCTCAACGTTTGCGCGTGACGTTGCGGTTAAGAAAACGCGGAATTCAATCTCTCCAGGCGTCTCGATCAAAGTGACCAGCAAAAATCACTTTCCGTGAAAATACAAATTCTACAATTACTTTTCTTTGAACGAGCTGTATGCGTTTCCATATTAATTAATTTGTGCATATGTATGTGTCTCGCGAATCTTTTTGAGCGCGTATTGATTTATCTCGAAAAGTTTTGTTTACTAATTAATATTAACAAATATAATATTTAACGTTGTAATATTTGCGCGCATGCGTTATTTATATTAAAATAATTAGTAAGGAATTTTCGGTGCAGCGAAGATTCACTTTATCGAAATAATGTTACACGATATTGCCGGCTTTGAAAGCAAATCATTCAGGCGAAAATATTAATTAACGTTACAATACGCAACAAAAAATAAACAAGTGAAAATTGACTGTTTTCGAGGAAAGCTTTCGTTTGGATTGCGCGCAAATACCGTTTTTCGATAGAACACAAACAGAAGGCTAAAATCCAGTTTTCGAAAATTCCTTTTTTTTTTTTTTGCGCGTCGAAAAAGTCGGAAAAGCGGAGTTAACCGGGGAGTCGGGTGGTGGCATGAATTTTTTAATATCCTCAGCGACGCATTTCTTCGAGAATATGGTTTTATGTGAAAAGCGAGATTGAAGTATAATACGAGCGGCGCGACGTAATAAGGCATTGTGAATTTACGTTTGCATGCATGCCGTAGCGCGGCCCGTCGGATTGTGCCAGCTCGAAATGTGCTTACGCGGGATATTAGAAGGAGAAATATTTCAGCCCCCCTCCCCCGACGGCTCCTGTAATCGCATGAATTCAACCCTTTGCCCGAGACCGTGTCACCGTTCCTCGGCGGGCAATGTAGAGATCGCGGATAATGGAAAAATATGCATCGATAAAAGAGGCTCGAGGCTGCCGCCGCCCGCTGCGAGCGAACAAATGAGCGGAGAGACTCGAATAAGCAGGCAATTATTCGGCGGCCGGCATTGTTTCCCCTCGGTTTTTCGCGAGCGAAGCCAATTAGTCGCTCCTGGGCAATATTTCCTTTTTTTTTCCTTTTCTTCGCGAAAGAAGGCTTCTGGCGACAAGGTTCGACCGGCGTTTTCCCCCGGCTGCTTTCGCCTTTCACCTCAGAGCAGAGGCGAAATCTCGACTCGACTCTCTTCTCCGGCGTTTACGGCCTCCTCGGCTGACTGCCACGGATGCCTTTATACACGCCGAGAGACTTTCGCTCTCAAAATCGTGACGGATCGCCTC
Source organism: Ormyrus rosae (assembly GCA_035047165.1). Lineage (NCBI taxonomy): Eukaryota > Metazoa > Arthropoda > Insecta > Hymenoptera > Ormyridae > Ormyrus > Ormyrus rosae. Next base: position 24,828,161 of record JAWWML010000062.1, read on the forward strand.
CTCGAGGGATTCCGATCTTCCCTCTCGCCGCGACGGCCCGGCTTCCGTTATGATACACGTGTCCCGCTTTTTCCTCCTCTCTTGTTATACTTCCCTCTTCCTTTTCCGCCGCGGCACCTCCCGAACTCTGCGGCCTCGTGTATATAACGCCTCCCCCCCTCCGGCCTTTATTACTCAGAGTCGCTTTCTCCGCGCTCACTTCTTCGCAGTCGCCTCCTCTCCCTTATCCTTTCTCTCTCTCTCTCGACTCCCCCCTTTATTTATCTATCGCAGCCCCTCGAGCGAGTCCCGATTAAGCCCCGCCGCAGTCGAGAATTCTCGGGTCAATGTAAATTCTTAAAAAGCCGTCTCTCTATCTCGTGCTTTCGTGACTGCGAGTCGGTTGCCGCCCGTCGGCTGTTTGCAGGCTGGATTTCTTCAAAGGGCCTGACCTTGACTCGAGCCAAGTCCTCCGACCATTACCGAATCGACGCATTATTCAAAAGGGGTGTGGAGGGGGGAAGGAGTGTTTGAATATTTTTAAAATACAAAGGCTTACTAAAGCCTCGGGAATTGAGCGTCAGAGCCGTTTTTTTTCTCTTATTTATATAATGCAAAATCATTCCGCTCAAAGAGAGATCTAATCTCGGCGATCAGCATTATCGATTTCGAGAGAACGACAGGGGAAGGAATGAAAAAAAAAAAAAAAATAACAGCTGAAATTTTTCCCTATCTCCGTATATCTAAGCGGAAAGGAGAAACGCGAGCGGGTCGCGCGGCATGCGACGCGAATCACAATCACGGGAGGGCTAATTTTTCGACGAAAAATTGAAAATCGCGCTCGGGACACGAAAAATCGAAGCAAAGTTTACCGGGGTCTCGCGTCCGCGGCACACCGGGACGTGTTCTGCGAGGGACCGGAGCTGGAGGGGGGGGGGGGGGGGGGTCGGTATCGATTACAAGCGAGTCAGCGCGCATGTGACTTTCAGAACTGCTATAGTCCAAGAGAGCGGAGCAACATTCTTCAGACGGCAGCAGTGCTCTCTCGCTCGATTTCCAATCTAATTGCGCGGGGCCCCATTCTCTTTGCTCCCGTCGTCCGCCGAGAAATTTACGACGCGCCCAGCTTCGCCTATATTCGATATATCCGAAGGAGAGCTGTTCAGCACGAATTCCCAGGCAATTTTGATTTACCGGCCTCCGCGCGCAACGCCGCGAACAGGCATCGTCGCTCGGAGATATACACCCGGCAACGCGGATTGGGCCTCCGGGTGCATCCGTCGCACGTATTTTTCGATAAGCGCCGTGTGCGCGGCGTGCGATTAGAGCCGGCCCGGGGAGGAGAGTCGGGGGCGCCGCTGCCTTAAGTGGTGCAAATCCGGTGTGTCAGCCCGGCAAGAGGTTAACGGCAATGGCTCCATTCTCCCGCGGGGCGAGGCCGCGCGCCGCTATTGTACGTGTCGGTGCAACTGGCAACTGGCCACCTCTCCCTCGGCACTGCACGGTCTCCTCCCTCCACGGCTACAATTGCCTCGGCGGCCGCCCCGCAATATTACCGAGTAATGCCTCGGAGCCGCATTCGCCTGTTTATCTCGACGGCCGACCGCTCTCGCTCCTTAGCTCGACTCGCCTCCGCAGCCGCGGCTAACGAGAAGACAATCGATCCGCCGCCGCCGCTTCGGCCGGTTTATTTTTTCATGCTAATTCCGGCGAGAGAGACCTAGTTCGCGAGTCGCCGGTCACCGGCTCTCCCTTTCGCGAATCGCGCTAAATTATTCTTTCGAGACTTATATTGACGCAAAGCTCATTAGGCGCGGAGGAGCGCGGCGGAATTCGTGCCTCCCCTCGCGAACGAAAGTGGGAGCAAAGTCTGCGGCAGTGGGTCAATGTTCTCCTCCCGAGGAGAGAGAGAGAGAGAGCGAGCGCGCGCGCGCGCTTGCGCTCCTCTCGTCTAATAATACGGCCGATGCCTAAATTTCTGTTTGTTCGGCTTGTATTGGCGCGGCGGCTCGCTCTCGAAACTTTTGACGGAGCCCGGCAATTTCGGCGGATTGACGCTCGACTAATGAGATCGGCTGATCATCATCGGGCCGCCCCATTCATCCGGCAACCTGTGGCGGCGGTGCTGCCGACGCGCCGCCGATCAAAATCTATATATCTAATAACGAGGAGGCGGCAGCTCATCTCCCCGTGTGTGGCTAGCGAAAATAAACATAGTTCGGCTGCCGACTGTTTAGAGAGCCATAGTCGGTATATCGATGGTAGATGGAATGATCAATCAGTACAAATAGTCAATATACGCGCGAGCCGAGCGCTAAAAGTCTTTTAAAGCCGCTCTCTCGCCGCTGCGCGCTCGTTTTAATAGAACGCAAACACTAAATTTCACTTTTGCTTACACGGCCGCCGCCGCTGCCACTTTTAATTAGACGAGAATCCTCGCCCGGAAACGTGTAATGGGGGAACGTGATGCGAAATCTAGAAATATGAGATTCGCCCCCGTCGGTTAAATATTACTTTACCCCGGAATAATGTGCTGCGCCACCAGTACAAATAGAATTAAGCAATCTAGAAAATGCAGCGCGTCGTAAAGTAAGAAGAAAGAGAGAGAAAAAAGGAATCGGTCCGATGTATAGAAGCCGGTGCAGTGAAACAAAGGTGCTCTCTCTCTCCGTACTCGCGAGGGAATTGGGATTCTCATCGAAAATCTTGGAAAACACCTGCTCTCTCTCTCCTACCGGGGCGAAACGAGACCGCTGCGCAGAAAGTAGCAAAGGCTCTCTCTATCCGAGCTTTCAGGGAATTAAAATAATTTCTAGCGCACATGCACTATTTGCTCTCTAAATAATCGAGGGGAGCCCACGGGGTCAAGCACCCGAGTGAATAATGTTCCTCCTCCGGCCGAAAAGCTGGGCTCGATCAGGCGCGCGCGCGTCACGCTGAATAACGTAAGTGAATTAAGCGCGAGAGGGCCGCCCCTCGCCTTTGAACCCCGGGGGGATAAGTTATTGAAGAGGACTTTGAAGCCGCCCGTCGGCTTGCCTGCCTGCCTGCCTGCCTGCTCGCGAGATATGTCAATGGAACGTCTTCAAAGGGCCGATCTTTCCGCGCGGCGAATAAGCCACGCAGCGTTTGCGTCGGGCCGCGCGCCGTTGTAAACATTTTACCTCATTAATGTCGCTCACGTTTCCCGGGGAAAAAAAAGTAAACTCGCCGATGTATCATCAGTCAGCGGAATTTGGCAAGTTCGGACCGATAAATCGGGATGATGCCGTAAAGAAGGAATGACGCGGAATTTCGAGCCGAGGGGGAGAGAGACGAGGGGCTGGTTTTTGTGCAGCGCGCAGCATTTATGAGGCTCTTAATATTGATTGATTTGAAAATTGTTTTTAGTAAAGTTCTTTCTTGGGGAGGGAGGCGGATTAAGTAGATATATATCGTAATCCAGACGCAGGCTGTCCTGCATCGGAAACATCGTGTAATCGTTACCCCACGGTCATTAATCACCGTTCTTTTCTCGCTCGAAGGCCGCCCGTGAACGACCTCTCCATCTCTCGCTTCCTGGCGGTTCCTCCGCGGGACGACGCGGCGGGTCACGCGCCGCCGAGCGGAGGGTGAAAAAAAAAAACGCCCCGGGTGCGATTGGCTTTCTTGCTTCTTCTCCCGGGAGAAACTGATTTTTTCGCGCGCGTTACGCCCACGGTTATACTACGGCGTCGGTAATTACCCCGAGTGTGGGACGCGAGGCTAATGAAATCTCGGCTTTTCGGCGGATGGACGCTTGTACGTTTAATTTTAGCTCGGGGAGAACGAGAGCTTATCTCCCTCTTAGTAGGCGAACCTTAACAAACGAATCCGCGCGACAAGTTTCGCCGGTGGCGCGGAGGCGAGCGCGAAAGATCAACACGGGAGAACTTGGTTCTCTCGCTGCGCTCGCGGCTTAAGCTCTGATAACGCGGGAAGAGAAATGTTATTATTCGCCGCGCTGCATCCCCGAGTAATCTTTCGGGACTGCGTTTATTAATTTATATATGAAAAAGCCCTTGTCGAAGTTCAAAGTTTACACTCGTCGGGGGACGGGGGGAGGGGCGAATGGGAGCGAAAAAGTTTACGCGAAATTGCCCCGAGTTTCTTCATCAGGAGGAGTGGCCACTTTGTTAATGCAAAGCTGATAAATCAGCCGGTAATTAGATCATGAATTTTCAGAGCGCTCGGTCGAAAAAGCGTGTCTCCCTCTCTCTCTCTCTCTCTCTGCGTACATGGATATTGTCGGCGGAATTTTCTGCCGGCGGGCAGGCAGACAGGCGGGCAGCCTCTCGAATGTCGATGTTCCCGACGCTTATGAGGCCGCGGAGAGCCCGCGTAATGTCGATACGTCGTGCCCTTAAGGGTAACTGACGCTCGAGGCTTGATTGGCTCTTAAGACTGCATTTCCGGAAGAGTAAAGCCGCGCGCAGTTTTCCGAGGAAAACAGGAGAGTCCCTGCACGCCCCGGCACGGCTTCTTTAATACACTCTGGCGCCGTCGCCGTCTTCTGCTCTCTTTTACTTTACTTCTTTTCTCCGCTTTCAGTCCTCTTCGTCCGATTCAGCATTTCGTGAACCGCTTTTTTATGCAATGTATATTCCGCGGCCTCTCGGGAGAGCGCACGACGCCGCTGAATTGCTCCGGATTTTTCGTGTTTTAAAAACCTGCGTTTTTACGAGCAATTTAACGGTCGAGACAAAATGCGAACAAATGTCCAGCGCGAGTTTGTACAAGCGCACTCTCGCGGGTAGAAACGCTCGTCCGCAACAGCTGTCCAAGTTGTAACGGAAATCGGTAATGAGAATGATTATTCAGCGTCGTTATCAAAGTCTTAAGCGGCGGACTGCACGCAATTAAAAGAAGCGCGCTGTGTGTGTGCAGACAATTAGGCAGCTAAAAGAAAAAAAAGGAAAAAGAGAGCGACATTTTTCGAAGAAGAGGGCCGGGGCGCTGAATTATTGAGGCGACTCGGCAGCGCGCGGAGACAATGCGGGATATTTGTAAAAGCTCGCGGCGCGTTTATAATGCAGTAAGATTGTAATGATAGAGTAGAAAGCCGTAAACTTGTTACTGCAGGGCGCGCGCGCCCCGAGCAGTAACCAGAGGGAGAGAAACAGCTCCTCGGACGTGTACGTGTATGTATATAGGCTAAGTGTAAACACGTGTCGTTGCTGTGTTAGATGGGCGGCGGTCTAGATCGATGTAAGTGCGCAGAGTCGCGCACGTGTGTCCTCCTCTCTCTCTCTCTCTCTCTCTCCTCGGCGAGGAGACACATTTCTCACGTGCACAGCCCGAGTATTCGGCAATCCTCCTGCGACCTCTCTCTGCATATTATGTAATACGGAGAGCCACTCCGCGGCTCCATGAATTTCTTTCCGCGGCCGTAAATAAGAAAAGCGCAGTCGTCGGCTCTTCCTTCGCTTCGACTTTGCTTTGATAAATAGCGCGCGGGGACAAAAAGCTGGGGGCGCATAATTTTTCTTTTTAAACCCGTAAACAGCTGAGCCCGGGGCCGGAACTGCGCCCGGATCAATTTCAGGGATCGTTATGCTCCGGAGGGGGGTATTCTTCTCTCTTGCGTTCTGCTGAGCTTTCTTCCCTCGAAATTTCCACGCGGAAAATATGGCGCCGCGTGGCATCAGCTTCTCGCGCAAAATATAACCTCGAAGCTAAATGAGCTCGAGTCGGTTCCGGATTTCGGTCGGTGTGCCACTCTGTCCGAGTTTCTCTCTCGTGCTATCGCGCCAGCTGCCCGGGCAGCAGCTGATTTAAACGAAATTCGAAAAGCGTTACGCGTAATCCACTTTGTGCACGTGCGGTCGACATTGAAAATTAAACGCACTGCTGGGATCAATACTCGCCGACTCCTGGGAAAAGAGAGTCGTCGTGTATATTTTACTAAACATCGCATTGCGGGTGGTGCCTTTTAAATATTTCACCTACACCTGTCACTGTGCCAATAACAAAAGCGGCCCCCCGCCGCTTGTTTAAAGGCTAATTTAGCGAGCATTTAAAACGGAGAGAGAGAGAGAGAGAGAGAGAGAGGACTTTATATTTAAAAGGGCCATTTGAAAGAATGGAAGCAGGCAGCGGCAGTAGCAGCAGCAGCGTCGTCAAGGAGATTCGAAGAAAAGATTCTTTGACAAAGGCCGGGAGAGAGAGAGAGAGAGAGAAGGAGGGAGAGAATGCATTGTGAAAAATGTGCGTCAGACTGCGTTATAAAGTAGAGGAAACGTAAAGCCTTTTGGGTCGAGTAGTAGGGGTCAGTGTCTACTCGGACGACGACTCTCGGCTCGCGCGCGGCGCCCGGCTATGAGAAAGAAAGAGAGAGGAACTTCTTCGAAGAAGCGGATTAAAGTTTGTGCAGCTCGCGGGCCCGAGGGCAGAGGGCATAAAAATGTCACGCGGGGCTTTCCCCGGCGTTGTTTAATATCCCTTTTCGCCTCGAGTACTCGCGATTCCGGCCGCGCGCCCCGACAGCCAGTCGGCTTTTACGCCCCGGTGAAAATTCAAGGACTCGCGTAATAGCGACGATATAACTTTGCCGCTGCGGGGGAAAAACAAAGTCCGATTTAAAGGCACTCTCCCCGATCGAGGACAATATTTGAGCCACCAAAGATGAGGGAGTCGGTGTTGTGCCGACTCCCGCGAGAAATCCGCGGACGCAATCGACGCCCCGAGATAGTCTAATAATGCCCCGATAAGCCGAGTGCGCGGCGTCTCTTTCAACTCCCGGCGATAAACGCGCGCGCCGATGTGTAATACACCGAAATTGCGCGCGGGCGAAACCTCCGGAGGAATAAAATTCGACGCGGCAATTGCTTTCGCGCTGCTCTGCGCCGCCTCGTAAAAAGGGACTCCCCGCGGGCAAATATTTGGACCGGCCGGCAATAAAATCGGCCGCGCGAAATAAAAGGGTGCTGCGAGAGAAAAGCCCGCGCTCTCCGGTTCCCCGCTAATTTGCGGCGCAACTTAACACGGGGCGCCATTAACGTCTTGACGCCGAGCGCTGCTGCAATTTTATTAGCTCGGATTGCGGGGGGGAGATCTTTGGTAGCGGAGATCTCCCGGGCTCGATTGAGCGGGCGACTTTCGGGGGAAGCTTCTTCTTCTGCCCTTTTATTTTGCCGTCGGCACACGCAAACGCGCTTCGGCGGCGGAGCGAAATCTCGACGATGACTATTGATTTTTGCCCGCGTGAGAGAGAGAGAGAGAGAGCGCTTTGACGCTCGTTGAACTGCGCGCCGCGAGAGAGCCTCGGCGGCCGCTCGAAAATTGCGAAAATTATGCAATTCTGCGGGCGTCTAATAAGCGTGATTAATGGAAGGAGTTAAATCCTCCGCCGGCCTCGGGCCCCTCCCCCCGGAAGGAGCGGGCTTGAAGCGAAAAATTCAAGTGATAATTCCCGGCCGCGCGTGAATGGGTGAACATTGTTTCGTCGTGTATTAATTAGACGGGGGGCAGCGCCCATTTTTTAAGCGCTTAAGCGAGTAGCGCTGGTATAAAGAGTTTTTAATTGTGAGCGGAGAGGCGGGGGGGATTTTTCAATTGCGATTTCGAGAATGCCGAGAGAGTTCGAAACGCGAGTCGGCGGCGGCGGCGGCGGCGCGGCTCGGGGTCGGAGGTCCGAGTCGGGGAGCTGGCAGGAAATTAGGTAGGTACGTGTCGCTCGTGAATCGCTCTGAAAGCGTATATCCAGCTGGGGAGGGAGGCGGTCATAAAGATCGAGGAGCTCCAGGGTGGGGGAGCGGTAGGAAATAGCCGCTGTCCAAGAGAGCCCCTTTTATTTTCTTTGAAGCGCCCGTGCGAAAAGCGCGCCGACAAAGGCGGCCGCTCGGAAAGAAAACTGAATTTTTCTCCATGGAAATTATTCGCGCCTCTTTTCTCTCCCTCGGCAGAGAGAGCGGGGCGGGCACAGGCAGGAAGTGCCAAAGTGGAAAAGAGAGAGGGAGAGAGAGAGAGGCTTCCCGCGCGTGAGAAATCGGGGTCAAGGGAGTACTCTGGAATTTCGGAGCAAGAGCTCTCTCTCTCTCTCTCCCCGGGCTCGAGTCTCTTGTAATGCTTTATCGATACGCCGCCGTGCTCTCCTCGCTTCTCTCCGCGCTAAATAAAGTAAAACCTTTCACATTTTTCTCCCGCTATAGCTTCATTATGACATCTCGATACTCCTCGCAGTCCTCTCTCTCTGTCTCCCGGATCCTGTCCTCCATTTCAAGCGAGGCTAATCCATTTTCGTTTGCGCCCGGCCGGTCCCCTTTTCTCCTATTCACGAGCGCGAAATCAAGAGAAATCGAAGACGCCGTCCACTCCCGGGGCTGTCCCTTACTTTACGACACTTATAAAGAATAAACGAGCTCGTCCGCCCGCATGGGAGAGAGAGAGATTTCTCGCCTGTCTCCGGCGCCACCCGGCTAAATTCAGTTTTAAGAGGGAAAAAATTTATCCCAACTAACTGCACACAACAAAATCTCTTATTTTTCTTCCCCGCTCAATTCTTCCACTCGGTTTTGCTCTGGATTTTAATTGCGCGAGTTTTCCTCTCGAATGTATATATATATATATATAATGTTCTTACGCTCAAGAGTCGAGTAAAATTCAATTGTTATATCGGAAAATAATTTACAAAGCCATTAATCGACTGACAAGTACGCGTGTTCTTTCGTTAAAATTGCACGCAAATCACCCATGACAATATCAAATGTTAATGACCTTTGAAAATTCACGTTTAATTCAGCTCGTTTGAAATGTCCTAAAGTCATTTTCATGTATAACTATACATAATTTTCTGATTAGCGAACTAAATAAATTCTATATATACGCATATAATCAATTATTATTGGCGTCGCATTTTTCCATTTATAAGCTGAGTGATTAATAATAACGTCAAGTGTTCCATTTAATAAAAATTAATCCTCAAAAAAAGTGACAAGATATCGATGCACAGTCTGTCATTGTGTACAAGCGGTTGATCCTCCGTCGGATATAAAAGTAATGTTAACGTAGATAAACCCGTCGGTCGAAGAATCGACTGTACTTTCTCTGCTACGTATGCAAATTGCTCTCCATTTTACACTTTAACTTTAAAACTTACAAGTTCAACAAAATCGTCGAGCGAAAACGAACAAATTAAAGTTAAAGTCTATAAAACACCTCGGCGAATAGTTCGATAAAAAAAAAAAAGAGAGAGAATCAAGTCCGAGCATTCGGTCGAAGGTTGAAAAAAGTCGCGCGGCAAGAAAGGGGGAGAAAAAGAGCGAGGCGGCGGCAGCCTCGCATCTCGCGATAAAACCCGGGGAATAAAATTCAAAGGCACGTAATACCGATATTTCGCGGGGCTTCTCCTCTCGTTGTACGCCGCTCATCGAAACATGCCCATACAGTATACGCATCGATCCCCATCCTCCTTTTCCTTCGATGGTGCAGAGCCGCCTTTTCCCCGTGTACTTGATCATCGGGCGAGCGGCGCGCAGAGAGAGCCAGTAGGCACACACGTAGAATCTCCGGGGCCGAAGTGTGTCAAACTACAAATCAATACGTCCTCGTTCATCAAACGCACGTTCGCCGACCGTGGATTGACGTCTTTCTTCCGAGGGTGAGGAAAAAACAGCAGGCCCACACACACAGGCGGGTCCCGAGCGCAAAAAAAAAGGCGCCCCGGCCGAAAAAAAAGCGCCGGGATAACAGCGATTCTTCGGCTCTTCATTTACCCTCGCGAATTAGCCCTCTTCTCCCTCGGCTTTTTTAGCTCCGCTATATCGATTGGCTATTGAGAATCGGGCCTCTAAAGGCGAGGCTGCAGTTCAACGAGCCATTATCATAATGCAACAGTTTGGAGGCCCTCGAATAATAGGCAGGTAATTATTCTTCTAAACCTCCGACTGGCGAGGCTTCGATCTTTGCGAGCACTTATTGGCTTCGAGAGAAAGAGAGAGAGAGAGAAAGAGGAAAGCCGGGCACTTGTTTTTTTCCCGGAAAAAACGCCGATACTCCCCTAAAGGCAACGGATTCCTTTCAAGTTCGCGATAACAAGTGGTGGGGGGAGGCGCGAGCTCAAAGGAACTTGCCAGCAGCCAAGTTCGCTTTGATTGCATTATTATTTCAGGTTATAGTTTATGCAAAACAGCCCCCGAGCTTTTGAGGCGGAAAAATAAAAAGAAGGGCAGGGCGATTATATACCGGGGGAAAAAGAGAGGGAGAGAGTACACTTACTCTCTCTCGTCTCTCAGTTACTCGGGCGCTTGTTATGCCGCGCCGGCGATGTGCGGCCTGCGAGAGATTGCGAAACAGCCGCGAGCACTGTCTTAGTTTGCGATAACAGAGTTCGGCCAACTTATAAAACTTCCCGGATGAAATTCGGTAATGTATTTTTCTCCTCGAATGAGGTAATGTTACTTGGCTAAAGAGAGCGAGGAGAGCGGAGGGGCGGACTAATTTATTGGGCACTGTACAAGTTGTAACGAATTCTCCGCTTCGCTTCCAAAGCGGAGGAAGTTGCGGAGGGCGGTGAAAGATTTTGAGAAAAAATTTTTCATGCTGGGTGAATGCGTATTTTTATAAGTGTGTACACGGCGAATATTTTGAAAATACTTTGATCGTTTTTTATCGTATAAAGCTTATATTCTCTGGGTTTTGATAAAGATTTTCAAGTGAAGAGTCAAATTTTTCAAAATTTATTGATTTTCATTTATTTTATAGAAACAGGAGATGTTTTTTTCTTTTTTTTGTGTATGACAGAGCTAATATTTTTGAATTACGTGAAATGCTTTTGAAAGAGCTCTCCATCATTGTTTTTATTAATTTAAATATATCTGCCCTCCATGATTTCCGATAATTGATAAGCAAAACGTTACAAACAGTTTGTAAAGTCATTAATAATAATTATTTATCAATAATATAATGAAATAACAATTCGGAAAATAACAATCGATAAAAAAAAATAGACAAATTACGTTTGAGAAAAGCAAGTGCGAATGAATCGACAGCGGTTTTTTTTTTTCAATCAAAAGAGAAAAACTATAGGCGTCGGCATTATTGATTTACGGATCGGAAGCGTTTTTTAATAACAAATGCTCGAATGCGCTCGACATTATCTCGAGGCTTAGCTCGCCGATCAAAGGGGATATTCGAGGAAAGACGTATAGGAGGCTGCGGTAAAATTGCGAGATTACGCCGCCAAGTATTCGGAAGTGGGCTCCGCCGGCGCCGCCGCCCCGTTCGGAAAAGCCGCTCCGCGAGGCGGAAACAATTTTTAAAGGAGGGCTTTGAAAACGCTTTGTAATGCCATTGGATTATATTGCTCGGGAGAGAGAAAATCAGGAGCCTGATCAGCTGACCGAAAGATTAAAGCCGGCGCCGAAAGCTCCTTGAAAACGTCCGCGCGTAATCTCGGGGGGCTTGGCAGCGGCGGTTGTAACGAGTTTTTAAAAACACTTGCGCTTTAGTCGCGGGATTTTAATGCTGGGCGCGGCGCGAGAAGGAAAACAGAGCGGTCACACGGCGACGACGCGGGGAATGAGAATTTTTGCCGACAGTGACAAAAAGCAGGCAGCGGAGCGAGTGCTCTAAATGTGGGGCGCCGCGCGCGCGGATTCGTCGCTTAAACTTTCATTATCTCAGAGTTGAAAGTTCATGCTACGCAGCGAGAGAGAGAGAGAGAAAGAGAGAAATGCTGCAGTGGCTTTCCCGGCGAAAGCACTCAAACTACTTAGCGGAATCTATTTTTATACATTAAGCGCTCTTGGCGCATTACCGCGCGCATCCCGCCAACAAATATCATTGGAATTATTATACTTCGCGCAGGAATGTATAAAAAAGATGGCTTGATTAAAGAGATAAAGCCGAGGATAACATATATATAAAACTGGGTCTCTCGGTATTCGCTCGCGGGAGAAGCGAGAGTACGGCGAAAAAAAAAGGAAAAAGGCGATAATCGATAGTGAATTTTCTGGAAATTCGTCGGGGGGAGAATATTAGCGCTCGGCATACAAGGAGATAGATCGTCGGATAGCTTGTGAATTTTGCGATACCACCTCTCCCTGCCTCTCCTGCAAGGGCATTCATTCGCCGCGCGCTTTATATATAACGAGAAATAGTTTGGCGCGCGCGCGGAGCGAAACTTTCCAATAGCGAATCTATTTCCGGCCTTAAAGCTCATAACGCTGCACGCACGAACTTTATTGCGCCACGCAACGACCTAAAGGGGCTTGATAAAATGAATTGCCCGCGGAATATGAGAGAGAGAGAGAGAGGCGGCATTCGGTGAACTTGCCTCTTACAATGCCGGCAGACCGCCGCCGCCGCGCATCCACGTCCATTCATCGCCGGGGTTATGTGTCCGTGCACCCAAGTACACAAAAGTATACGGGGAGGCCAGCGGCGCTCTCCTATCCCTCTGGGCTGCGCGCAAAAGCTAATTAAAATTTTTTTCCCTCTCCGCAATCTCCACCGCAGTCATGCTTATTTCTGCGTGCTATTTTTTTTTTTTTTTTTATACCCTGCCCTTCTTTTTATATTTACCTTCGCCCCGCGCGCGTTTTTTGGCCCGGGACTAAATTTTTATATTACACCGCGCGCGCGGAACCGTTGCCGGGCCCACCACGGAGATCGAAGTTCGCAACTTTTTAACGAGCTGCCGAAAATTTATTTCATTTTGGTGTGTGCTCTCGTAGCTTATTGCCCTCTGCGCGCAAGCTCGCCTGCCGGCGCATAATGCCTTTGGATCGGGTTGAGCGCAATTACCGAGTAATTTGTCAATTCATTAGCTTTGCTAATCTCGTTTTCGGCCGTGGATATATCGGCGGCAGCGTCAATTTTTGGATAAATATTATACAGCTTATGTCAATTATTATGAAAAAAAAAATCTTGATTTATTTATCCGCTCTAATGGAAATTCTATATACATTAATTGTTTTAGTTATAATTATCTGTCGATCAGTAGCCATAAATTTCATTATAAAAGGAACATTATATCTCGATAGATAATTGATCGTGAAATAACGTGCACGATATTTATGTGGAAAACGAGTCGATTATAACGCTGCGAAATAATGATTTCGCATGAAATCGTAATCACTCGCGAACGATAATTAGGGCAATTCACAAATGGAAAAGAATACATCGCCCCTCGAAATCTGGCTGAAATACCGAAGCAGAAACGGAGGGAGGAAGATAATGATGATACGCTCGCACAGTTATGCTTTCATTACAAAGTAGAAGTGCTGATTAGAGGCGCAAATGAACCAAGACGATATCGCGCGCTGAAACCGAGAACAATGCCACAATCACCGTACAGTCGGGGCACAGTCAGAATTTCGGTTGCGGATTCCCTTCAGAATGTCTCGAAACTCCGTACCGACAGTCGCCGTGACGAATCGTTCCCGGGACGTTATCGAGGCGCAGACGAGAGCGCCAAGATCGGATAATCCGCGCGGCGGCTCTCTGTATAGGTACATTATTCCGCGGCGCTGGAAAACAAACGGCGGGAACTTTCGCGCCATCGATCGAATCGAACAAAAAAAAAGAAACAAAAAAAAATCCGAGAGCTCCCAAAGTCCTTGGGTTTCCCCGGCCGCGAAATATATATATATATACATTATCGCGTGACTCGACGCGGGGTGAAGCGCCGCGGAAATTTCTGCGTAAGGGAGGGAAAAGGAATGCGTCTTCGTGCCGGCCGGTAGTTGTCGAGAGCTCGCCTCGCCGTCGGGGGGTTGAGGGGCGGGGGCGAAATTATCGATCTCCCTCTCTTTCTCTCTCTCTCGCGGCGAGAGCCGAGAAAGGAAGCGCGTCACCGGCGGCGGCGGCGGCGGCCCTCGACTCCCCTGCCTTAGCGTGATGGCGCGGCGCAGGCACGGCTGTCTAAAATTATGTTACTATGCCAAGGCCGGGAGCCTTGGCATGGCACGGTCACCCATGAATACTGAATGAGACGTTATTACTTTGATTGTCGGGCCGCGGCTATTGTGGCGGGAGGTGGGGGGCGGGCGGCCGCCTTCCACGACCCGCGGCGGGCCCTTGAAATCTTTTCCCTCGCGGGGCGTCTTCGATCTATATCCCGCTAACGACGCGCGATCGCCGCGCTTAGCGGCTGCGGGGGGGCCGTTTAGCCGCGGCAATTATGGATATTCTTGAGGACGCGCGCCGCGCGCAGTTTGATATAAAGTATCGATGCATCTCTCGCTCCCGGGACCATTATCTATCCGGCGATCGGGAGGAGCCTGCGAGAGCGGAGGTCGCGGTAATTGGATGCTACGAGTCGTCTGCAAACGACCTCTTCGCCGAGAGCTGTACAAGTTGCCGCTTAATCGTTACGCGCTTATTGACTTACGAATGGGGACGGCGAACGAGTATAATGGCCGCTCGAATTAATTCATTGTTATGCTCGGTACCCATTGTTATCCTCGTAATCGTCGAAACTCATCGGCATCGGAATCGATTGCCGCTCGCCTCCGGACTCGCGGGGCTCCGAATAAGTGGCAAAAATCAAGAGTAATGGGGCGAGTCGGCAATTAATTCCCTCAGAAACGGGCCGGCTCCGATTCATCAATTAATCAAGCGCTTTAATATTTCACGGGAGCGCGCCTGTTTAACTTGCCTGTTAATGGCCGATCGATGTTAAAGAGGCTTAACGCAATGTTTCCCAAAAGGCCGAAACGACAAAACTCTGATAAGCGTCGCGCGCGCCTCTCGATCGCTTATCCCTTGTTTTCCATTTGCCCGAGCGATCATCGGGCTGATTACAAGGGGTGGACGCAACGCGCTTACAAGGTGACATTCTAATTAAAACGGAAGCCCGCCAATTTTTCCCGAACGAATAAACAACGCTGCCCCGGGAAAGCGAGTTCCGGGCGGAGAGCGTGACCCCGAAGGAGCAGAATTTTAACGGCTCCCGGAATACCTTTTGCTTCTGCCAAACTGCGGCGCGGCGTTGACGTGAAAGAACGCCGTGACAGTTTTAGTGGAGCGCGACGCAATTAAGTGCGCCGTTACGGAAATTTATTATCGATTATCTCTGGGCTACAGAGAGAGCGAGAGAGAGCCGGAATAGCTTGGGGAAAAAGCGCAGCCTGTACAAGACTGTCTGGAAACTGATTTTTTCCTCTCCATTATTTCTGGGTGTAATTAACCGTTCTCGCTCTCGCGTTCTTCCTCTCCTTTGAGAAATAAAAGCGGAATTACTTGATTAATCAAAATATTTTATGAGGAGGGCCGCGAGACTTATTATGCGCCGGCGGTTATATCTGCCCGCGAAATTTTCCACTTGGCTGGGAAAGAAATGGCTCGGAATATATATAGTTCATCTCCTGACGTAGTGCGTACAGGTACAGGGCGGAAAACTCGGCCCGAGAATTGTGGGAGCTTTTAAGATAATCACTTGAACGTATATAACAGTAGTCGTTGGGAGATAATGCATGTAAAATGTAATTTTTTCCTTTTTCCGTTTCAGATTCGATGACCGTCGCAGGAGCAGAAGACGGTGTCTGCTAGCTGGACGCGGATGAGGATGCACTAGAGGGTTCATTCTCGGGGCCTCGAAGCAGAATGAAAACGAAAATGAGACGAGAAAAGAGGAACAAAGGATCCTGATGTGATGTCGCATGGCCAGAGAAAGAAAGAGCGAGAGCGAGAGAGTGCGGGGGGTCTTCTCGGGCTGCTGGATCTGAGAGAGGAATGAGGTTAGGAGAGTGAACTCGCGAGGGAAATCGAGGAGGATGCCTTGGTAGCGTCGGGGAGGCGCAGGATGGAAGCGAGGCGGCGGCACCGCTGAGAGTGTGAGAGTGAGAGAGAGAGAGAGAATCGCATCGCGACAGTGCAAAAAGCAGCAATGGAGGTTAGGCGGCGGCAGCAGCAGAAGCGCGGGCTCGCCTACCTGCTCGCGGCCATTTTGTCGCTCGACGCCATTTTGTCGTGCCTGGGCCAGAAGCCGCTGAACCTCGGCGGCGTGAAGAGGCGCGACGTCTACATCGCCGGGCTCTTCCCCTACGCGACCCACGTGCCCGAGAGCATCGTCGGACGGGGCGTGATGCCCTCGGTGAAGCTCGCCGTCGACCACATCAACGAGAACCCGAACATACTTCGCAGCTACCGACTGCACATGTGGTGGAACGACACACAGGTCAGTGGAATTCCCCCATTATAACAGTTTACGTGGAATGCGCGCGGATATAAAAACCGCGCGTGTGTATCCGAGCGTCCGGCTATTTACCCCCCGCCTGCGACGCCCGAGAGAATGTTTTCTAGAATTTTATTTGCGAAATAAAAGAGTCGCAAGCGGATTCCGCCTGGTTACCTCCGGCTCGGAGACTAATCAGCGAGTTTGTTTTGCTCGGGGCGGTACGACGCTTGCGGATCTTTATCTTTTTAATTTCAGTGAATTTCTTTCGAACATCGGTGCGACTAAAACGGGCGCTTTTGCTTTCGCCCCGGGGGGAGTCGCGCGAAAATTCGCTGTCCGCGCAACGTTGGCGTCAAAGCTGTGTTTTTCATTAAATTTTCAGGCCTGAAAATTCATAAGTAAATCATGCGGAAATGCTTTGCATGTAATGAACACGGCCACTCGCCTGCATATCTTATTAGATCTAATTTCGAATTCTCATTGATTGACACAGATTGTCTTTTATAGAAAACTAAGGGCACTCTGAAAATAGAATAAGAGGTTATCGCGTAAAGATTTAATGGCCGCAGGCCGGTTTAAAATCATTTTCTCTCATTAGTAACTTAACGCTTAAATTTTAATTCATGCGTACGCGGTGTGGGAAAGGGCTCGAATTGGGCCATTAGATTAATTACCGTAACGTACAATGAAAATTTTTTAATAACGGGATCAGCTTACTTTACCGGCGAAATGAACGCACGCAGAAGCCAAAGAAAAAGAGAGAGCCGGCGGTTAATTTTTAACAAGCTCCTTCCCCATCGCGCCTCGTTCGGACGGAGTTTTTGCACCGGCGGCTCGCGTTCCTCGCAGGTGCAGCCGGGGCAGCGGCAGCTAGCGTTCGAAGCGAATCGGTCAACCTTGAGGCAGGCTCGGACTCGCGCAGCCGCTCTCCGCGTTCGCTCGAGACTGGCGGCCTATCGATTGACGCTTGACCTCGGCGGAGGCTCGTCGCGCATTAGCATGTTAAAGAAATTCCGGCATTATGCGCGCGGCGGCGGCCGAGCGGTGCTCGTTATCAACGCAGCGGCGCATATATACGCGCCGCTGCATTTACATGGGGTGACAGGCCAGGCGCAGGCAGGCAGGCAGGCCACGGCCGATAACGCCGGGAATCTCCCCCACTTAGCGTCAGTCTAATGCTCTCGGGCTCTTACCTCCCGGACGCTTTACAGTCAATAACGAATTCCGTCGAAACAAACAACGAGGGGGCGGCAGCGGCTGCGGGGCGGGGGCGGGTGGGTTGGTTCAAAGTTTGTGTCGCAGCTTAATTACGAGCCGGCGCCGCTGCGTGCCTCGCCTGTAATTGCGCCCGCAGCCGCGCGTCCGGGGTAACGAGCTCCGTCCGGCCGGCCTGGAATGTAACCGTCAAATTGCGGTCGCGCTCCTTAGGCCCGCCGCGACGCGAGGAGACGACGGACCCTGGCCGCCGCCGCCGACGCCGCAGGCCAGTGATAAGCTCGACGTTCCGTCCGCCGGGCGGCCTCGTCGTCCTCCCCCGTTAATCGAGCCCTCGTCAATCCCGCAAAGGCCGCCGAATTCCTATAAATTTTAACGAGCCTCCCCTGATCCATCTTCATCCTCCCGAGTTCGATTGAATAATTAATCTCGCGCGGCGGCGGCCGTCTCTTAGTTCCGCGACCCCGGGGAGAGAAAAAGAATGATCGACTCGCGTGTGTTAGTCCCCCCGAAAGAATTTCCCATCGCCGGCGGGAGAAAGTTATTAAAGCTGCAAATTGAAAGATATCGGCGGCCGATTAAAGGCCCGGAATAGGCTATTGAATGCGATCCCGGGGAAGATTGGCAGACATGCTCGCGCACGGAAGAATAAAAAGTGCACCTTCACTGTTTACCCAGCCGGCGATGGCTCCGTATTTTTCGGCCACGCTAAATTATAGCGAGAGAGGGTTCTCTCTCTCTCTCTATCTCTCTCCGCTCGGCTCTACCACGTCATTACCCCCGGAGAATTCGCTCGCGTTTTTTCCGATATCGTTTCTCCGGAGCGGAGCGGAGAGCCGTTTCGCTTCAGCGGCGGCCGATCGAATTCTCTCTCTCTCTCTCTCTCTCGTGCGCGCGCGCTCTTAACTACCGGCGGACGAGGACTAACGCAAGCCGCTCTCCGCATCTGTGGACAAGCGGACGACCCCAATTAAAAGTTTTTTGCGCCCGGCCCTCTCCTCCTCCCGCGCGCGCGCGCGCACGAAAAAGAAAAGCTCCCGCCTGCTTTTCTCCGTTTCAGGTCCGTCGGCTCCGCCGCTGCACTCGTCGCTTTACCCTTATTATCCCCCCGAGCAGCTAATCATCCAGAAAGCTTTTCCCTTCTCGCATAACAGCTGATAATTAAAGAGAAAGGCCGAGTTCGATCCATCTTGTTTTCGTTGCCAGGAGCGTTAATGGCCCCAGTCGGAAAAAACTAATGCACCGCCGGCAGAGAGCAGCGGCTCTAACGGCCGGGTTAGGCGAACGGCGAGATGCATAAAACCAGAGGCAGAGAGAGAGAGAGCGGAGCGATTTCCATTAAACCCTCTCTCGGCGCCCCCGCGGGAGCCTCGCGCACGCTTTTCCGCGCAATCCTGCTTTTTCTCCCGGCGCGCCGGTATTGCATCTTTCCGAGTCCGATAAGCGCCGTTATCTTTACGGCATACAAATTTATTTATAGCCCGCAGTCATTTCCCGGGGTTGGGAAATTCAATTTCTGCTCTTTCTCTCTCTCTCTCTCTCCCGCCATTTTACCGGCGTCAGCAACTTTCCGCCGCAAGTTTCGCGGCGCGAAGCGAACTTTATTTCCGACCTCCGCCCCGAGCGCGCGCGCGCGCGGCAAGACTGCCGCAGCAACCGCGTCAGCCTGACGGGCCAATCTGTCCGACGGCCGTGCGGAATTCGCGAAATACAGAAGCGCGCGTCCGCGTTCATTAACGCGCAAAAAGCGCAGCTGCGCAAGCGCTTTCGAAGCGGCTACCAGCGCGCCGATAACAATAAGAGCCGATCGAGGAATTCCGCGGATTGTTCGCCCCGGGCTTTTTCAAAGGCTTGGCGGGGGCCGCCGGAGAGCTAAATTACCCGTCGGCTTTTGTCCGCGACGCGCGCCTAAAGTGCAAAAATTCGATTCGCCCGCCGGCGAGAGCGCCGAGCGTTTGTCGCCGCAGATTCCACGGATTTCGGTGCCCTGCGAGCCTCCCCCCGAGGAGCTCCGTTTTTCATTGCCAGCGGCAAAAATGCGCCTTATCAACGCCAACTTTTCGCATATGGTGACTTGAATTAAAGAGACGCGAATGGGGCTTTTTGCAATTGGCTTTTATCCATTTAAGGAAAAAAAGGGGGAGAGAGAGCTTTTTGTTGCGCAAACAGTTGTACCCTTACAAAGGAATAGAAATATGCTGTAATATGACTATTTCTAGTGGGACAAAAGAGCAAACAATGGAGAGCGGTATAAATGCTGTAAAGTTGCCGCGACTATTTGAGCATATAAACACGCGAAAAGGCGAAGTTTTATCGCGCGAAACGACTGTAAAACGTGAATGCCCCGCCGCTCTTTTTGCTCGCTGCTCAATGTCTCGTTTCGGAGGGCTGATCGATGAGCAAACGCCAGCGGCGGAGGGGGCAAGTTTTCGCGTCAAGACGAGGAGGTAATTAATATTTAATAATCTAGCCAGCTACTTAGCAGTCGGCGGCGCGGCTAGTTTCCCGCGACAATGTCTCATTGTCGCGGCTCGAGGAGGATCGTTAATTATCGCGCCGCTCTGTCTCTCTCTCTCTCTCTCGCGAGTGTATGTCTTATCGGAAAATTTTCTGATTGCCCGGCTGATTAATTTCCCGCTCCGATGTCACGCTACGCTAACGCGGCAACGAAAATCGATAGCCCCCCCCCCCGCCAATGTATTTCGATTCTTCCGATAATTAATTATTCATCGGCCAAGGAGCTGGTTTGCTTTCAAACTTATATATCGCCGAAGCCGCAAACTGCGCCTGGTAGCGATCAGCGGCCTCTTTGAGCGCGGCGATCTGTGTTTTCTGCGGAAATCTCCGCCGCAACGGCTGCCCGTAATACGCGTACGTAGCGTATATAGGTATACGTACGGAGCCTACAAATACGGCCATCAGGCACCGGCACACGAAGTGCACGCACTGCGGATGTCCTCTCCGGCATTGATCAGAGCAAGTTCACCGAAAAAAGGAAGCCGACTGCCGAGCTCCTTTTCTCGCCAAGCCCGGATAAGCAGCCTCTACGCATTCATCGATTCTCTCTGTCGATGGTGCGCGCGGCTGTCGAGCGACACCGATAAAAGCCCATTGAAAATAATTCTATGGCCTCGCGTATAATACCGGGGCTGCTGCTGCCGCGCGCGAGCCGCCCCGATAAAACAGATCCGTCGAGGGGGATTTGAAATTTTTCTCTTTCGAGTCCAATATATAGACGGGAGGGGGTACAGGACAAAGTTTCCGCTCGCGACTTGCCGAGTTATGTAGTTTGGCGTTTTATGGCCGCGTCGCCTGGATGCTGTAACTTTGGCTGCTGCTGCCGCGGCGCTTCGGGAAGCAAAAATCGGCCAGCGGCCTTTCCGGTTAAAAGCGCTTTGGATGACGCAGAAAATCCCGGGCCTTTGCATTTTATTCAATATTCAGCCAGCAGCTCTTTATCGATCCGAGCGTTTTCCGATAAACTATTAGTATTTTTCTATACTGCGTCTGTGTCTGTGTGCGTGCGTGCACCGAGGGTATAAAGCCGCCGCATCGAAAATTATCTTTGCAAAAATCGCGGCTTTTCCAAGCTCCCGAAAGAAGTAAAGCCGATGCCAATAATTACTGCCGATCGTACGGATTATCGTCCGCCATCCGCGGAGTTAAAAACGCTAATGGTACGCGCTCGGCCGCCGGCATTTTTTTTTTTTTTTTTCCTATTAAATTGTAAAAATTAACAAGTTTCCTCGTTCGCTTTAACCAGCGAGTCTATACGAAATTCAGTTCGCAAAGCGTAAAATTCAGCGGGCTCTCCAATGGGGCGAAAACTTTTTTAATTAAAATGACTATTTTGAACTCGATTGAAAAGAGCGAATAAACAAATTGACGATTTAACTGCTCTATTGACGCGACGTCAAAGAGAGTAAAGCTGCCCGTAAGTGTTTCGAATTTTTCGCAGCGATGACCCCTGATTAAAGCAAATGCGAGTCCGAAAAGTTTCCCATCACCGCGATTGGCGCGGATAAAAAGCGGAAAAGGGCGCAAGGTCGAAATGCAGTTATTCCTAAAGCGAGCGAAAGAGAGAAGCAATCGGTCGGGTCTAATCGCCGAATAAACGTTATTTAACGTTAGTCTTGAAGCTCGCTCGAGCGTTTTCGCTTGCTAAAAGGTCCCGGGCTTGGCTCAGTGGCGCGCGAGGCTAAGATTTCTGCAAATAGTGCTCGACTCGAGAGAGCTGCAAAGAGAGAGAGAGAGAGAGAGAGTGGGAGCTGCCGCGATATAGGAGCGCGCCCCCGAGTGCCGTTGCCGTCGAGAGGCACGCGGAATTTCGTCCCGACTCTGTTTGCCGTCGATTTCCAAACTCCCCCTCGCGCCCCTCCCCCGCCGTCCTCCTTCAAACCGGGCTATCATTTTAATTAACCAAAGAAAATTATTTCTAATTAGGCCGCGTTCGATTCGCGGCGGCTTCGTTTTTTTTTTTTTTCCTTTTTCTCGACTCGGGGGCAAAAGGGCGCGGGGACTAGGCCCCCGTCGGCCCGTTGACCTTAATTAGACCCATCGATCCGCGCAACGATTTCAGTTCTTCCGCCCCGCGCGCGCGACTCGTTTCGGGGTGGGGAAATGCGCAGGATGCCGCGGGATACGCCGGATGCCGGACGCGTAGGCCGCATGTTAAGCGCATTAGAAACTTTGCTTGTCCCCGCGAAGCGGCGAGGCACTTTTTTTTTGCACCCCCCTTCCCCGAGGAATTTTTAATTAATCGGCTTCACTCTCTCGACGATAACGCGGATTGATAAGGGGGTGAAGTTTTGCAAAGTCGTCGTCGAGCTTTCGGCGCGTAAATAGCGCTCGTTTCTTTCCCTCCCCGTCTGACGGAGAGCAGCCGGCGGGCAAATCGGCTCGATTTTTCCATTCACGCCAGGCAAAGGAAGCGGCCCGCCGGCCGGCTAAAGAATAGCGCCGAGATTTATGCCGCGGCTAAAGGGAGGTAAAGTGCAAATTTCAAAATTCGTCTCGGGCAACGCGCCGCTTTAAGCCGCGCGGCCCGATAAAATATATCGTCTCGGGGCAATTTTCACCGCGCGCTCTTTCGGATATACGTATACTTTGTCGCTCGGGCGGCTTTATCTTGTTCTCGAAATTACCGCGGCGTATCGGAGGAAGGGCTCAAATTTATGCCTCTCGGTGCAAAACGGCGGGCGTGTGCGCGCACGATGCGCACTTGTACAATGCGCCGGGGTAAATATTGAACCCGTTCAAACAGCCGAGTGTTTTATGTGCACGTGGAAACGAGAGTAACGACGCCTGCGCGCTCGCGCGAGTATTTAATTACTTATACGGGGCTGTGCTCTTTGTGCAAAAAGGAATATAAAGAAAGTATAGCGTAGCGGCGGAGTTTGTATTCGAATGTTTGCGCAACGTTTCAAAATCCCGGCCTCGGCGATCATGCCGCTGAATATTACATCCTCCCCCGGCATTGTCGGCCCGCGGAATTTTCCCCATTAAATAATCAACGAGCGGTAAGAGGCCAGCTGCCCCGCCGCGCGGACTTTTATACTTTTAATTGGATTTTAAAACTATATAAAACGAAAAGTTTCTTTCGGATAAGTAGCTGTGTACATTACCGCGGGGGGAGTAATGCATTTAAGAGAGCGATGAAGCGCCTCGAGAAGGAGAACCGGAGCTCGTCAAATATTTTCAAGGCGAGAGCCGTTATTATATACGGCAACTTGCCGTTTCGCGAGGAAAATTTCGAAATCGATCGAGCTACTCGGTAAACAAGCTATTTTTTAAATGGTGAAAATCTTCAGTTTCGTTTTGAAGAGCGAGCCGTAAAAGCTACCGGAAATCGATTACTTTGGCTCGGGGATTAAGAAAGCGAGCGAAAGTAAGAGCTTTGAGTTCGCGTTAGAATCTCGTGGCTTGTCGATTTTCATTCAATTAAAAACGGAACTCGAATCCTCCCTTTCCTAGAAAAATAAAGGCAAAGGCCAAACGCGAAGGATTCGATTAAGCTCGGCTTTGATCTTTTCATTAAATCCAATTATATTTTCGCAAATGTTATCGACGTGCACTTTCCTCGGGCACGAAACGTTGCAACATTAGCATGCGCGAAACTCGCTTATCCGGCCCGTTCATCTGGATAAAAATATCAAAACTATATAGAAAAACATTTGTTCCTTCGTGTGCAGCCTGAATGCAATAATTATATCCGTGCTGTAATTAAGTTTGCAAAAAATAAAAAAAAGGGGAACAGCCAAGCTGTAGGCAAGAGGCTAACGGAAAAGCAGAAGCTTGATACGTTATTTATACTATATGTGAGAGTATGTATTTGCAGGTCGATAAGCAGACCCAGTTTCTGCAAGGTAAATAAACCACTAAGTAAAGAAAAAGTTAATTTACAAAAGCTTTAATATTAAGTGAAATTTTAACGTGGAACAGGGTATACATTTCCCAAAATACCGCATTGCTTATTTATTCGACATAGTGTATATCAAAGGAAAAATGTCATTGATTAAAAAGTAAGTAAAGCGAGCGCGCGAACCTTACATAACAAGTTGGCCGTAAACTTGATGTGCCTTTATATATAAATCATCGATAGAGTTGCTCTTGTTGCTACGTCGAGAAATCGAGTATTTTACGATTTCATTGGCAGCTGCAATCCTGCACGGGATTGCGCAATAGCTTATACAATTAATTCGGTATGAAGGAGCCATTACAATGATTCAACGTCGAGGCGGACAATCTTACGTATAACCATCGTCATGTAATATTTTGAAATTTTATTCTTTTAAAAAGCTCTTTTTAAATCCAGCAAAATTAATAACAACGCTGTACAAAGTAAAGAGTCAAAGTTGACAGATACATGTTTTGCAAACATTACCGAGCACTATATTCAAAGCTGCATCCATTCCAAAATGAAAAAAAATTGATTTATTTATTTAGCTACTTTGACGTAGCTTTCCTTCCTATACATACACAAGACACTTAGAAAAACTGTTTCTACAAGCTTGTCATTTTTCCCACAGAGAGAAAAGATTATGAATATTTAATCCACCGTGGATTTGAAATACGATCAAATGAAAACTTGCTACTCTTGAATAAATTCGTGGATTAAATATTAATGAATCGAATAACTTCCGTCGCACAATTACACTGAGAGTAACTGTAACCTCAATATCACGACTTTAACATGATTTTTCGGCACTCGCGGTATAAAATACAGTTCGATCCTAGTGTTTTTGTTGATTATTTACCTCGCGAGACTTTTCTTCCTCGCTTCGCTCAGGCACGGAGTGAATAATCAGCGTGTTGAAATCTACTAATAATCGTGCGCCGTCAGTCATTCCATTCATATATATTTAATCCACGAATTTACTTAAGAGTAGCGAGTATTCATCAAGTCGTAATTTAAATCAACCTGGAGATTAAATATTAGTAATCCTTTCTTTCAGTGCAGGCGCCAACTATAAACCCGTGCGCTAAATCGAGTTAATATTTTCCGCGGCAGCTGCCCCAGTTTGTTTAATATTTATTTTATAATTAAAACCCGATGTCAATTAGCCGAGGGCGCGTCGGGCCGCGCGGCGTTGCATAAAAAATGAAAGATGCCTATTTCGAGAGCGAGGAGGATGTTGCGACTTTTTGCGCCGCGACAGCGCACTCGATACCCGCGCTAATGCAAGCTTAATCATCCTTTGCGTATCCGCGGTAGGGTTATAGTCGATGAAACGCACATGCTTGTTTCATAAGGTGTAATGGTCGGCTTACTGCTTAAACGGCACTCTCGGGAGGCGCTAATAATAAATAGCCTCGGCGGGAAAAAGAAGTCCGCCAGGAGTCGGAGACGTGCCTTTGAGCCATTCTTAATTTCTTTACTCGGGGAACTTTGCTCTCTCCTCTCTCTCTCTCTCTCGACACTACTCGTGAATGCAAGAAGTCCATTTCAGATTTCCGTTCGACGGAGCGCGACAAGTTTCTTTTTTTCTCGTTTCCATCGCGCTTCTTTTTTTTTTCCTGTTAACGAACTTCGGCTCTCGGTGCAGTTTGACTTTGCAGGGCGCTAATAATTTATCGTCCACTTCCTTTCGGAGCTCTGTAAACGCGGCCACTTGACTTGGGGGAGGAGGAGGAGGAGTCTCTGGATGGAGCACGTAATTTCACTTGCCAAATCCAACTATCCGCCGCGCTCGAGTTTTCTTCGAAAAGAGGGGAGAGAGACGAAGGATCAATGACCCCGCGGCGTTGTTTGCCACCGGGTGCCAGCAAACCGAATGTTTTCTCCCCCGCGAGAGAGAGAGGCTCGTAAAGCGCAGAGGAGCTATAGGCGGCCCGAGATTTCGGCAATTAACTTGAAATTTTGCGCGCGCCGCAGTAATCAATCAAGGTGTCGAGAGGGCCTTCCCGTTAACGGGCCGCCCGCGCTTTCGGCGCGGCATACTTTCGACAGTACATTCAATTATCGAGTTTTCGCGCGAGGGGCGTCATCGGGTTAGCATATACGAGTCTCTCCAATGCCGAAGAAAGAAAACAACAACGAATTTCGCGCTAAATTTTTTGTCAGCGGAACGGATGCTAATAGAAATCGAAAAGAGCGGAATATGGCCTTTAAAAAAACGCAGGCACCACGTCGCATCGAGCATCGGAGCCGCAGAGGGTCTTCCCACGATTGATGTTGATAGAGTCTATCGATCAGTTAAAAGGCAAGTATCATAAATTGACGTCCGACAGTCGGTCGGCAAATGTAATTACGAGCAGTGGGTGCCCACGAGTGAGAGAGAGAGAGAGAGAGACTCTGCGGAGACTGGAGTCTCATATGTGGCGCGGAGCCGCGTGACATCTGACGGCCCGGGGATGCTACTGCCGTTTAAATTGTCCCGACGATTGGGCAACTGCTCGGACCTCCCGCGCACTGACAGACGGGGATTCGAGGCTAAATTCAATTCGGCCGGAACGTCGGTCCTAACGAACCGACCGGAAGCGTATGTACGTATTACGGGCCAGAGGGGCTGCTTTTTCCACTGTTTGTACATAATTACTGCGGAGGGCCGCGGGCGGTGCGTCCTTCCGAACGCGCGTGAAAAGAGGAAAATCACTCGAGCTCGAGGATATGCTAATACACGCCTCGCGTGCGAGACGCATGAATATGCAGAGAAAGAAGCATGAAATGCCCCCTGTTCTCGAGGTGGGATTCTCCCGGTTTTCTTTCGGCAGCCCCTTGTTTAAATTCGAAGGAGAGCGAGAGGACCGGAAGGAAGGCTGCAGGCGCCGCCACCGGATTAAGATGCAAATGGTCAAAGTTAGCGGAGCGGCTAAGAAAAAGCAGCGCGCGAGAATTCGCCCCCTCTTGCGCGCAGTGACGAAAGTTGCCTCGCGCTGCCGCCGCTGCTGCTGAATGGTTATTTGTTGTGCGAAGAAGAGCCCGAAAGCGAGTGCGCCAATATTGTTCTTTGCCGGCTGGAGTTACAGACCTACGGAACGTTTCAGCTGTTCCCTTCTTTCGCGCTCGAGTTCTTTTCGAGCCGCGGCTTCTCGCGGATAAACTTTACTCCTCTCCCTGGCTCCTCCTGTGTGCTCCGCGTTTTCGCTCGAGCGTAAAGGCAGCGTTATAATGTAAGCATCTTTCGCTGCTACTTTTCATAATAGTACTTTTCGACACTGGTGTGGAAGTTGATTATTTACCTCGTGAGACATTATTCGCCCGAGCGAAGTGACTATAAAGCCTTTTTTTATTTTCGCTCAAATATCATCTTTTGCTTTTGCAAAATCGCGATACACCTCTTTAAGAGGTTAAATTTTCATGAAAAAAAAAGGAAAACAAAGAATTACAGTCGGAAAATTCTCCTCTCTTCTCCCTTTGGAAAAACATTCCACTCTTCGATTCGACCGGAGAATAAAAGACTTTTGACCTCGGAAAGGGCGATTGATTTCCACTCAGGACTTTTAGCGCATTAATATTCATGCGTACGATCTCTCCCGGAGCGCGCCTCGAACGCCGAGGGCTCCGACGTTTTCCGCGCGGCGCGCCGCGCCAAGGAGCGTACAACCGACGTTGGCTCCCGACTTTAAAAATGTCTCTTCTCTCCTCGGGATCGGAGGGGCCGTCTATCCCTTTTGAATCTATCCAAATTTACTAAGGCGAATTTCGCTCTTGAAATATGCAGCGCTCTAATTTCGGCTAATTTATGTACATAATCCCTTTGAGGTTGAATCATTTATTTAACTTTCCGCTTGTGAAGCGTACTTAGATTTCCATGTATCATGCAAGGCTCCCTCCGCGAAATGCCAGAGTTCGCCGTTAATGAAATATACAAACAGAGAGCCCCCGACGCCGTGTAATCGCGGCCGTTGCGCGAAGGTAGAAAAGCCCCGAAGAAGTTAGCCGGGGATGGGGCATAAAAGTTGGACACCGAAGCGTTACCGGGGGGGAGGGGGGCTACTTAAGAGCCCCGGGAAAAGGCGATATTTTTCGTGGAACGGAGTCGTAAGGGCGAGCAGCGGAACGGACCAATGGAGCTCGGAGTCCCCCAAGGCAGCCGCGATAATATATTCG
Organism: Ormyrus rosae; assembly: GCA_035047165.1. Taxonomy (NCBI): domain Eukaryota; kingdom Metazoa; phylum Arthropoda; class Insecta; order Hymenoptera; family Ormyridae; genus Ormyrus; species Ormyrus rosae. The sequence goes on from JAWWML010000062.1 coordinate 24,856,045, forward strand.
CGGGGACGCCGAGCGAGAAGCGCCGCCTGCCGCCGCGTACACTTTGGATAAGCGAATGAGAGAGAGTCGGCTATATTTAGATATAATTCCGCGCTGAATAGTCGGGGCGCACGGCATCGCTGCGCCGATCCGCGCGCGGCCTATTGGAATTTCGCGGCGGAGGGCCAAAAGAAAAACTCTCGCGAGTTACATCGGCGGTGGTGGTGGGGGGTAAGATAGCAATTTCCGCTGAATATCGAGTGGCTTCCTATCTTAGAAAATCGAACTATTGCGCGCGGAGTGCGCGCGCGTTTTCATCTGCATAATGGGGGAAAATTTTCACGGGAAGCTGCGGACGAAAAAGAGAAAGAGAGGGAGGGAGAGCCGCCCGTGAACATCCGAGCCCTCTCGAGTGGAGTAGGATACTTTTATGCCGGCGGGAGTCAAATTACGCCGCTAACTTCTTATTTCCATATCGCATCTCTCCCTCTCTATATGTGAACCGCTCGATCTCGCGAAGGTCTGCGGAAGGAAAAATAGGAAAAAAATGTTTATTTATCGGCCTGGGCCTGGGCCTCCGGTGCTCCGTGAATTACGGACTTGGGCTTGTTATTACGTAGAAAGGAGGAAGAGGTAAGAGAGGCACTTTCGTCGGCGCGGCGGAAATATAATTTCCGCGCGCGCGCACTAAGTCATGTATATGCACGCTAACGGCAAATTCAATAATAAACTTGATAACAAATCTCGGTTTCAAAAGACTCGACGGCGGCGTGGCTCTTTATCTGTTAGGACTTGTTCCTCGAGAGTTTTCTACACTTTTAAGTGGCTCGAGAGGGTCCCTTCATTTTTTATCAAGTAGCACTCAGGAAACAGACAAGTTTAGTCTGCTTTTTGTTTCGCCCGACGTGGAAACGAAAGGCGCTCTCACTCCGCGAGATTGCAAATCGAACTTGAACCGAGCTCGATTCTAATGGATCTTTGTTTCTTAAATACGTCATTGGATCCGAGCGTACTAAATTAGTTTCAGCCAACAGTCGGTACTTATCTAATCCGGCTTCATTGTCCGGTCAAAGATCTCGGCTTACATATCTCGATTGCTTTTTAAGCCAAAAGTTAAATGATCCAGGTGCTATTTTAGTTGGCCAGAGTATGCCGGTGGCGGTATATAATGCTCCAGTCGCGCAGTTCAAACAGAATGAGCCGCAATGAAAATTTAGTAAGCCCGCGAGTACCGAACCGTCACTGTATAATTACGGCACTTAGCGGAAGTGCCAAGGCTATAACGACGGCATCCTTATCCCGGATTTCGCCGAAAAACGATTCGCGCCGCCTCGTAAATAAAAGGCGAACGGAAATGTATTGAGGGTAAATAATCGGTAATGACGAAAATAATGGAGAATAAGTGATATACGGCGGCCTCTTTACTTAGCGGCATTATTGCGGTATTGATTCGAAGCCCCCGGGAAATCAAGGCGAAATGCACGCCGGCGCGCGTTAGGTAACCCTATTCCAAAGCGGAGCGAAAGGCTCCCTCGCTGCTTCTCTCTTCTCTCAAGTGGTCAGCTACAAAGCGTCTTACGCAATAACGTTATTAACTCAGGTGAAAACGAAGAAAGGAAACAATTTCGAAGAAGGTTATCTCGCCGAGCCTTTGCTAGGGACGTTATATATGAGGTAGCTGCGTAAATCTGCTTAGAGAGAGGCGAGAGAGAGAGAGAGAGCGAGAGAGAGAGAGAGAGAGGAGCCTCGCGCAGGTGTTAGTTACGGGGTAAGGAACGTCTGGCGCCCGGAGCGTGCGTTGAAAAGGATCCAATTTCCAAGATGTTTGCGCTCAAAGGCTTTCCCAAAGGCGGCCCTTTACTCATTACAGGCGGAAAGCTGAAAAGCTCCGCGCGTTTATTATCCGCTAGGTGAGCCTGTGTGTAATCGATATAGTAATATTGTAAAACGAGAGAGAGAGAGAGAGCGTCAGGTCTTAGCGATCCATTCCACCCAGGTAAGAAGCAAAAAGGTGTCACGTCCGAATCAAGATACGGGGGAGAGCGGCGCGCATTCCGGTCGGGAAGGTAATTGCGGCGGATTTGGATGTCGAAGAAAGTCCGTCCAACTCCTTTCCGCCTGGAAGGCGCGTCCTTTCGACGACCGAAGGCGACTTTTGCCCGGGCTTTAATCCTGGAGAAGCTCCGGACGGGAGTCCGGCGGCGGGGGTGAGACACATAGACGTCGCTCACGGAAGGAGGAGCCCAGCTGCTATCAGCGCCGCGACGACGACGACTGTCCGCTCTTGCAGCGCGCAAAACAATTTCAACGCCCACGCGAACAAGGCGCGCGTACGTTTCACTTTGTGTGCGCCCGCGTATATACACTTGGTTTACTTAAGATTAACGCTTTTTGCGCCCTCTCTCTCCCGCATATATATTTTCCTTGCAAATTAAACGCAAACGCCCTTTGATGTAGTCTGTAATTACAGTTACGAAACATTTCCGAGCAGTTGATATTTGAATTGAACTTTGCCGCGAGCGCGAGGCTGTCTTTTTGTTTCGCGCGATATAGACCAGCTGTTGTTGTCGTTCGACAACAATTTCATTTCGTTTGCCTATAGCTGGGTTTCCGAAACCTTAATTGCGTCACTTGCACCACTCCGAGAAACGATCCAACACAGCTGAAAATGTTTGCAACTGTAAAAAGAAAACTCGTCGTGTTTATTTGGACTGGTACTTCAAGTTACGACTTGTATACTGGGAAGAAAGTTTAAAGCCGGCTCCTGGGCCGGTGATGAAGTTGCAGGAATCAAGTCGATATCGAGCACTCATGTAAGTGGAAGCCGACCCCCGCAGAAGCCGAAAACAAAGCACGATGCACCGCGCGGCGAGAGGGAGAGAGAAAGAGAGGCTTATTTATAGGTGAAGTTGTCGCCGATAAAGTTCCAAGAGGAGGGAGGGGAAGGGAGAAAAGTATCGCGCGGAGCCCCGGGCCAACGACAGACACGAGAATAAGGATAAAAACGATCGAGCCCCGTGGATATCCGGGCGCAGACTCGCAAACAATCTTCTCTCATGCAGATTGCCGCGGCGCGCTCGTTTTTCTCTTTTTTTCCCTTTTTTCCAAAGTCGACTCTCCCTTTGAAAAACGGGCGGTTAAAACAAAAAGCTCTCTCCTTCGAGAGAGAGAGAGGCGGTTCGCCGCAGAAAGGCACGCGCGCGCGCGCAGCTTTATGTATTATATCCTGGCAAAGCGGAGCGAGAGAGGCGAGAGGAGAAATTTTTCTCCGATTCCGAGAATAAAGCCGAGAGAGCCGCACCGACGTAACGTCGTTATTTTAAGACGTTGATAAAATTGTGAGGGTCTTTAATCGGAGTAAAAGTCATTGGGTTCGCAGAGAGAAAGAGAGAGCTCCAGTTTCGCGGCCTGTCTCATGAATCATTTTCGCGATAAAGCTCCAAAGTTGCCAGCCTGCCGTTGACGCGTTTGGATCGTTCCATTTCGGGGACCGTTTCGGGCTCTCTCTCTCTCTCTCTCTCTCTCTCGCGATTTGATTAACGATCATCGATGATTAAGAGAAGAAGGCACGCAGAGAGAGAGAGAGAGGCCGAATCGATGTCGCGAGCTGACGCTTTCGTTACATATTTCAAGCGCGCGCGGGGCTGAAATCCCGTTTTTAGCCGCGAGCCGCGCCAAGATTAACGCGAGCAATTATCGACGCAGCTAAATCAATGACTGCGACCGAAAAGAGAGAGAGAGAGACGCCGCCCGCTGCTTTTTCTCGAGGCTCTCGCGCCTGGAGCTGATGGAGAGAGACGGATGTGATCTGACTGGTGTATATATATATAAGTGTCATATTAATTTAGCACTCTGCCGGCTGTCGGAATTTTCTTAATTTATTTATCGGAGCTTCGTTCTCTCGCGGTTGTTCTCGGGAAAAAAGGGCCGGCTTTTGTGCGCGACAGCTTAGGCAAGAGAAACTGGTCTCGCGTAACCGTGCTCTCTCTCTCTCTCTCTCTGCGAATTCGATTTACATAGTGACCCAGATGAGCGAGGCGGGCTTACTTTTATCGTCGCGTAACCCGCGCCCCCTCCCCCTCCCCCCGCGGTACTTGTACAGCTGCGCGCGTAAATACACAAGAGCTGCTGCTGCTGCAGCAGCAGCCAGCATTTATCAAAGCAGCTTTTTCGTCTCCCCTCTCTTTTGTTTTTCCTCCCCTTGTTTTGTGTGCGTTTTTTTTTCTCCTTTCTTTTTAATATCAAATGCACTCTCGGCCGGAAACCTAAGCGAGTCGCGGGGCCATCTTTCACGTCGCATCGACGGCACTTATTCGCGGGGGCCTTTGAACTCCTTCCTCCTCGGCACCTCTTCTTCGGAATCATCATAAATTTAGCGGAAACGCCGTCTATATGAAGCGCTTTTCAGCGTTTTTGGAGCGAATCTTATACTTTTTCAAAGGGCTCGAGGAGCCGACAAAACCTTGTCATAACCTCGAAAAATCGATTCAATTTTCGCTCCGCTCGCCCGCCTTCGCTTCTCCGCGAGAGAGACGACGTCCGCCGACTCCCGGGGTCCGCCCCGGCGAATATAATTCGCTCTCCTTTCGCGCGCACATCCTGCAACGCTCCTAAATTAAGAAGGAAAAGTGGACTTTGCTCTCGGCGCTGTTATGATTTATCGGGGCGGAAGGCGACTGCTGCTGCTGCTGCTGCCGCTGCGTTCCGTGTGTGCGCGCATGCATCACGTGTGTTTCGAGGATGTCATCTTGCGTGACATTAATAATTAATGGGCCACCTTTGCCGGCGCAGCCGCTGGATGCGTTGCTCCGTCTGGCACAAAGAAAACGAGAACTGCGCCACGGTAATATTAATGAACTACGCGCGCCTCCCCCGTCGATCTCTTTCTCTCGCTTTCTCGTTCTTTGGCCGCGGGATTGAAGAGTCTGGTCCCCCTGCACTTCCTCGCTCGAAAGTACTGTTCGGAGTGTCTTGATTTCGACCGGCGTTCGAACCTCCTCCCGCTTAAAGACATTCGTCCGAGACGAATGGGGCCGCGCGGAACTCGATTTCGCGCTGAAATTCGCCTTAATGAATTTCCACTTCGGGCTGCCTCTTTATTGAGTTAATGCAGCAAGAAACTGTACTTATTTAATAAAAGGATCTGGCGCGAGAGCTTCCATTAATAAGTAATAAAAGTCAGGAGCGTGGGGGCCGCGGGAGGACCGACGGCGGGAGGGAAATCCGTATTCTCCGCTAGTTTTAAGTTTATAGACGAGAATGTGCCTAAGCGTTATAAGGTCAGACCCCGCGGTATATATATATTCGGGGCCGGAGCTTCGCGCAGCTTCGCGCGGCTCCGGCTAATCCTCATTGAGCCGAGCTTTGCTCTCGGCGCGCTCGTAATCCTGGGGAGAAAGTCGCGCGCGCGCCGCGCGGAGAGAATCGTCCTTCTAAAGGGGCCCTCGGAGAGAAAAAATCCACTTTTGGCCTTCTTCCCTTTCTTCGCGGGCGCCGCCGCGCCGATTTTCTTACTTAATGACAAGCGGAGGAGGAGGAGCGAGGAAAGTTTGTGTCGCCTCGAAATTTAAGCACTCAAATCGTCGTAAAAGAGAGAAAAAAAAAACAAAAAATGAAAGGGAAGAGTTTTTGAAAAAAAAAAAAACCGCGCGGCGGCGGAGCTGTGTGTGTGAAAGAGCGAGGTAAGAAAGAGGGATCGGGATGATAAAGATGCGGGACGCGTGCGGCATTCAGCGTGGGAAGTGGGCCTCGTAAATACATTGTCGCCGTTACAGAGACTTTGGCGGTGAGGGGAGGGGGCTCAGCATTGTGCCACTTGTTCTGAAAGGATTAAGAAAGCCGTGTGACAACAAGTGCATATATAGGCGAGGGAGAGACAATGCGCGAGACTCGACAATGCGCCCCACCACCGTCTTTCTTTATATCCTTATTTTAAGCGGACTCGCTCTGTTAATTATTTGCTGCTCGGCGGTTAGGGAGCTCGGTTCGGTGCGGCCTAATTAAATAACCGAGCCCGGCGAAGCGCTTCGCGAGAATATATCGGTATTAATAGCGGCGCAAAGCGTCGTTTCGGCATTATACTTTTAAATGCGCGAAAGTCCTCCATTTACTTTGCGAGTTTCCCCGTTCGGTGCGGCCGCCGCAGCTCTAATGGACTATCCTCGCCGACTGCCTCTCTTTTCCGCCGTCGCGGCCGCCATCGATTTACTTCCGCGGCCCTTCGTCCGCGACGTCGGAGCGACGGACTGCGAGAGCGCCGATTCTTCTTTTTCGTGATTGCAGACCGAAAGGCCGAGCTGCCGGCGCTGCAAAGTTCAAAACGATCCCCCGAATCCGAAAATTTGCGGAGCTCTCCGAGTCGTTCGCCGACGAATTCGAGTCGCCGGAAAATTTCTGTACCCTCCCCCCTCCCACCGACCGTCGGGCAATCCTGTTAAACTAGTCGGTTCGCTTCCTGTTGGAATCGCTTCAACTCGCTTGATCGCGTCGCCATCGGGATTTATTTTGCCGCTGCGCGCCAACGTCGAAAAAAAGATGCGGCTCTCCGATTCTGTGTACCCGTGAAATCCTCATTTGCGGTGTGTGTATTTTACAGGGAGAGGCTATACGCGAGGAAAGCCGCCGAGGCGAAATAACAATAAATGCCTGGCGTAAAGGCTGTATTTTCAGGTATAAAAGCAACAAGTATACGGCTCCGCGCGCGCGCGGATGCCAAAAAAAAAGGGGCAAAAACGCAAAAAAAGCCGGAAAAATAGCGAGATCGAGAGAGGGCCAAAGCCGACTGCCGCCGCCGCCGCCGCACACCGCCAGAAAGAGATAAAATGCGCGGCGGCGTCGGGGGGAAATTCGTAAAAACAGAGGCTAGAAAAGTGGAAAACTTGTATTGAAAAGCGAGATTCCGGAAATCGAGTTTAACCAGTCGGACGTTGTTTGTCGACGCGGGGAGACCGGCCGACGTTCGTTGAATTTGACGCATGCATATTTATCAAGGCCCCGCTTCGTTTTTTCACCGACTGTCTTTGCAAAACTCGGCGCTGCATAAAATTTGTTTGCGGAGAGGATTACACGCATTTTCAGGCGGCTTTTTCTGCCGCTGCTTTAGAAGGGAGATCCCCCAAAGCTCCGGGGCAACGCTCTTTAACCGAGTTGAGCTCAATGGGAGCGGCCTAATTTCGTTACGGACATTTGCAGATTAAGTTTTTCGACGCGAAAGCAGGAAAAGCAGAAAAGCAGAAAAGTTACGCTTCCCTTTGGCGAACAACACATTCATCGACCCAAATCTTTAAATTCTATTAGCATAATTGCATCGGGCTGAGTAGTTCTGTCTAAAATCGAGCTTTCTTTGAGACAAAGTCTTCGCCGAGGACAGTTTAAGTTGTAATTTCACTGTACGCATTGCTTGCTTATTACCTTACAGTCGTTCTTGACAAGAGGCTATCTCTGTTAAATAAAAGAAAGACTCGAGGAAGACTTCGATTTTCTGCCTTTGGCGATTGCACAATCTATTCTTCAATCGTTTACAGGCGACTACTCCGACACTTACGGCTCGACGCAATTATCGGAATTTTCCCGGGTATTGTTCGCGCGTTGTGATATTTGCATTTCTCTTCCGCATAAAACAGATAAACGGCATTCAAAGCGCTCGTCTACTCTTTGGATTTTTTTTTCATTCGAATTCATCCAATGCTCGTTAATGCGCAGCATACACTGCTTAAACGAGCTTTCAACCCAAAAATAAAGTAGGAATAACGTTCGTTTGAAAATCTGGAAAAATAAAATTTCACTACAAACAAAAACGTCGGAGCTTTCAGATCGACCGTATATATTTCTATGGCTTTAAATCCTAGCGTGTGTGCTACGTTATAAAATAAAAAAAAGCGCTTTTTCACAGAGCAAAGAATCGCGCAGACGCACCTAAAAGAGGCCGCCGCCGCGCGCGGTTTCGTCGTCGCGTAATCGCCGGCGGTTCCGCGCAGCCATCGGCGAGATAGAACGCGGCTGTCGAAATAATAAAAATGCAAAAAATAAAAAGACCCTCGGACTCGCCGGCTGGTCGTATTACTTTAACGGAAAAAAATTAAGCGGCAAGCTAGATAAAAGAGAGAGGGGGGGGGGCGGAGGGTAGAAAAAGAGAGCATCCGGGGGAGCGTTAATACCGGAAGCAACGAGGCGCGGGCAGGCAATCAAGTAAATGGACGTGCAGCCGGGCGCGTCAGTTCGGCCAGAGGACGATACGCGCCTCGCGCGCAAATAGCGGCAAATTCTCAAATTTTCCCGCCGGCCATTTGTCCGCGGGATTAGTGCATTTGCGCAAATATAAAACAGCTCTCTCTCTCTCTCTCCCAATTCCCGATCCTCTCGATTGCCTATTAATTCGAAAGGTCCCGCGTGGAATTTTCGGCCTGCAATTTCCCTCCTTTCGCCGAACACGTTTGCGAGCACAGCCGCGCGTCCTACGTCTCGGCCTGTCTACTGGCGAATTTCGCAATTCATTAATTTTAATTGGAAAAAGATTGGGTCTTTATCCTCCTCGCCCTTTCGTTCTCCGCCCGCGGCGGAAAGTATACATCATATATACACGAGAGAGAGAGAGCGAAAGAGCGCAAAACGGCTGTTTGCCTCCTGAAAATGTAGTTTTAATTAAATGACGCGTCCGAGGATGAATGCAAAGGGCGAGCGACAGCGGAGAGAGCCCCCAAGGAGAGAGAGAGAGGCACTCTCTGCCAATAGCTCTGTATTTAGCGGACACGAGCTCCGCGCGGGCGCACCGCCTTGGGAGAGAGCGCGGCTGCCTTGCCCACGGCAAATATAACCGTAGATTTCGAGGTAAACAAGCCTCCGCCTCGGCGTGCTTCCTATATTATTTATAAAAGCGCCGGCAAATATTTGAATTATTCCCCCGATTTGAGTAACCAGCTCGGCTCTCTGTTTCCAACCGGGGGGGTTGGGATTTCGGGGCCGGTCATAAAGCCCGGACTTGCCGCAGGAGGGGTGAGGTGTCAAAATAATCTTAGCCGGCCGTAAACATTGTACGCGCTCGTGTACAGCATCGAGTTTGCGGTCGCGCTGCCTATGAGCTCTCGGGAGGGCTTGCGGACCGACGAGCGAGAGAGAGAGGTAAAGTACGCGCGCGCCCGCCAAGGGCTGATAACGTTATATCGAGTAAATAGGCAGACGCGCGAGCTCTCGGCAGGCTACCCTGTATATACCAATCGAACCTAAACCGATGTGTTCGCGCAGCGAGAGAGAGGGAGCTGCGCAGTTTACTGCTCCCGAAGAACCTTGCTTGCAGATCATCGGGTTATTTCGCCCGGGATCTCGACTCTGCACGGGTACTTAACAATCGCGGACAAGCTCGGTGCTTCGAATCGAATTCAATCTCTATCCCTCTGCCGTTTACGAGGCCGGGGAGCACCGAGTGATTATACCTGCGCCGAACGGGGAATATATATCGGATCGCGAGGGAGAAGAAAAAAAAAAGAGAAGCAGTGCTTGCGTATCGTTAAAAACTTTCCTCCGGCAGCTGCCCCCGCGCTCTTTTTTGCCTCGTTCTATATGCACGTACGTTCTTTAATTTCGGCCTCTCTCTCCGCCGATACGCCGCTTTTTTCGCCCGGCTCCCTTCATCCAATGTTTCTTTTAATCTTACGCATCGTTCGCTTAGGATTTTTTGCAATCGCGGCGAAAATAACGCACACGTTGTGCCGGCCGGTCCTCTCTCCCGCGCCGAATGCTGCCTCTTTTGTTTATTCGCGTTTTTGTCTGGTGCGAAGAATGCCCGAGACCGGGAGGGAAGGAGCCTCTCGCGTTCATCGAGAATTTCACCGTAATGAGTGATCGATAACGGTTAAATACCGCGGGTCCGGCTAAATCCCGGCGATGAGTCGCGAAAAAAGGCTCCGGGAGCCGAGAGAGAGAGCGACTCTCATCATCCGCGCTCGCGTTTCACGAGCCTTTCCACCGGCGCGCGAGCCGTGACCCTCTTTTTCAGCGGCTGCTGCTCCCCATTTCTCTTCTCCTCCGCTCTCTCTCTCTCTCTCTCTCTCTCTCTCTCTCTCTCTCTCTCTCTCTTCAGCGGCTCTTGGGCTCTTTTTTTTTTCTTCTTTTTTTTATGCCCCAGTACCGCTTCCCTCCGCGTCACCTCCGCGCGCGCGGCATCCATCAGGTTTTTCGCGCCGGCGGAATTCTCCAAAATTAAAAAACACCGCCGCGAGCGAGTTTCGGGCCCGAATCTCTCATCCCTCCCGCGGTGGTGCAGCGCCGTGTGCAGACTGCGCGCGGAGATTACTCCTGAACGATTGCGCTCGAGAGAATAACGAGATAAACGAGCGGGCCACGTTGATTTATTAGATTCGCGAAAGATTCTTTTCGAAATAATGATCTCCCGGCGAGCGATTGAAAAGGCCCGCCCAATTGGATCGGGGAGGGGGAAAGAAAGCTTTTCACTTTTCGGCCTCGAAAAAAAAAAACTCGAGACCATCCCTGGCACGGCGTAGCGGAGCTAAAATACAGAAAACGTCGGAGGGAGAGTGAAAAAAAGCCGCCGTCGCCGATTAGATTTTTCTGCCGCGCCGTGCGAAAAAAATGAATTAAGGGGTCGGGGGGTGGACGAGAAAGAGTTATGTAAAAGGAGGCAAAAATGCCGATGAAAAACGGCTCGCCGGGGAGCAGTGTGCCGCAGTGGCTGCCTGCGGAAAAAGCGGTTTGCTTTCGCAATTTCTGCCGAGAGCTAGTTCTCGTTTAACGGAAGAATAACGCGAAACAAAAGGGGCGGATGCCGAGAGACTCTGCTTAGACCTAATAACGACGCGAGCCCCGCCTTTTTTACGATTTTAAACTCCCCGAGTCCGACGATCCGCGATAAATTTTTCCTTAACGCGCCTCTTCTCCATGCCGCTATCTCGATTCCCGCTAATCTCGCACGAAGCCGTAACCGAGAATTCGCCGAGTGCTTATAAAAAAGCTGATGTCCTTTTGCGCCGCGGCCAGAAGCAAAGTTTTAAGTACACGCACAATAACGCGCCGCTCGATAAACTCGCTTATCGTCGGAAAAGTTCGGCGAATCGCCGGCGTATCGAGTAGCGCTAAATCAAGACTAAAGAGTCGCGGACGATTTTTTTTAAGGGCACGGCGAATCGTTCGGGGATCTTTTTGCATAATTGTCGCGGATCGCTAAACTGATCGTTCAAAGTTTCGTTCGGTTACGGCACTCTTTCTCTCCGGGAGAAGAGCGAGCGTTACTCCATAACCGAATGTAGGCAAGTTTCCGACTCGTCTGCGAACTCGCTCTTTACCTCGGAAGCTCTGATGGAAAAGCTACTCGAGGCGAGCGACGCCCACGCACAAAGCCCCCACCGCTTTACTTATATAATTGCATTCCTTTTTCTGCCAGCTTGAAATCTCGCTCAAAGAACGGCGAATCGGCTGAGGGCGAAAGGATAATTAACCGCGGCCGCGGGTCTACTTTCCTTCTGCTACTTCCCCGTAATAACTGCTCGCGCGCGGTTGACGCTTCGAGCTTACGCGCCGAGGTATTTCTTCGCGTCGAGGAAGGAAAGCCGAGTTCTCTTTCCACGTGCGAACAGCAGAGAGTAAAGGACACGCAGGGCAACGCCACTGTTTGCTTAGGGAAAAAGGCAGGCGCTCCTCGCCGGCGGCGGTCATGTGATTAAGTCGTCAAAGAGGCGACATCCAATTATTCCTTTTTAACAGAGAACTTTGATATACCGGAGAACTCGACGAGTTTTTCCTCCTTTTAATGATGCCCCGGGCGCTCTTAAAACGAAAAAACAAAAAAAAAAGGACGTCGCAGTCACTTTAGAGAAAATAGTGTCGGGACAGAGGGCAAGAAAACTCTATTCTCCCGCGGGTTCTCCGCGCGCGCGGCAAAGAATGACTCGGGCTAAAGGCATTTCGAACGGTAATCATTTTGAAAATTAGCTCGAAGCTCTCGTCGCGTGCTGAAAAGCAAATTAGTCGGGTCCATTATTTATTTTAAATGTCACGTTTAATTAGGCAATATACATCGGTACTTTGAAGCAGAAAATATTCGCAATTACGAGCGAAGAGGCCATCAATTACCCCGGAGTGGTCCGATAGCTTATAAAACTGAATTTGCCGAGGTGATACAAAAGGTACAAAGGTTCATCAGTTAATAGTCTTGAATTCCCCGGGGCGATCTGCTCCGACCGCCGGGCTTAGATAATCTCACCCGTAATTATATTAATAATGGGAAAAACGGCGGCCAAGGTTCAATTACTCGCGACATCGGGTTTTAATTACCCCTGGCGAAGGCTGGTTAGGCAACCGAGTTATAATACCGCCCGGCGAACCGTCGACCCTGTATATAAGCATAATAATTATTGCCGTGCGCGCATTTGGAGCTGCTCGTTGAGGGAAAAAGGGGGGTGTTGTGCCAGGTAGAGGCGAGTTTTTCCGAGGGTAGGAAAGAGACTGCTGGAAAATTTACGAAAGCGAGAAAGAATAAGGTGAAGGACCCTAGGCTGAAAATAGCTCGTGGCTATTTAGCCCGACTAGACTAGAAGGCCGGGTTGGCGCGGACCCGCGGCCCTCTCGTCCGCGTGCGCAGCCCCTGTCGTCGTCTTTTCCATCCTCTTTATTCCGCTCTTTTTCTCTCTGCCTCGCTGCCTCATCGCTCTTCGCCCTCCGGATTTCTCGCGGATCCCACACCCCACTTTATAATCCCGCGAGGCGGCCTCATTAGGAGCTGCTTTCTCAATGGACGCCCATTTAACGCGTGTATGCGTTTTTTAACTCGAATCTCTTTTTTTTTTTTACTTTAAAACCCTTCGCTGCTCCTTTCGCTTAACAGGAAGAGGCCGCCTTTTCGCCGCGATATTTTTCATCGAGTATATAAACTGCGGCGCGCGGCATTTGTTTAAACTGTGTTCGTCAACGTCGAGAGACACCGAGCTGCGCGCCGCCGCCTCTTGTTTGCCTCGCTAAGAGAACCGGAGAAAGTCTCGGCTGGCGGCTGAGGACGAGAGAGCCCCTGTAGCATTTGTCGGGATGCCGAGTGACCCGAACGGCCATTTATTCAAAACTGACATAACTTATGAGTTTGCCGGCTCGCGTCCTCGAACTTTCCTCGGAATTACCAAAGTCTCTTCTATATACATGTCACTCTCTCTCTACTTTCCTCATTTCGTGTCCTATTTATTCAGCCGGATATCTTCTATCACTACTTTTCCCTTCTCTCTCCCCGCTAAATTTTCTTTAAAAAAGCTAATTTTAACCCCGTCCCGCGACGACAAAGAGTTTTCTCCCATTTGGAGTGAAAAAAATTCTGTCTCTCTTACTTCCTGCAGGTGAGTCTGGCAGTCTGGCTGGATTTTTTTATATATATAAAAATGAGGCCTTAAAAAAAGTTAAATTTACATTATTGTCATGTACCAAAAGGGGAAGGCAGCAGCGCCTAACGACGTAAATAGCGCAAAGAGAAAGAGCGCGGCTGTAATTTTCCGCCTGGTTTTTTTCCCCCCCGACGTTAAGCGAAAGAAAAACAAACTAACAATGGGGCTGGAAAGTGGATTCGTTAGAAAGATACACGAAGAGTTTCTTTTCTGTACGAGTTGCCGGAGCTCTCTCTTATCTAATCGCATGAAAGGGAGAGACAGACTTCTTTTTATTACTTATATCTCTGCACTTATCTCTCCCCGCTCCCTTTTGACCCTTAGCATTCACCGTTTCTTGATCGCTGAAGCCGAGTCGCCAATAATACGACGAAAATTCTCCATTGCCCGTTTCGCTTCCGAGTCACTCGCAGCCCTTCTCGAGGGATTTTCTTCCATTATCTCCAGGGCCGAGCGAGTCCCTTTTACAAGCTCGACTAATTAAACCGTCGCGCTTACGATTAATAGTAACTCGGGGCTTTTTTTAAATAAGCGAGTGCTTCCTTTTACCGGCGAGAGTGCAGGGAGCGCCGTTTCAGCGTTTCTGTCGCGCGCGGCGCCATTATTCAGAGGCGGGCTCTCTCTGCATCTCGACGGATTCAATCATTTCCGCGCGCGGAAGCTGTTAGTGTGCCCCTGCAGAGCTCGTTCCGAGGCTCAAGAATCCCGGGGAGCCGGTATAAATCAATTTCGAGCGCGCGCGCAGCCGAAGAAACAAAAAGGGAGAAATTGAAAAAAAAAAATATTATCCGGGGCTAGAAAGGCGTGACAACTCTTTTTCGGCCCGCGTCTCTCTCTCTCTTTCTCTCTGCGACGGAATCTCAGCAGTTTATTTCGAGGGTGACGACGACTCCCCCGGAGTCAAGAGAGAGAGAGAGAGAACGGGGCTTTTGTGTCATTCCGAGATTAATGGAACGGTCCTTTTTTTTTCCGGCGCGGACCATTGTGGCTCGGTCAGATAAACTAAGCCTTTCTATTGATCCCATCGCCGGGCGATCTCCCAAAAGCCAAGCTTCAATCCCCAAAAGAGAGGCTTCGTCTGTATATCCTCCGACGTTTTTATTTACGCGCCCGGCTCTCCGACGTTACTCGCAATTAAAGCCGCGGCACCGAAAATTCGTTTGAACGCGCCTATTGCCGCTCGGTCTATTTACTGCGTCGCATTAAGAGCCAACTGCAACCCGCGTAATTATTTGCCGCCGCTATTATCGGGCGTTATTATTGTTTGAAATACGATATTTCGTATTTTTAACTGATTTTTGACGGCGGGTCATAAAGCCGCGACGCCGGTAAAAACGAATTTGAATAAATATTCATCGGTCTGCGGAGCGGAATGAAAGTAGGAATAAAAAAAAATACAAAAAAAAAAAGAAATCGCTTAAATCGGGAATTGAAATTCCGACGACTCTGTACAATTTTGCCTATTGTGTCACGTCTACTGGGGAATCTCGGGTAAAAAAAGTTCCATTACAAATTACCGGCTAGTCGGGATATTGCGTGATACAAAGGTCTCTTTTGGGATTAGCGAGCATTATACGAGTGTCTGATAAGAATTTTTTTGTCGCTCTTGAGAAAAAGTAGCGGCCCCGACTTTCGTGATGGCGACCGTTGTAAAATTAAATTAAACGCAGAGACCATTTTGCGCTTTAATCCACGCGCGGCCGTAATATTGTGTCAAGTGACAAGTCGTGAAATTTATTTTGTAAATATTAAAATTATTATTGCTCACGCGCCGCTCGGTCAAAATAACAACGAAAATCAGGGCATCCCGCGGGTCAATAATTGAATATGCTAACTTGATGCGAAAGAGGCGATTTTTGTTTTCCGATACAATACGCGATGGGTGCATGGAGCGAATAGCAAACCGTTCGGTCGTTTCACGGAAAGCAGAAAGTATCCCGTTAATGGTAAAAAATCTTGCTTCATCCGAGTCGGTCATTCAATATTCGCGCAGGGGCCGCGAGTAAGTATTAGGAATGAAAAGCCACCGGTTTCCTATTAACAGATACCAATCGCACGCGGGTCTCTACTTGCTTTGTGCATGCATAAACCCGATATATTGGCTCGGCGCGGCGACTTGCTTTAAGCCTGCCTTGCTCACTGGCTACTGTTCAATGGACGGAGAGCGAGAGAATGGAGCGCTGAAAGGGTGAGCCTCGCCCGAAACTTAACTTAATATTCCGCCGCCGCGGCCGTTCGCGGGCTCCATTATAAAACAACATTTTACGTGCCTCTTATCGATTTTTCTCTCCCTGCCTCGCCGCATCGTTGCGATAATTTCAACGAACGAATTACCGATTCGGCGCTTTTTTCCCAACTCCGAGGCCTTTTAACTTTGATAAAGTGCAAACGACCTTAACAAAGGAAAGTTAGGATTTTTCGAAAGTTTTAATACCGCCTCTCACTTCGAAAAATATCCCTCAACGCAAACTCGCATCCGCGCATAATCGACGAGTTACGAGCTGCACATCTCGTCGGTGAGGTTGACAGGTCGGCGGGGGGAGAGGAATGCAGGAGCGGGCGCAGGCTTAAGAAGTATAAGGGCGGAGAAATCGTTTTGCCTTGTTAAGCGGCATGTACGTAGTACGAGGTCTGGGAGCTCGGGCGGGCGGGGGGGTTGTGTGCGCGGGACAGAGAATGCTCGTCGCTCGTCTCTCTTTGGAGGCTGATTCCTCCGGCGCTTAGAGGGAGAGGGAGGGAAAACTTGTTTCTTCCTCGAGAATGTTTCCGCTTAAATTGCCCTCGTAAAAGAGATCCGAGCTTCGCGAGGCAAGCCGACGCTGAAGGGGGGGGCGGGAAGGTAAGGGGCATTATAGTGACGTCATATTACGGCTATACCAAAAGTACACGAATACCGGAGGAGAGAGAGGCGCGGCGTATATATAGTCGGCCGGGCAAACTTAATACGCGCTCGCGCGCGCCTTTGTGCGCCTGCTGAATTTCGTTGTTAAAAGGCGCCCCCCCCCTCCCCCCCTCGACTATTGTTGAACTTTTTACTCAGCTCTCTTGGAAAAATCGACTCGTCTGATACACCGCGCAGAGAGAGAGAGAGAGAGAGGGACAGAGAGCGGCTTTCCGCTGTTTTTACGAGCCTTATAAAGCGCCTTTCCAGATTTATACTTGTCGCGATGACGCGGGGTATGTCTGAGATTTTTATGGCGAACATATTTTCCGGGGTAAAGCCGCACACAGCGGCGCGTATAACGGCGGCGTATTTAGTGATTAACAACCGGCCGCCTCCGGCATAAACAAGCAGCGCGGCGCGACGCACTCGGCAAAATCAATATAAAGCGCGCCCCGTCCGTTTGTTTTGCGCGCGTCGGCAAAGGAAGGAAGCTGCTGCGGGCCGCTGCAGCGAGAAGGGAAAAGAAGAAGAAAAAAAAGAAAAACAATTTCAGAAATGGATTACGACGACCGTCGTCACGGCAGCCCGGGGAGATTACAAAAGAGGATGGATGCGCGCGGCGGTGAATAAGAATGCCAGCTGAGCAGTCGACATGGATTTTATTAGAGGGAGGGAGGGAGGGAGGAGGAAGGGCGCAAATCGCGCCAGCCCCTATCGCGGCCAGCCTGGAGAGGCGAGGGGCTCGAAAATCTTGACGTGAAGCCCCTCTTTGCCGCGCACTCGAGCAAAGTGCAGCGATGTGTCAACGCGGAAAATAAAAGAGAGTCAGAAGCAGAGGCGAGCCCGAGCGAAATAAAAGCATCGTCTTGGCCGTCGTCGTCGCCGCCGCCGCCGTCAGGGCCGTATAAAGGAATGGGAGCGACTTGGGTGCCCTCGTGTAAGCTCTTCCCCCCCCCTTTCCGCCAGGGCGCAAAAAACACGGACTATTGAATTTTTCATCGACTAAATAGGCGGCGATTATTGCTGCTTACGCAAGCTGGGCCAGCCGCCGTATCGGGACTGGAAAATATCCTACTTCGATATTTCAGGCGGTGAGAGAGAGAGAGAGAGCGGGGCGCATTAATAATTCAATGCGCGCCGCAAACCAAATATTTTTAGCCCCCCCGAACTTTAGCAAAGGAAATATATACGCGCGCGTATCGAGAGAGAGAGAGAGAGAGCTGGTGGATATATATCCATTCCCAGCTTCCTCCTGCATTTCCAATTAGCAAGATATTTTCCTTTGAAACGATTATACAGACGACAATTCGAGCTTACGTAAAGACGCGCCGGACGCCGAGAGATAGCGAGTTTGTTATCTCCTTATTGAATTTATGTTCAAATTTCTGGGGCGCGGAGGGGGAGTGAAAATTTACGGGGCACGCAGATCGGCAGGGAAAGAAAAGCATTTTCCGCCCCCGAAATCCGCAAGATGGGGGAAGGAGGAGGAGGAGGCCAATTAGAATGATGGAAGAGAGAAAGTCGCGCGCGCGGGCGAATTCCCTCGAGTACCTGGCAAGTACTCTTTGGTACTTGGCTCGCGGAGAGAGAGAGAGAGAGCGAGCGCTTCTGAGCGAGCGTTGAGCTGCTACTCCAAGCGCGGAATCTTCGCAACGTGTTGCCGGAGAGAGAAGAGGAGACGACGTGCCGCGAAGGCGGCCAACAGCGAGGAGAGTGCACGTGTGTCCGATATTCGCTCTCTTTTCTCTCCGGGATTTTGCATTTTTTTTTTTTTTAATCGTCTTAGCGCTCAATTTCGGACGGACCCGCGATGATATATTCTTCAATTAACCATTCAACGTTTAAGTTTATTATACCGACGGGGTGGGGACTGACGAAAGCTCGTTCGAGCCGAAATGAGTTTTCCCCGAATGAAGTTTCGCCGGTATTTTCATGATAAAGATAATTAGGCAGGGAGCCACGTTCGCGGCGATGCCAAACTTTTCGGATAAACAAGAGTCGCCCGGGCTGCCTGCGACTGGGGGGAAAGTGAGGAAAGGGGAATTAAAGCGACGGAGAGTGAAGCCAACGGGCGATGGCCAACGGCACGGGGGACTAAGAATGCGAGAGAGGGGGGAAGAATCTGCAATTTCGCTGCACAATTATCACACGGAAGCGATTGTATTATGATTATCTCGGACGAGCAGCAGACGACAACTGAGATAATACACCCCGACTTTTCGAAAAAAAAAAAGAAAAAAGAACATTTAATATCGGAGTAATGAACGGCTTTCCATCAATAATGATATAAAAATTCTTTTGCCAGAAATTTTATATAAAAATCTCGAGAATTTTCGACGTGAGAGGTTGAAATTTTTCAAAATTTTCAAGTTTTTGAAAAAATTCTCGCTGCTGGAACATGTTAATTTCATCCTCGAACATTTTCCAGCTGCAAGGAGGGGGGGGATTCGATCGATTTTTCGTTTTTTCACATAAAATTCCGTAGAACTCGTTGAGAAATTCCAGCGCAAACGAAGAGTTAACGCCAGCAATAGAAAAAACGTTGAAGTAACAAGAAAGATTTTAAAAAGACACTTAACGCATCTAGGCTCTCTGAAGGGACGCCATTGAAAGAGAGGCCCTGAGAGCTTTTTCGAGTATCCAGTTTTCGCGAGAGCCGAAAACAATTCAGTAACACTGCTAAGCGCGCGGAAAGTGCGCTTCAGCGCGGTGTTCTTGTATGCGCGAGAAATATGCGACCCCGAAAGTGTGTGTGCTCGCGACGCGAAGCGCCACCCGTTGCCTTTGCGCACAAAGCGCCAAGTCACAGTTAACGCGCGCCGGTCGCGCTGCTATCTAAATACTTGTTCTCTCTCTCTGCGAAAATTCCCTTGTCTAATATTTATTCTGCTTTGAAACTCGTCCGCGTTTCGCCGTGTAAATATAGGATTCGATGACTCTCATTGGCTCTCTCGTATCGTTTGATGTCGATGAAAATTAAAGCATGCGCGAGAGCAACAGGTCTTCCGGTGTACGAGAATTTTTCTCATTAGCCGAGTATACCATTCGGCGTTCGGCGTCCAGGGCTATACAGCAAATTTCGTCGAAAGCTTGTAGGTTAGGCTGAAATTGCATTAGCCGTCGCGACGAAAAGTTAGAAAAAGAGAAGAATGGCCCCGGCCGAGGCGAGCACATCCTTCCTTTGCAACGGGGCAGAGTTGGCGCGCGAACGAGAAAGAGGAGAGCGCGTCGCCTTTAAAGAAAGCGGACTTGCACGAGTTCCTTCCGTCGCTGGGCCGGTCGATACCCGGCCGAGCTTAGTCGGGATTAAATGTTCAGCTTTTGCAATCTTCTCCCCTCATCTCAAGCTTGCGCTCTCTCTTCTCGTCCTACTTCCGGTGTCGCCGCTCGTCGTTCCTCTTCGCGCCGGCTGGAAGAAGAAAAGCAAAAAATCCATTCCGAGCGAGCGAGTCGTTTTGTCTTTTGTGGAATACGTATTTCAGAAATATCTCCCGGCCCCCGCTAACTTTACAACGCTAATTCGCCTATTTACTCGCTCCCCTTTCGCAGATGGCGGGCTTCAGTTTTCAAGGACGCGAAAATAAACAGAGTTAATAGATTCGCAAACAGGGCGCGCGCGAAAAATCAATTACCGCGCGGGGGCCGATTGCGCGACGAACGAAATTTCCCGGGGAAAAAGCAGCGAAGCGCGCTCATTCTCTCTCCCCAATGATCGCGGAATAAAATTGAAATTCGCGCATGCAAATCGGCCGCGCGCGCCCACCGAAAATATCCCCCCGCGACCTCCGTGCCCCCCCGTATTATCTGTTGATCGCCGGCAAACAAACGGGCGAAAGAAAAAAAAAATCACCGGCCGAATATTTTCCAGCGGGCAGCTCATTAATTTTCATTTATTTTCAATAAATTACAAAAGCGGGGAAATAAATTATTCTTTGTGCCGTGAGAGAGAGAGAGAGAGAGAGAGAGAGAGAGAGAGAGAGAGAGAGAGAGAGAGAGAGAGAGAGAGAGAGAGAGAGAGGCACATTTTTCACGGTAAAAGGAGAGATCGCTGCGAGTATTGTTGGCTGAGCGTATTTTCAAAAAATAAGGTATACGTCCCCTTGACACTGACAAAAAGTGATGCCTTCCCGCGCGCGAAAGCAGATAGGAAAAATACGTTTCGAAATTATGTCCCATTTGCCTGATTTATGGAAGGAGGGGGGAGAGTTGAGCCGTGCGCGCGATGCACGCGCTCTAGGCATTTGTGCCCGAATGCGTGTACTTTCCTCCCGGCGCGCGTGAGTGTGTTCATTAACTAAACCGATGGCTACACGTATGCCGGCTCCATAAATAGAATCGCCGAGAACCCGTGCGTGCGTACACACATGACAAGTGCGTGAGCATTTGCATTAGCAGCGCTGCCAGCCGAACCTATATAACGCGAGGCTCCCGGCTTAAATTAATTAAACGAATGCTCTCTCGTCGCGAAAAGCATTTTTTTTTTTACGCTAATTATCGGCCCGACACTTATCCCTCTCTCTCGCGATAATAATCCCGAGTAATTAAAGAATAACTCGTCGTGTTTGTGTAGTTATAAATCGCTGGAAGCAGGCGTTGCCCATTATATATCGTATACGATTTTCTACGGGGCAACGCGTAAATTAATACGCGTTAAAGGCAGCCGTGGCACTATTAATTCACCGCAGCTCGCGTATCCGCGAACGGCTTCGATTCTAGGAAAAGGAGCTTCGATTGAACGACGCCAATATCCAGTTTCGCAGCCCGACCCGCGGAAGCCATTTACCTGTCGAACAAAAGAGACGAGCTCGCGAATTCTCTGCTCGCCTGCAGCCTACAGAGATACGCGCGCACGCACCCAGAATTGCGCTCTGCTCCGCGAGAGAAGACGTACTCCTCTCGGAGCTCTCTCTATATATTTATACATTATACGGCTTATATATAGACATTTTTCTCCCCGAGCAGAGGAGCTTTTCTATTAAGAAGATTACCGGCACAAGAAAGGCCTTATCGAGGAAAGAGGTGCGCGAGTGTATGCTCCTCTCCGAGCTTCCAGATTTATAACGCTGTCATAGAAATTGTCAACAGTTTATTGTACTAAAGCCGATTTATACTTTTTTTTCTCTACCGAGTTTCTCCTCGGTTCCGAAATAAAACCTAATAAAAATCTCTCTCTTTCCGCGACTCGCCTTATAATGCACTTTGCTCCGAAACAGACCGAGGAGGATCAAAGCGAAAAAGCGTAATATTTATTCGAAAGAGAATGCAAGTTTTAAGGCTCGAAATTCGGCCAAAGAGCTCCGGCTGTAGAATCGAGAAAGCAAATGGCAGTAAATGCGTCATAAAATCGAAGCCCGAGAGAGAGAGCGAAGAGGGAATCGTAAAAAAGGGTTGTGAGAGCTCGCAGCTGCAATGAACGAATGTTAATTCGATTCTCCTCTCCCGCGGAGGATACTTTTCTACCCCAGCGACTCGACGTATACGGGCGAGAGAGGAGCGATATATCCCTTATTTCCACGAGAGTCGGGGTTGACTGAACCCGAAGATGCAGGGGCAGCAAAGGACCGCGTTTCATAGAAAATCAATTCCACGGCCGTCGCCGTAGTCTTTTTTCCCTCCCCGCGACGGGTGCCTTCTTTCGAGCTTCATCAAGACCTTCCTTTCGCAGGCCTGGGGAATTCAATATTCTGTAGCAGCCGTGGCGCCGCGCCGTTCATAAGCGCCCGGAGAGACTGAACTCCGAAATTTCATTAAACCGCCGTCCTTTTAATTCGCCGGGCTGCGCTTTTTTTTTTCTTTTTTTTTTTTTTTGTATTTGCCGGAAAATAAAGCGGCTCGTTAGTTTACACCGGACGCGCATCGGGCGGTATTTGTTCGGCCGTCGAAAACAAAGGCTCGATTTAAAACTTTAATATTATTCGCTCGCGGTGCTCGATCTATTGCAATTCAATATTTTTTTTGGCTTTTTTTTCAGCATTACGACGTGCGCGAATTCCATTTCCAAAAAAAAAAATTGATCGCCGGAATCGCTGGCGAACTCGATAAAAATTCTGAAACATCGCCGGAATAATGAAACAGTCGCTGGTGCGGATTTTTGAAAGCTCGGCGTTTTCGGACAGGAATATAATTTCTTGAAATACACGAGGGGAAAACGATATTTTTCCTGTATATTAGAAACGAAAAAGGCACGAAGGAAATTTGAATGGGGGCCGAGAGCGCTTTAAAAATTCCACTTTTTTTTTCGTGCGACGGGCCAGTCGATGATTTATCGCGCCGGCGGAATAAAAAAAACGCGAGAATTAATAGAAAAAGAAACTCTCCGCCGCAAATACGGGCCGTTCCATCGAAATTTTATTACGGAAAAAGGCTCTCCGAGAAATTTGCCGAATAAATCATTCAGTACGGAGAGAAAATTTCGGACCCAACGAAAACGCCGAAAGTTTCCCTCGCCGCCTTGAAAGCTTTCCGTAGTCGCAGAAACGCTCGGAGTACGCATAATAATGCCTGAATAATTAATCCTCCTTCCGTCGCTTAATTAGATTATGCCCGAAAAAAAAAAGTTAGCCGTCGAGGGCAAAGCGAAAGGGAGGCGCGAAAATTGACGAGAGGTTATGATTGTATTGATTGGAAACTCCCTTGTACGCGCAGTGCACCGCCCATTAGTGGCTCGATAAAAATTTTTCTCGATTTCAATTAAATTTAACGCTTCGCGCAGGTTGCCGCGCGAGGGGGAT
The DNA here is from genome assembly GCA_035047165.1 of Ormyrus rosae. Classification (NCBI taxonomy): domain Eukaryota; kingdom Metazoa; phylum Arthropoda; class Insecta; order Hymenoptera; family Ormyridae; genus Ormyrus; species Ormyrus rosae. Next base: position 24,879,012 of record JAWWML010000062.1, read on the forward strand.
TAAAAAAAAAGGCAATCAAAAGCTCTTAAATCAAAGCTCTCTCTCTCTCTCTCTCTCTCTCTCGCCGTAAAGAATGATTTACGCCTTAATCAATCGGGGAGTCGTTTGCGGAACGGTTCTTTTATAACTGAACAATGCCGTTAAATAGGCCGCGGCATAACCGATCCCGCGAGGGAAAAATGTTCGCTCCGTAAAACGTTCTCGCCCATGAATTAATCCGTCGGAATATTTTTATTGGCTCGTGGTGCCCGTTTTGTGAAAAATGCGAACGCGCGCTCGACGGTGGCTCGAGCTCTCCATAAAATCTTTCCGGTAGCCGCGTCCTCCAGTGGCTCTCGAGAGTCTGCTCTGTTCCGCGCCGCTGCTCTCGCGAAGTGTTTCGAGCAGATAAAGACGTCCGCTTTGTAGAGGGTCAGAGAGCGAAAGAAAACGACTGAGAGAGAGAGAGAGATGAAGAGAGAGGGCCGCAGATAAGTGGAAGAGCATCGCGCTATCTTCTCATTTGGTGGCTTGGCTCTCTCTCTCTCTCTCTCCCCCTTCCCGATTGGAATTACGACGCCCTCCAGAGCTGTTTTTGCAGCGTCTCCTATCGGGCCGAGGCATCTAACCCAATTCAGCTGTTAGTTAAGTAATCGCTCATAGCTGCACGGGGCTGCGACGATCTTAAACGAGACGGGACTCTCGAGCGGGGGATATTTAACTCGTTCCTCGGCGCCGTCGGTGACGGCGAACTTCTTCCGGAACTTTGTCCGAGAGCGGCGAAGTATCGTTATATATTAGCATAGAGAGCGAATTTTTAAGCTTCGACGCAGTAGTTCTCACCCGATTCCTTAGTCGGTCCGGGCGGCTGACTCTACTCGGATATTACTACTGATAACGGCGCGCGGAGTATATTCCCCCAAGCGGCGGGAAGATTAAAGGGCATCGGCCGGCATTCGATTAAAGTGTGTAAATGGAAGGAATTAGCCGAGGAAATTGAGCCCTTAATCCGGAAAGGTCTATGGAAATAACGGACGGGTAATCAAGCGAGACGACTCGGAGGGGTGGGGCCATTATGTCGTCGTCGGCGTGTGCACTCTCCTCGTCAGCGGGAAGGAAGCCACTCGGAAAAGCTTACCGACAATGCACTCGCGGGAGGCGGCCATCGCTTCTTGTCTCGTTGCCGTTGACGGCCCATCAATCGCAGGCCTTATTCAATCCCCTATTTATATATGCGCACTCGACGAGTGTCCAGGCGTGACGCATCCTTTATTACCCACTTTCAATTTCTCTCTCTCTCTCTCCTTCGCCGCGAATAATCCAGATGTACTCTCCCGTTTCCCCCCTCACCGTTCTCTGCGTCCGATCGATCGAATTAATTAATTTGAATATTAAACATTTACGTTCCGTCCGATTGCTATAAGGGCATTATTGACGGGCGAAGCGCTCGAATGCACTCTGCACTCAATTCGAGTTGATTGCTCGAAATTTGCAGCGAAACCGGTCGGTTAGATAGATTTTTGAGAGAAGGACTCGGTCCTCCATTAGAATATGCTAACGAATGAAGTGGCCTCGCTGCGAAAGCGGGGGGGATTCATTTTCCCGCTCGTTAACTTCGGCTCTCCGGCGTCCAGGTAAAGGTCGTTTGCCGCCGGGGATTTTTCTCTCAGCCTGCAGTCTAATGGAGAAGCAACTTTACGGCTCTATCGGGGATTCCCAAATTGTGATTTAGCGATCCGCGAGAGAAAATCCAAAGAGAGAAAAGTGACTCCTCGAGGATGTATTTCCCCCCCGTTTAAAATCCCCCAGTTGCGCATCGGCCGCCGAGCCAGGTAAATTCTCAAAGAATATTCCCCGCTTAATGCGAGTTCCCGAAGTAGGTATATATATACAACGCGCACCACTCGAGCCCCGAAGTACGTCTCGAGTTTACATATTTGCCTCTAATGGAGCCGGGAGATCGGCTGTCAGCGAAGCGTAAGCGTTTTTCGATCAGCCCGGGAGAGTCTGATCGATTTAATCGGTCGCGGAGCAACAGATATATAAATATACATTTTAAGAAAGCCGCGGCCGGACGGGAGAGATTTGAATCCGGATTGAAATTGGCCTTGAAAGTTAAACGATCGGCCCGCTCGATTCCCATTATATAAGCGGCAGGGATTTCGGGGGGGAGGGAGGAATGCATATTTTCTCCATCGGTATAACTGTGCCCCGAGTTTATTTCTTGCGCTCGCGGCGAGTGGATTTAGCCGTTTTCCCCGGCGAGATCCGCGCCGGGAATGCCAAATAAATATTCATTACATTGAAGGTAAAGCGGACGTTTTCGATTGACACGGCGGGCAAAAGGTCGGCTAAGTGCAAAATTTCATCCAGCGTATAAATAAATATCAATTCGCCGAGTGACTAAATTCTCCGGGCTTTTTTTTCCGCGGTGGCCGCGCGACGCTGCAGCTGCGGAACACACTGCAAATCACTAAGCCGGAAATAAATCCTGCCGGCGAGAGGGAGGAAAAAAAAACGGGCGGCAGGCAGGCGGACCGAGCAATTTTCCAGGCGAAGGATCCGCACAGCGGCCGCTCTGTATTTCGATTACGCGCGGACTTGTAACGAGCAGGCATTAATTGCGCTATTTTTGCCTTTTTTTCGCCGGCCGCCGCCGCCGCGCATCGCAAAAAGTTAATCTCCCCGGCGGATCCGCGCTCGCGAATAAAAACCCATTATGCAAAACTCAATCTGGACGTGATCCGCTCTCGATCGCTGCAGCAGCGGTGAGCAGCAGCATCTGCCCCGCCTCGCGGAAAAATAAAATCTTTTCCCGCGTAAATCCCTGCTGCCTGCCTATCCTGGATTTTTTGTATACCGGTTTGTCGGCCCCCCCGGAGAGTTGATTAAAATCGCAGATTGACTAATGAATTCTCGTTGCCGAGGCGATTGCCCGAGGAAATGAACTTTTAAATACCGGCTTTTCGCCCGCTTGCCCTTTGTAAAAACAAAAAAAGAGAAAACAATGCCGCGCGACTAGACCGACGAGCTACGCAGGGGACGCGCGTCGATCGAGCGTAATTTTATCAGCATCGATTAAAGATGCAAAGTGTCAAACTTGCCCGGATGCGGAAAACGCAACGCCGCGCCGCCGCGAGTTCGGAATTTGTTTTATTAATGCCATGCATTATTCAGACCGGGGATTTCCCCCCCTCCCTCGCGGAATCATAATTAAGTTTTCGACTTTTATATCAATATAGAGCGTAAGCAAATAGTTTTGCCGGTGTGCGCCCGGCGCTGAAATTGAATATTGAAAAAAGTCGCGCGCCGCGTGCGAGCGGCACGCCTGCGAATAGTTCGGAAAACTCTCTTATTTCCAGCGGAAAAACTATTTTCCAGCGGAATCCGGGCCGCGCATTTTGACGTCTTATTGAGATGTCAAGCGTGGCGCGCCTCTCTCTCCCTCTCGCTTGTGTGTGCATTACGCGTAAAGATATAGGAGAGCGGGCCACGGCGCCGAGGCGCTGCACGACACACAGCGACTCTCTCCGCTCGAATTGCGACGATTAATTGGCCGCGATATCCGATTGCGGAAATTGATTGCTCCGTTATAATAGTCGAGCATTCGGTAACGCGATTATAGTCTCGGCTTGCCGAAATACGGCTCGAGGAAGAATGGGCCGCTTTCCCTCGCATCTCTCTGCGCGGGCTGTCGACGGAAAAAAATCAAACCCCGCTCCGGCGGTTCGCTGCTTTATGCATGCTGGATGCAGACCCAAGAACCGCTGCCACGGAATACTTAAACGCCGGCTAAGACGCTTATTTTGCAACGGTGATTGGCTTCCCGTCCGCAATTTACATCGAGTTTCGTATACAGGCTAATACGCAAACTTGCTCGACGTGCATCCAAGTATCGCGAACTTTCGTACTGTACTATTTACGGCTAAGACCTTCTAAATAAATAAATAATCTCCGCGATTTATCGCGTACAGCGAAGACATTGATTAAACGCACAGATTTTTTAAACATCATTTTAATACACGTCGTCGAACGCGTCGAACAGCTAAATATTGCTGAAAATTTTGACAAATGTCAAGGGGAGTACGCATCAATCACCGAGCAAACATTTCACCGTGTTATGTACCTCTGAAATTCAGTATTTTTTTTTTTTTTTTTTATTTCGACAGCCGAGAGTTTACGGGATATTGTTATTAATCCGCAGGCAGTGAATGTAATAACAGATTGTTTATGAATATCAGAAATTTAAGGAAATAATAACGTACAACAATATAATAAATACGTTTTTTTCCGCGCCAAGGTCGGGAAAGTTTTAGTTTTATTTCCTTCCCGGCTTTCAATTTGTGTAAGCAGAGAGCTTGTATTTAACTTGGCGGCTCGAATTCCATCCCCCCAACAAAGTAGGCGTGATAGAAAAGCTCTCTGGTAAAGATTGGTTTTAGTCCGGAATAAAAATATCGAAAACAATAGGCGAACTAACCTAAACATTATTTACTTTGCAAATAGTACTTTAGAGCTCGGCGTAATATACGGATATTACGAAGGGCACATCAAGGGCACACACGGAACTGTACAGCCTCGGCAGCATTGGAGGGCAGCGAGCGTCTCGTCAATATCTCTCCCTCCATTGTCTATCCGATCTGTCTGCGTTGTGTGATTTAGTTGCGTCGCAGCGTACTGTTCGGAGCCGTTTTCGACAACCGGGACGTCCGAGTAGGTGTGCGCGCATTGTGCCGCCTCCCGTATAATGGACACAAAGCTGTAATTATATGAAATTTCGACGTTACAAAGGGGGTGGCAAAATAGCGACCCGAAACGACGGCCTAAATGCGCGGAATGTTGTTTCGAGCCGAGAGAGGCTGCCGCTTTGATCCTGGTACCCCCCGAGAGCTTTTCTGTACGTCGATAGCCCGGCGCGGATTCACTTTTACGCTTATACGTGTCGTGTGTACGTTAGCGCCGGCAGCCACTCGTCGCTGCTCCCCCTCCTCCCCCCGTCTCTCTATTTGCGCGCACGCGACTCTGCACTCGCGTCGTTTTATGCCGGGGGCATACCTTAATCGAAACGATCGCTTTAACGGCACACTCTCGGCGCTTATTTTTATCAGAAATTAACGACCTTGTTTCCCCCCCGGCGGAGTCGTCTTTCTTTCTCTCTCTCTCTCTCTCTTTTTTTTCTTTTTTTTTTCGAAAAGCTTGACTAATGTCAACAGTTATTTACGGCGGTCTATCGGCACGGTGTACTATTTCGCTTGCCGATAACTCATTTCTGACGTATAGGATGATTGATCTTTTGTTCGGCAATGACTTATGACAAGTCCAAGTATATCGTTTAATTTTCACTGATAAAACGTCATGTATAAATTCCGCCTCGATTCGGTGATTAAACTTTTTTTTTTTTTTATTTTAACGATGCCCCGCAGCTCTCGTTCTCGATGGAGTTCGCGAAAAAGCTTGCATAAATGCCGTTTTAATAAAAAGAAAAACCTAATTAATGAAAAGTTTATTACGTACATCAGTCGATATCGGCAATATATATTCATAATTATTCGAGCATCGAAACGGCAAAAAAGAGATTTGAGCGCGCATCGAATAAAAAGAGTATGCAGAGCGCGTGTGTATACGAGCGCGCTGACGGGTTGTTGCATTTCATTACGCGCAATCATAATGCGCTCGTTGAATCGTGCCGCGTTCGCCAATAACCGCGTCAAAGTGATCGAGCAAGCCGAGCACGAATGTACGCCGGGAATTAGAAAATTAGATTACGGGCCGACCGCCGTGGCGGCTCCGCACAATGAGCAATATTCGACGAAATCTTTGTGAGCCGCGAGCGCGCGCGCATGTTGTGCGGCAATCCGGCTCTGGCAATTTGAATCGGTAATGAGCGAATCAAGCAAATTACCTAAGACGCCAAGGGCTCCGGCATCTGTTTACCGACAGACCGCAAGCTCCGCCGAGTGGAGAAAGAGGCGGCAGGCAGAGGCGGGCGGAGCTTCGGATATTCTAATTAGAGTGTATCGAACACTGTTTGACAAACGATAATAGCTTTGTGTCAATTCGCGTGATTTCGGCATCGCGCTAATGAAGGCCCGAGCTGTTTGCTCGAACGCGGGGCGGGGGAGAGAGAGGTAGCATTTTTGAAAAGACAACGTTGGCTACAAAAAAAAAAAAAAGGAAAACGCTCAGCTGCGGATAATGAAGCTGGCAGTCGCTGAATGAATGCGAAAGGAGTTTGTGCGTGCCAGGCGACGGAGTCTGCGGAACAAAAAAAAAAAGAAGAGAGGATGAGGCGCGACAAAAGCGCGACACACGCACGGGTGAACAATGGGAGAGCCGGGTAGTTGAAAAAAATCAAAGTGCAGCCGCGACGAGCGTTCGTTACTCTTTTCATCGCGGGCATTTGAGCGCGACGCGAGAGGGTATATATTTTCCTTCGCGGCTCCGATTCGCGCGCGAAATAACTCGGCGCGACTGCATCCTAATTAATTAATTTCTCCTCTGTAGATCGATATCTCGAGGCTACTATCCGCGAGTGAATGAAGTCGGTGAGCTGCGATAAAAATATTCTACGAAGCGTAAGTAGATGCAAATGCGATTAACGCCTCGAGAGAAAAAGAGAGAGAGCGAGCTTTGAAGTCGCGCGAAGTAAATATAAGCAGGAGGAGAAGAGGTGGGAGGAGCGAAGGTGTCAAAAGAGGTGACGGAAATTATCGATGGGAGTATTCGCCGTGCTCGGGGCGCGGAAAAAAGTCGCAACTAATCATTTAGAAAGCATCCTCTTTCTGGGTGGCTGTGCGCGCGCTCGCCGAGAGAGCAAAAAGCTCCCTTGCCAAAGAAGGACGGAGCAAGAGAGAGAGACGGGGAGAGAAAAAAGCAGAATATCTCTCGCGCGCGCCTTTGCTTGCGCTATTTCGCGACCCCATCTCGCGGGGGGGAGGGGAAAGGGAAGGAGAGAGAGAGAGCGGCCGTGACGTTCGTGAAAATCGACCAAATGCAAGGGGGGAAAATTTACGAGGGCGTTACACGCGCGGGAAACCGAGCCAGTATAACGAGTTTCTAGGTCGGCACCTCTATATCTCCTCCCGGCTCTTTTACTCGCTCTCTCGCCCGGCAGCTCTTTCGGCCATATTGCAGCCGAAGATGCAGCCGGGTGCAGCCGTCCCCCGCCCCACTCGAGGCGCGCTCACGGCCCCTAAAAACTATACGGCTTTCCGATGGCTTATTTCGCACCCCCCCACTCGGATGCTCCTTCCCTCGGCGATCTTTGCCCACCGCGATTTGGCGAAACGAACGGCGCCGGACGAGTCTGACGTAAAGGATTGAAGCCGGCGGCTTTATTAGTTTCCCGTGTAATCCCCTCTTTCCCCCGGTCGTCGCCTAAGACGCTTAAAAGGCGATATATTGGCCGGGGCTCGAAACAAGATGCAAAGTCCGACGCAGAGAGAGAGAGAGAGAGAGGCGAGAGATAGCGGTCAGCCGAGATTGATCCCTCGCAGTGCAAAGTTCGATTCTGCCGTCGAGGGTCGCCCCGGCGCGCGGCTCTGCGGTTCATCCTTAAAAGCCATTTGCGATGCAAACCAGAGCTTTGCATAGATCTCTCCCCGCGCGCGGCCCCAGAGAAAGAGAGAGAGAGAGAGAGAGGGAAGAATTCGCGTAAACAAGCCACGCGTGTGCGCCGAGGCGATACGGATGGAATTTTCATGAGATTACCGCGCGGCGAGGCATTCCGCGGAAAATAGTCAAATGAAAGCGAGACCCGCCCCCTCCTCCGCTAAATCGAGAGACGACGAGGACGCAACCGGGCCAGAAAAATACTGGACGCCGCCTGAATTAGTTATCGGTTTATCGACTCTCTTTTCTTGCGTGCGCGCCGTTCCCCGAGAGAGAGCCGCGTCCCGATTAATCTTTCATGTATCTTTCCTCCTCTCTTGTTTTCGCCCCGGCTTTTCATGCACCTCTTATGAATAATATCTTCAACACCGTCCTCACTCGAGGGTTCAGCGAAACTTATTCCGGAGTACGTTTCCCCGACGCGAGATGAAAGCTCAGCCCGAGATTCCCGGGGAAAATACTCGCTTAAACTCGGGTGGGGGGGGGGGGCTATCTCCCGTCCGCGTGTTCGGCATCCGCGCGGAATTCTTATCGCGCGGCGAATGTACGATTTCGCGCGCAAAGCGGATTCGGGAAAATCGCGCGTTTAAAGGCGCTTAATGAAGAAACCGATAATCTGCTTACCGCGAGCCGCGGCCGGCAGCTGTCGCCGGGCGAAAACCGCGGCTCTCGCCTTCGAGCCCTTTGGAAAATTCAATTAGCCGAGGGAAAATTTCTCCCGATCCCCCCCGTCCTCGAATTCCGGGCCGTTTAACCAGCCAAAGAAGCCGGGAGAGTGGAGAGCGGAGAATATCTTGCACCGCTGCTGCAGCGGGGGCGGGGGGGGACAGAAATTATTGAAAGTCCCGGCGGAGGAGAAGAGTCTCTTCGCCGATAGCGGGAGCGAGAAATCGGAGCGGTTATTGTCGCTCGATCGTCGAAAGCGGCAGATATTGAAAAGCGACGAGCAGTTGGCTGCCGCTGCCGGCAATTGGAAATTAGGTTGCTCGCGGGATCGATCGAGCAGAGTGAGAGAGAGAGAGAGAGAGAGAGAGTTTGCCTCGAGCGGCGAGCTCCGGCGGAGGCAGCTGGGCGCGAGAGGTGTACTCTCATGAATTTTGGCTGACCGGCTCTCGCTTTGACGACTCGGTGATCAAAGGCGGCGCCGCCGCCGCGCCTTGCCTCGCCACATCAAGGTTCTTTGGGGGGAGGCCAAATCCGCGACAGAGCCGCGGTTCCCCCCCGGAAGCAGAAAGCGCGGCGACCAAATAGTTTGCCCGAAACTTGCCGCCGCGGCCGGTGCCTTTTTTTTCTTTTTTTCTCGAAAACACTTCGTTCATTCGTCGCGGACTCGGGCGTCTCTACCGATGCGTACTAAATCATAATTAACTGGAGAGGTTCGAGCCCGAGGGAGGAGAAGGATCGGCGAGATGGCGTTGTAATTGCAAAGAATACTTATATATAAATGCTCATTCAATTACTTGATAAAAGTCGGAAAGTTAATGGAAAGCAATAAAGTCGGAAGATTTGCAATTGAAATGAAGGCGAGAGAGGGAGAGCGCGGCTTTCTAACAATATAAATGCGAGTATTAAAGGGGCTGAATCGACGGGATTACGGGCATTAAATACCGGGGCGAATAAAGGAAAAGGCCGAGGACAACAAAGGCGAGGTGTGTGCACATTCCGATCTTTAAACAGGTGGCTGAAACGGTGGCGCATGCAGTATCCTCGATTCCCAGCTTCGCACCCGACGATTTTCCTTGTTTAATGCAGCGTCGGCCCTCCCGCGGTCCGCGCAGTTGACCTCATGAATAAGAGGCAGACGATCCTGAAATACGTATACGCGCGCTTCAGCTGCTGCTGCCGCACCGATATCTCTATTGGATTCCCGTAATTCGTCCGACAAAATTCATATCCAACGAATCGCGGCGGACTCGCAGGCTGCTCGGGAGGAGTAAAACGCTTATTTATGCCGGGGGGAGACGTTTCAATATAAAGCCTCTCGCTCCTCTTCGCTCGTTCCTTACATAACTCGAGTTGCTTGCAGGCCGCGGCTGCTTCTTCCTCTGTTTACCGCCTCGCGTCGCCGCGGCTGTAATGGCCCGGGAGACAGCTGTCCGTTATGGCTATATAAATATAAAAGTTCGGCCACTAATGGAACGCTTGCCTGGCTTGCTTGTGCCAGCGGGGGCTTCACGGGTTAACCCCGTGGAAGGTCTTTAACGTCGGCGAACGACGGAGAGGACGGCGACTACGGCCGCTAGTCGAAAAGTTTTCCGCAAGCCTGGCGCGGTGTGCGGGCTTTATCGCGTCGTTAACGTTATACGCGCCGCTGGATTTCCGAAGGGCAAATTACTTCCTAATCCCTTTCTTCGCTCTCTCTCTCTCGGGGAGGAGGACTTGGCTCTCCTTCTCCCTCTCTCTCTCACTCTGATTTGCCCGCCCGTACAAACTATATATACCGCTGCAAATCGAGGGAATGATCGAATGAGGCGAATCGGTTATTCAATGAACGTTTCCGTCGATTCAGCGGAGTATTGCGGGGGATCGCCGCTGATTGATTAAGTAGGCCTCGCGCGAGCGAGCGAGCGTATATTTTGTGCCGACAAGTATAGGCAAACCCTATATATACCTTGTCATACGTATAGCGGGCCGCGCATCTCGTCGACGAGCCGTAGCATAAACACTTCGGCTCCTATTTGCTTGGGCTCTGCATAATAAACGGAGACAGCAATCCCTCCAATCAAGCGCTTGTTGCATTAAATTACGAGAGCAGCCAGCCGCTATTACACGGACAAATACGGATATTTTATTAAAGATCCCAAATTTATTGTCGATATGATTGATCGCGCGCTCGCTTTCCCCAAAAAATTAGCCCTCGTCGACCCTCCTCGACTGTGGCGGTACACACTTTTTTTCAGCTGCGTGCGAATCGATAGTTTGGCGAGCCTCGCAATATCGCAATATTTGAAAATCATGAATAAATACGCGCTTTCTCGGAGAATCCGCGGAATCGCGGCTTACCCGAGAAGAAATACCGCCTTTTTTAATATGAATGTTATGTGTGCAACGGGCTCTTCGACGTTCGATTTCCGCGGGGAGAGCTTCCCTCCAAGGTTGAAAATTTAGCGCGCGGGAAGAAAGCATTTTTCAATCCATCGAATACATATCCAGGGAAAAAAAATTGAGACTCCCGGCTAAGCAAACAAGCTCCCTAATATCGGCGCGCGATCTACATGCGAAATAACTGAAATCAGGAGAAAATTGATGCAGGGAAGGCAGAAAGAGATGCTATCTCTTATTACCGGTCACCTTGAACCCCTAATCGGCAGGCAGAGGCACACGAGCTGCGAATTCGGCGGAAGGATAACGGCGGAGCCGCGCGCCTGTGTGTGTATGTGGAAGGAGTCCTTCGCGGGCCTTCGCGGACACTCGCGCACGCAAGGCGCCAGCGGCGCGCGGCGCATGCAACAAGTGTAATTTTTTGTCTGCCGCACGCGAGCAGCGCCGCCGCCACCGCCGCCGCCTCGGATGCGATCAATTCTCAAGCCCAACGCGAAGAGCCTCGCCGATCGACGCCCGAGCTACTTACAACCTAATTAAAGCGGCCCCGGCACGCGAGCGTACACACATACACGCCTCTCGCGATTAGTCTCTCTCTCCCACCACCGCGTGCCCTTTCTACGTGACTTTCGGACGCTTAACGAGCGACGCGACCGGAATTCAAATCGACCCCGACCCTCATAACTCGGCTGCAGCCACGGACGCGCGCCCCGATAAAACTTTGCTTCGGCGCGCGGAGACAAGCCGCGATTTAGATCGGCGATTATCTCCGCGGGCTGTTTACCCGCCTCCCCCGCTATATACTTTCCAAGATAAGCTTCCAACTTGTAACGCGTATTTCAACTTGTTTATATGCACGCCGCCCGCGATGATCAGTATACGAGTGCCTTTTCTCGCGTTAACGTAAAAGGAGAGCTCGTCTGTTTCGAGAGCTAGAAAAAGAGCCTCGAACGACTGGACTCGGCAACTTTTTTAATTTGCCAAGCCCGAAGAGAGGCGAAACGAGCGATTTCGCGGCTCGGAGCAGGAAAAACGGAGGAGGAGGAAGAGGAGGGTAAAAAGCTCTCTCGCGAGGCGCCAAGTTACAAAGTGCACGCGTCAGAGGTCAGCCGTCTCCGCTCCGTCGTGTGTATAAAAGCTGCCCTGCGCGCAGCTTTCCTTTTGTTTTCGGCCGGTGTATCTCCTTTTGATGCGCCGCCCAGCGGCAGCGGCCCCGACTTGGCGAGAATATCAAAGCCGGGCCGCCCGGGCAAAAGCGGAGCTCTTCAAAGCTCCTCTCTCTCTCTTCGCTCCCGAGCTTTATCTGTCATTTGCTTTGACTTTTATTTAATTGCAACGCAGCTGCGCTGCTACTCAGTTGCGCGTACGTCGCGACGAATGATATATAAGCGGCTCGAGAGATAGATAGATGGATAACCTTTTATTTACTAATAAGACAAAATATAATGTACAATTTGTAAAATTTTCGTACGCGGAGAAAAAGTTTCAGTAAAAATTACTACACTGTTTAAAATAGCGAGCACAGACTGCCAAAACCAAAAAAATTACCATACTTTTTAGTCAATTTTAACGAAATTTTAGTAATAATTCGTGTAATTTTATTAAATGTTCCTGAAATTTCAGTAAAATTTATTTAAAAGTACGGGAATTTTTTGGGCTTTGGCAGTCTGTGTTTGCATTACCAGAAAGTTTAGCAATTTTTATTGAAATACTTGTAATGTTTACTGAAACATTTCTCTCCATGTGTAAAAATATAAAAAAAAAAAAACTCCACGAGTTTGATATAAATTGGTTCCTAAATCCGACTCGGGTCAGTCATCAGGCTTATACCCCGGAATCGCTACGTAATGAATGCATTAATACAGGAATCGCGTGTCCTCCGGGCATCCCTTTGCCCGGCTATCGCCCAGAGGTGCAAACGCGCGAACCTATATAGTTTATAATCTACGCGTAAGCTCCGGCTGCTGCCCGAAGCTGCCACCGCGAATATCTATTTACGTATTACATGTACGCGTATTTACAGCCGCCCCGAATCGCTACGTTCGTTTTATTAAATGTCTCTTTTCGAAAGACAGAGAGGCTAAATGGTAATGCCGCTATAGAATTCTTTCTTTTCTCTCGGTATTACCTCGCAGCCATTTTCTCCGAGAGGCATAACAGTTTTTTATAAAGCATATACGGCAGTTGGAGAGCAAAGGAAAAAACAGAAATGTTCCCGATAACCTGCTTTTCTCTCTCCGAAATCTGGTAGTTACCAGAAGTGCTCAGAGTTTTTACGGAGGGGAAGGATAGAGAGTCGGTGCTACTTCGGTGTGCTCCTCTCTCGGTTTGCTTCCCTCGCTACACTCACACACAGAGACGCAGGTCGGTCTAATTCCTCGAAAATCGAGGGTTTTTCGACATCGGCCCTCTGTGTCTCACGTCGTCGCAGTTAGTCGACTAACTTCGCCGGCACCCCCGAAGAGGGAAACTTGGTTAGTCGATCGTTTCCCAAAATTACTGCCGCTGCTCTCCTCGAAAATCTCCGGACGAGTATTTTCTCAGGATAAATAATTGAAACGCTCTCAATTAAATTCCGATTGCACCCGAAACGGGAGTTAAAGGAGTTTCTGGATAAAAAAAGAGCAAGTGTAACGAATGGCAGCCACGTGGAGAAATTCCTCGTGCCCGTTTGATGCACACGCATGACGTCGCCGGCACAAAGCGCTCCGGCTCGATGTGTTCAACGCTCTTTACGCCGGACTACAAAAGCAAAAAAAAAAAAAAAAAGAAACTCAAAATAATTGACTCGCTCTCGCTCCTGGAAAGCTGGCAAGTTCCGTAATTCCGCGCTATTTCTTTACAAACGCGCGCGCCGCGCGTGTCGGCGAAAAAAAGGTTAACGCTGATAAACTATGCTTCCTCGTTTCGCCGAGATATAAATTTCTATCTGCGGCGTGGGAAAGGCGTCGCGCAGCGCGCGCGGTCCACCGTCGAGGGATGAATTAAATTAGGCCCATGACACGGGTCGAGAGAGAGAGAGAGAGAGAGAAATCTCCGTGGACTCCTCCGGTTCGGGGGGTATTATATACGGCACGAAGCAGCCTGCCTCCTTCCCTCGTAAAAATAATATCACGTCCCGAGCGCTCTTCGCGAATAATTCAGATAGTGCGCGAATCCAATAGAAACGGAATACAAAGCAGAGACGGCGGCAGTGTGGCACATAGGCCCCCTCTCGCCTCTGTCGCGAGGCATGAAAAATTCAATTTAAAAATAAAGAATTTAGACCACTCGTAGCAGCAGTAGCTTTTAAAATGAAGTCATAAAACCTATATATACCCTCCTCGAGTCTCCCTCGCGAGCACATCCGCGAGCGCCAGTATAACTTAAGTATCCACTTGAGGAGCTTGCCGTAAAAAAGCTGCTGCTGCTACTGCCGCTTCTGCTCCGGCGCGTCGAATCCGCGGCGAAGCAGGCGACGAACACACTTTCGCATCGATCGCTTCGGCCCAAATCCGACGAAATCGACTGGTGGCACTAATACCCGCGTAATTCCGAATGTTTTAATTAAATCGACGATTGAACGGGGGCCCAGAGCGCGTCACCGGTGAACGGCGCGCGCAAAACTAGGTTGATCGAACAGATTCTAAGATTGAACGGATGCGCCTGACGCGCGCGGCACGGTTATCTCCCCGCGCGTCTCTCGTAAACCGTCATTATCGAGCGGCTCCCGCCAAGAACCGGCTTTTATATATACGCACTGAAATTGATCAACCGACGGGCGCCGAGCTCGTTTAGCCCCGGAAGAGCCCACTGCAGGATAAGAAATAAAATCGGAGGATTTTTCTAGCCAATTGGAGTAAACTGAATTGCCGCTCGTGATAAAGCAGTATATCCGCGCTGTAACAGCCGCGCGAGAGTCGGTATAATTCGCCGGGGGGCTCCAGCCCCCTGTTTTTCAGGTTTGCCATTGAGCACCGCTCCTGCAGCTAACGGGCTGCCCGTATATAATCCAATTCCACATACGGGTCGGATTGAAAGGGGCTCTCTCTCTCTCCCAAGGGGGTGGAGTTTCAAGATGACGCATCGATCTTCCTCCCGCCGCCTCCTTGGACGTTTCGAGCAGACGCTGATCCAGACGCCCGCGGGAAGTACCGGAGCTTTGTCCTTAATTGGACGCATCTCGGGCGCCAAAAGTTTGTGTAGACGTTCGGTATAATGAAGTACGTCGCGCTGCCGTGTCGGCCGAGAGAGATGCGCGGAAGTCAAGCCCCATCGGCTCTCTCGAGATGCCATTCCGACTGATTCGCGTGCGCTTATCATGTTGACGAGCGTCCGTCGCCACCTCCGCTCGCTAAATTAGATTGACGTACATTCGAACCGTTCCTTCTGCATTTGCTCGGCTGAATAATGCAGAGCCCGAATTTACAGCGGGGAATCCTGCGGCGGCGGTGGCTCTCAAAAATAACAGGCTGACCCCGTTTTCTCGATTTCACACTTGAACAAGCCACAAATTACTACGAAATTTCCGCCTCTCTCCCACTTAATCGGATTACGAGTCCATTAGACAATTTAATTGCAATAATTAACCCGGCCCGGGGGTTTTATTGCGTCGCTGCATCGGACGCTGTATGGGCAAGACCATCGGAATGCACTCGGTAGGTTACAGTTGTCTTGGTGGACCACCTCGAAGTTGCCTCCGCGCAAAAACAAACTTGCCGCGCGCCGCGCGGAGCAATTGCGCGCGCGGCAAAAGTTGCCACACTTTTCCGCATAAATTACCGGGCAAACTTTCGGCAAATAAATTCGAATAAATTGACTGGGCTCTGGCCGGTGCTAATACTGTGTATATATACCGCGCCTAAAAAGCATTTCGCTGTTTGGCGCTGCACCGAGTGCGTTTGAAAATCGGCCCCGCTCGACGATAAATTCGGATAAATTAAAATCCACTTCGAGCCGACATCCCTGCGATTTAATCAGCTTTCTCGGCTGCTCGAAAATTAGTTTCGGCTGCTCGAGCGTTTAAGCTATTTTCAGGCAATTATGTTGCTATAATTAGCATTTACAAGCTAATTTCTATATACTCCGCTAATTCTCGGCTATAAATTTGCGCGAACTCCCATAATTATCAAGTCTCGCGTACGGCTTAACAGGTTCAATGGGCAAACTCATTTTACGCTAAATCCCCAACAAAAAAAATAACGCTGCAAGCCGATGATCCGTCAATTATTTTTGTATCAACCGAGGTCAGAAAAGTGGTTCGCGATAGAAACCGGGAAAAGATTTGTACACGCGCGGCTGATGCGCCGGAATAATAAAAACCCGAGAAAGTTTACGAGAGCCCCGCCGTTAAGCTTAATGAAAATGCACGCCTCGCGGCGGCAGATTTTCCGAGCGCGGCGTAATACGGAATATTACATGGCTCGTGGGTGCAGGGCGAGCGGCGCGCGAGTAAAGCTAGAAACGGGAATCCGCGCGTCGCGAGGTACTATTTCAAGTTATCCCTCTAGCCATCCCTCTTCAATGTTCAGTTAACGCTTTTCTATCTCGGTATACATGCAGTCGTATTGCATTTACAAAGTGGAACAAGCTGCCCGTTAGTCAAAGGTCAAAGGGATTTTGTAAACACCTCGTTTTAATTAGAAAATTAATTGAAAAAAATTATTTAAACGTACTTTTACGATCGGCTGGAAAGTGTAGTTAAGAAAAGTTGGCTCCTCTTTCCCCTTATTTACATCCAGCTGCTCGCGATAATGCGATTAATTTCCTGGATTTATTTCGCAAAGTGTAGTAATTAAAAGAGATTTTTTTTCTTCAAAAGGAAAGTAAAGTTTACCGAGTCGCGGGTAATTCGGGCAAAAAGGTGTAGGTCAAGTAGGTTTTCGGCTTGATTGTGTATGACTTTATAATGGGAGACGCCAAGCGAAATATCCGAGCGGGACGCGCGCGCGTCTGTTTTGTTTGCGAAAAAGCAGCCCGCACAAAGAGGATGAAAGTTGTTTTTACTTGCTTTGCATTTTGCCTAATTAACGATTTGCCGAGGCTCGTCGCTAATTGAAAAAAAGACTAGAATCGATACAAGTGCTCCGAGCCAAAAAAAAAAAAGGAGGGGGAAGGCGGGAGGGGATAAAAATATGTCGGCGAGAGTCTAATGAAAGCTGGCAGCGGGTAAAGGCATGCAAAAGATACAACAAAAAAAAAGAACTGCCTTCCGCGAGAAAAATAAACGAAGAGATCAAGAACGAACGAGCTTAGCGACGAGAGAGAGGGCGAAAACAATTTTCGCGAAAAAATGTTTGCCTCCCCGGGAGCAGAGCTAACTCCCCCCCCTTCTTCCTGTCCCCGCGTTTTCCAGGGAGGGTTAGCCGCCGCGACGTGACACGTCGGATAATTTCTTGACGCGAAAATCGAATCATGTCGAGTGCTCGGGGTTGCCCACACACCTATAAGAATAGCGCATCCCCGCGGCAGGCAGGCAGCGGCGGTAGGAGGGGAGCGGGAAGAAAAGCCGGCTTGAAAATTTCCGATAACACGGTTCGTTACTCGCTGCGCGGGGCCATCCGAGCGAAAAATAAAGATGTCATCAACATCGCGCGCATGCTAATGTTTTTCGAAGCGGCCCGGCGTCTTGGCCCCTCCCCCCTCCCCCAGAATCAAGCTATATTGATTTTTTTTGCTTTTTTACAAAAACCGCCCGCCAACTGGCCGCCTTTCTTCCCTTCGCGAACGTTCGTTCCGCGGCCGATTGATTCCTTTCCTTTCCCGGGGAAGCCCCTGCCTGGGAGGGAGGCTAAAGTTTCGAAGCCGGCAACTAAGTCCGCCTTGATGGAATGAAATCTCGGCAGACGTCATTTTATTTTAACAAGTCTTCCTCGCGATTCCGCGGTTATTGCATTCACGATGAAAAGGCCACGGGAATGAAAAATATATATCTCATTATTCCCAGCGGGGAAAAGATACGCGGAGAAAGTGAATCTCGTTCGAGCGAGTCTCTCTGATTAGGACCGCGGTGCGAAAGCTCTCCGACGATCCGCAGCTTTCCCGGTGAACAAGGAAACGACGAGCTTCGCAGAAGAAAAGAAAGAACGTTGCTTTTAGGACAGGATAGTTTTCCCTCGAGCCGTCGCAGTGCATAGCTCTCAATCCCTCTCCGTACGGGGAGGCTTGACCGTGTCGGCCGGGCGAATAATAAAGAAAAGATGAGCTTTCGAGCGCAAACAAGTGCGCCGCTCCTGGCTAAATAAACGAGGAGAATTCGAGGGGCCGAGAGAGAAAAGTTGCGCGGCTCCTCTCGGCGAGCGCGCGAAATCAGTCTCCGCCCCGAGAGAAGGTTAACCCGAGCCGAACGGAGTCGGTCTCGAAGGAAATCTCACGGAAATTGCAATCACGATTGAAAGGACGAAGAAAGCTCAGGAAGTAATCGCAGCGTCGTCGTCGTCGTCGTCGCGATAGAAACAAAAGGCGCCGGGAGCCGCGCGCGAGAGACGGTTGCCGCCGCGATAAAGGGCGAGAGCACGACGAAACAGCCGCTGGCAGAGAGCATTAGATGTGTAAATCTTTAAGGTCGACCTTTTTTTGTCTAAAAAAGCATCTTCGTCCGAATTTCGACTCGAAGAAAAATGACGCGGAAAGTCTCGTTAATCGGTGCTCAAATCTCCATACGGACGAGGGCTCTCCTGCAGTTCGAGAATATTAGAGGCAAGAGCCGCGAAGAGGCTGCGGCAATTCGATTACTTTCGTTTGGAGAGGACTCCGCCGCGGGACTGCCGCTATTGCTGCCGGACGCAGTCGACCAGCCCGAAGTTGGGAAACTCCACGGCGAGGATCGAGTGCCAGAGAGACACAGAGGGAAGGAGAACAAACGTACACTTCTCTCTCTGTATCTACTTATGACTTTGCTGAAAGCGCTCGAGCCCTTTCCTTCCAGGTGCACCCGCCAAAGTTCTCTCGCAAGTTCTCTCTCCCGCCGAGAGGAAACAATTAGTACCGCCGCGGACGAGGACGACGGGGTCGGGCCCCGGAATCCGCGCTCGTAAGCTCTTTGTAACCGGTCATCGTTAAGTAATAACTGAACTGAAAGCAAGCTTCCCCGGCCGCGCTTTGAGCCCCCCGCCGGGGGTAAAATACACGTCGTCTTGCCATCGTATCGTATAACTCGACGACCGACTGACCCGCAACCCCGATAACTCGGACGTCATTCGGCAAATAAATAATAATCGCCAAAGCTAACAATCCCCCGATATCCCCTATAAGCAGTTATTGTTCTTTGGCGATTTAATCCATTCGACGCAAATGATTTGCATTGTTTCGCCCGTTGTTGATTATGACTATTATTTGCGTAATTGTAAATAGTTCCCGGGGTTTGTCTTTGAATCTCGTGTATTATTATTAACGACAATATTCCTGCGGAAACTCGGAGGGTATGCAGATTATTAAGCTTTCACAAACTTGTATTATTCCCTTGTTTGGAATCCTGAATATATTGAAATAAATGTACATACCAATTGTATCGCGAGATATTCCTCTGACTTTTCGCTCTTTTGCCCGCCGCGCGGGTTTCAGAGAGCCTGCATTTTGCGTTTGCGTTTCGCGTCGTTCGCAAAAAAATAAAAAAAATAAAAGCATCTCGCGGTTTTCTCGCGCATTGAATTTATATTCGAATAAATCATGAGCCGTAAACTACCTTCTAAGCAAATCCGTATATCAGAAGTTGAACGAGCTCCATTGTGCCCCGGCTCGAGCGCGAAGCTAATTGCCAATCCAGTGCTAACTTCATAAACGTACGTACGTATATATACATCTGGCATCAGCTTCTTGAATGGATCGAGCAAATTCTTTGAATGATTTAGCCGCGCGACTAAATAGTTGTGCTCTCGCGGCGCGGCGGCAATTTCCAGATATATATATATATAATACGCTCGGCGCGGAGCGGCGAACCGTTCTATAAAGAACGAGAGAAAGAATTAAAGCCCGATAAAAGAGTTGATAAATCATCGCGAGCGGAAGGAGGGTATACGTGTGAGGAATTCGGACAACGGGGCTAATGCTGATAAGACGACCATTAAAAAGGTGAGAGAGAGAGAAAATTAAAAGCTCCGAGGCCGGGGCGCGACGGGGGGGATTATAAATTAGAGGCGAAGAACTCGGTTGTCCGGTCGGTTCAGAAATTTACAGTTGCTTGCTTTGGAATCCGGATAATTAGCTGAAGCTCGCGAAATAGAGCTTTCCCCGTTAATTAAATACAGTGTGCGACACTCGGAGAGAGAAGGAGTCGCAGGCAGCGGGCGCCGGTTGCCGAGGGGGAACTTGGCCTGACACCCCCCACTCCTTCTCTCTCTATCTCTCTTCCCCCGAACTCGAAGAATGAAAAGTGTCCCCGACACTCGACTGCACTCGGCTTCTCGCTCTTGCGCGCGAGTCTCGCTTTCAGGCCACTTTGAACTCGATTCCCCTCCTTCGCATATATATATATACTCGCTTCCTAAAACGCCCTCATCCGGCCTTTCCCGCGGAGGGACGATTCATTTTCGCGGCCCGAATAATCATCGTCTCGCAGTAAATAAATGTTGATCTTTCGCTCGATCAACGAGGCTCGAAGCGATGCAAAACGGGTGGGGCTAACCTGCTAAATGTAAATGAGAAACTCTGAAACGAAACTCGATGGCCCTCGTCGACAATCGACTGTAGCTCGGTTTTGCACGAGAAAGACAGAGCAGAGAGAGAGAGAGAGAGAGAGAGATCCCTGGCGAGGGCGTTTATCGTTTCTCATAATTTCGCCTATCTCCCGCAGAAATCGGCTTTTAACTTTCCGCCGGGGGAAGATATACCCACTGAAAAAAGTGCACGCGAGCAGGAGCGATGAAATCGAGCGCGTAAAAGGCTCCGAGTTAATTGAGCTAGTCTCTTCTCTCTCTCTCTCTCTCTCTCTCCGCTGCCCCGCATTGTCCGCCTCTCTCTCGGCTCCGATTTTCTACTCGAAAAAATAAAACCGGCGAGTTTAGAACAGAGAGAGAAAAAAAAGAAGAGGAAGAGGAGAGGAGAGTCTTTATTTCATCGCTCGATGTATAAAGGCGAAATTGCTGGGCAAGCGGCGCGTAATTAAAAATTAATGCCTCAGTCAACACGCGGATTCACGTCGACGCGCGGCGTTACTCTTTTGCCGCGTAAGGAAGGCTTTCTCAATGATTAATTCCGGGTTTTTGCCTCAAATCGCTTAGACGTTGCGGGTTATACCTGCGGGTGTAAATTAGTTTAAGTGCTCGCGCGCCGAAATTCCCGCTAATGAGGCCTAGTTTTTATAAAAGAAAAAAAAAAAGAAAAGGAAATAAAATATAAAAGGCCGGGGCAATAAGCATGCGCACAGTTTTCTCGCCACCTGCGAACAATGTTAAACTTTAATTGAGAGACAGTTAGGCTTTACCAAGTACTTTTTGGCGCCACAACAAATTGCCTCGTTTCTCTCTCTCCGCGAAGCTGCAGAAGCGTGCAACTGGCCGTACGTCTCGAGAAAAATAATCAGGTTACGCGAGAATGCCGCACCTGCTGCTGCTGCTGCTTCTGCTTTTTTTCGGCTTTTACGGCCAACTTTACGACCCAATAAGGAGAAAAGTACGCGACGAGAGCATTAAGCATAATTGCCTACCTACGACTGCTGCGCGCGGCCTCTCCCTCAGGTACGAAATCTTGCCCCGCGCTTGATTAAACTTTTTCTCTCGTTCTCGCGTACGTTCAAAAATATATATTCACTCCGTCGCGAAATGATCTATCGGTTTAATTAGTAAACCAGGAGCGTTGATTAGAAAAGGAATTCGTTAGCAGCGAGCTGCGGAATTAAGGAGGAATAGTCAGATTAGATCCCGGCCGTAAATCAATGACGGGCGGCGCGCGAGGAGCCGCCGGAGCTCCTAAAATCGAAGGGTCCCAGGTTGCCGCGCGTTAATTACAAAGACAAATGAAAGGAGGGAGAAAGATCATGCGCGGAATATCGGAGGGAGTTCTCTCGCTCGCGGAGATAGTTTCTCTCTCTCCGTTTCGAGAGAATTCAAGCGAGTTATTAATCAAGCGCCGCCTTCCACTTCGTCTTCGTTTTCCAATTTCTTAGAAAGTCTCCCCCACGGCGAACGAAGGACGAGAGGGATTAAAAGAGGATTGTCTTTGCTTTCTGTTTGCAGTGCAACGCGGCGGTCGGCGTCAAGGCGTTCTTCGACATGATGCACAGCGGCCCGCCCAAGGTGATGCTCTTCGGCGCTGCCTGCACGCAGGTCACGGATCCCATCGCCAAAGCCTCGAAACACTGGCGCCTCACGCAGGTACGTACGACGTGCCAGTAACTATGCCTGGAAAAAGAGCCAATGGTATATGAAAACGGTTGATCGGCCGTCGTTTTTCTATTTTTCTTCTTTCCGGCTTTTCGCGTTATATACACAGACAAAATTTTCTATTTAAAATTACCGTGAAAATGACGATAATCTCGGGGCGAGGTTGTCGTATTTAA
>JAWWML010000062.1:24903035-24932361 GCA_035047165.1 Ormyrus rosae
TTTTTAAGAAGGGAGTCCTGCCCCACGATTATCATGGTTTTCATGGTAATTTTGAATATAAATTTTTGTCTGTGTACTTTAGCGGCGTTTTTTACAACTGCCATCGGACCATTCGAACGCGGCGATATCGGATAGACTGACCAATTCGAGCTAAGCCCGGCGTGGTCAGATAAGATAGCCGGGAACGTTATCGCCGATAAGACTCCGGCTCAAACGTCAGCTCCGTCGAATAGTCCGGCATAAAACTAGGCACTAGACATTGTCCGACAAGTCTGAGCCGATAAAAAAAAAAGGATCGTTTCCCAGCCGGGAGGGCCGTCATTTCGAGCGAAATCGGAGGTTTGCCCTCCGGCGGGGCAGACAAACACAGATATATATATATAAACAGGCTCTGTTCAATTACACCGGGAGAGGCGTTTTATGCGGTTCTGATTAATTTTCAAAGCCGCCTGTTAAAAAAAAAGGATATAAGAGCATCTTGCGCAATAAACACAGCTGATATGGAGCTTCCGTGGAAATGCTCGCTCGACCCTTGAGCGGAACTGGTCCTCTCGCCCGTCCGCATTTACATACAGATGGAGAATAAGCATTGTACTCGTGCTAAGTAGTTAAACCGACAGAGACGAGGAGACTATAAATAATTTCCTTCGAATTAGGCCCTTTATTCGAAAAATTATATCAGCTGCGTCCGAGTGCAGCGGAACTTTCTCTCCCTCGGGGGAAGCTGCTGAAAAGCGACTGGCTTCTTATCTCCTCGAGGCCTCGATAAAACCTGTAATAGGTCGGCGGTCGGGGGCGCCTCCTCTCGTCAGAATCTGACATCGGTTTTCCGCGCTCTTATATATCGACGAGGTCGAAATACCAGCCGATAATTTACGAGGAACTTGCGGCCGCCTACGACATTCCTCGAGTCTTATCAGTCGGCGCGGCGGGGTGATATTAATTACTGGCCGGGCTACTTGTCATTTTCTCCGCGAGTCAAAGTAATCGCACCGGCGCGATCTGCAAGAGCGCAGTTACGTTTATTGAGTTTTGCCGCGTTGTACGTACTCGCGTCGGGGGGAGGGATGTATAAATTACTCGTAAATGCGCGGGACAAACCACTAACTTTTCATGGTAAATAAGCCGCGGGAAATTGATTTCTATTATATGGTCTATTTGCGTTTATGATTACGATTATCGGCATTCTGTTTTTTTTTCTCTTGCGCTCCGCGCAAATTTCGATAAACCCGTGAGAGCCTTTTTAATTCCTTTTCGTTTTTTATTCTCGTTTTTGCTCGCTTTTTCGAAAATTTAATATATTATTTACCCTATAAAAGTAGCAGTTGGTTTATTCATTTATTCTTTTCTGCGAAATAAAATAAAATAAATTGTACCTATTCATAAATATCTATAAATGTGTTTTGCTTTTCGATGCTTTCATGCATGAAAAGGGGGTTTATTTAAATTTTAAAAACTTCTTTTAAAAGCTCTCCTCGTTAAAACCGAAATGTAATTTATTTGGGGCGGAGATTTTCGAAATAATAATAATAATAACAATAATGAATTACAAAATTAAAGCGAGGTGCCGTTATTATTGAAAATTTTGCTTCCTCCTAGAGGAAGAAAAAAGAAAAACCTATTATAATTGTATTTTAAGATATCAGTAACAAGAACAAATGGTTTTTAAAAATGTCTGTATAAATGTGTGTGTATGTGTGTGTGTGTGTGTGCGCGCGCGCGCATGCGTGTGCGTCTGTGTGTATGTGTGTGTGTGTGCGCGAGCATGCGTGTGCGTGCGTGTGTGTGTGTGCGTGTGTGTGTGTATACGCCTGGATTTCAGCTTCTACTGAACGGAATTTCATCGTTTACGATTCATTTTTTTTGCTTTTTTTTTGTGATGGTGACAAAAAAATCTTTTTCTGTGTAGTTTATTTGTTTTTGTTTTATCGCAAATTTTCGATTTTTAAAAATTTAATTTTACTTTTTTTTAATGATAGGATTGAGATATTTGAATCGAACAAAGACCATTTTAAAGAGCATAAAAATACCTATAATTTCAGAGAAAAAAAGTTACCCTAGCTCTTATGGTTCTTTTGTTTTTAATAAAAACGTGTTTTTTTTAAAAAAGCTTATAATTCTTAAATTAAATTATCAACTGCTCTGAAAAAATTTTTGGTAATTAAGAATATATATAGCTATAATTTTTAAAAATTTCAAGCCATTTTGTCAACTGGTTTTTGAATAAAAAGCTGAAAACGGAAAAAATGAGATTTCTATGTGCAACGATTACGGAAGTAAAAAGACTTTAAATTACTTGAAATTTCAGAGCTATATAGTTTTTCTACTTATGAAACTTATTAGTTCAAAAGATATTAAAGTTTTATTTATTTTGTTTCAATTTTTTGAATAGCTGTATCTTAGTGAATAATCTATCTCTTTCAATGATCGACCACTTATTTTTTTTGTATTAGAGAAAATTCAATTTACTTGAAATTTTTATTTAATTTTTTCAAAACGAAGATAATGTGAAAAAATTTAGTGCACGATTTTTATTCAAGCTGGCGCAAAATCGAGCTTTGCGCAAGGAATTTCAAAAATTCAGTTTTTAGAATTTTAAATATTCAAATAACAACAGTTTTATTTAAATTTTGTTTGCTGTTCATTAAATTCTAAAATGGACGTAGGAAAATAAAATAATAGTACAAAAATAAATTAAAATAAATTAATTTTATTGAAATCAATTATTTTTAATGAATTTCGGAGATAATATTGGAATAATAAATTAGATAAGAGGAAACTAAGTGCCAATGATTTTGGCAGCGGTTTTTAATTGAAATACTCTATTTTATTGAAAAACGCAAAAAGTAGAAATTGAAATATTTACCCCACAACGAAGTAAACCAAACATTCATCAAAATTTTAGCGAGAAAGATTTCGAAGGGCACCGCTGCTAAAATTTTGCGTAAAACCAATTTGCCACTGTTTCGAAGAAAAAGCAAAAGTACATAAAACTTTTGGATAGAAAGAAAAGAAAAGTGATAAAATTCAATTAATACACAATAGGGTTTTCCACGTTAACGAGGCCGAATAGGCGGTCACGTAGCGAAGGAAGAAAGACAAAGTACCCCATAATTTGGCCTAACTCTTTTGCACGTCTCTCTTTCGTCCGCCAACTAAAGCTGATCCGCGATATAATGATAAAGAAATTTCGCCGAGTGTCCGCCGGAGAGGAGTAGAACTAACTTCCAACGCCTACTTCGCGGTTCAAGCCCTTTTACTGCACAGGCCTCAAAGAGTCGACAAATGTTTTTAATCAACAGACATTCCACTAGCGTGAAAAAAATCAATACTCGCTAAAAAAAAACTGCTTTTCTTCTGCAATGTGTAAAAAAGATATTAGCCGCGCGACTTTTTTTTTTTTGAAAATAAAACAATGTTTGCGCTCCACAGCGGAAAACAAATGGAAACATTGGTGGTGCGGCGCGCAGAGGCCGGCAATTTAATATTCATTTTATTGACCCTTGATCAAATTGAATTATCGCATTTTATTGAAGATCCATATTTTAAGGGGTAAAACAACAAATATTTATTTATTAAATAATATTGAAAGGTTGTTATTATCCGTTACGAGTTTAATAATTAAAGCCGATAATGCCAATCGAGTTTATGTTTCGCCGTGCGACTTTAAAAATAGAACTATAATTAAAAAATTACTCTCTGATTTAAAATCCTTAATTATTGAAAAGCTACAAAATGTAATATCGTTAAAAGCGCGTGGCCGGTCAATACCTTACCAAGATTTTAAAGATTGTATTGGTTTTCTATACTGCGAGGGTCGCTATTGTTTTTGAAATTCAATATTCGCTGAAATATTTTATTACCAACCTTTTGTGTTGCTTATATTCAATTTAGAAATAGCACAAGAAAATATGACGCAAAAATTATAATACCAGCGATAGCTGTTTTCGTCGCGAGAGGTCGCCGCTAAGGCGCAAAACCGTTGATTCACGAGCGGAGTGTTTACAATAACTTTTAACTTTGCCGAAAGTTTCGCCTATATTCTGTGAGCGGCTTTGGCTCCGGAGACTCGGTCCGCCGTCGGGTTTTGACTAATATCGTTCTCCGCGGGTTTATATATATCTCTTTTTCCAAAGATACTTTGCCGTAAATCCGCCTATGTTGCACCGAACAAGCAAATGCCTGCCGTATTCCGGGAGCGCGGCTCTTGAATCGACTGCCTTTCGTGAAAAGAGCATTAGAGAGAAGGTTTTTCTAAAAAGTAGCTTCTGAAAAGCCGGCGTTTCGTACTATCGACTCGAAAGTTCGACAACTAAATTTAAACTCGTTTAACTTATAAAGAATCGGAGAGCTCGACGGAGGGGACATTAAATATACAGGAACGAGGAGCGCACTTAATTGCAGGAAGTAAGAATCGGTCGCGGCTTCGGAATAAAGAGGAGGGGGTAGTACAGTCGATCAAATTCCCTCCGTTTCCCGCTGGATCGTCGCGAAGCAGCTTAGAGAGTCGCTCTCGCGATTCCGATCGGTTGGCGGGGCGTATCCCAGGCCGTTTGTCCTACCAATTTGTTCTATTTACACGGGAATTGAAAGGTATGAGGACTAGCTGCGTCAACAGATGTAGTTTAACGTCCTGTCATTTCTCTCTCCCTCCGTCTACGTTCCCTCTTTCTCGCGCTATTCCATCTCCGGTCCGTTGGGCAGGCGACGCGCGCAGCATCAGCCTCTTTTACGAGTGGCCCTCCCCGCCCAATCCTATTATTTCTTCTCCGCGTTTTATAAAGCTTATCTATTTCTCTCCCTCGGTATAGATATATATACGTGTATATTCGCCGGGATCCTTCGCCTATATGCAATGATAAACGAGCTTGAGCGCGTTTTAGTGACATTTATGTGCTGCCTCATAATGCACGAGACGTCCAGCACATAAAGGGCGACGAAGAAGCGGATCGGTCGGGGAAGAAAAAATGCCCGCTTCCAGAACTCGCCGCCCGACGCCGGGTCTCCTCTATCGGAATTTCAAATTTTTTCTCCTCTGTATACATCCCTTTTAAGCTTTTTGAGCCTTTAATCTACTAAGGGGACACACACACACACACACACACACACACACACATCTCTCTCTCCGGATAATCGCGCAATCGCGACGAGATAGAGAGAGAGAACGATAATCGCGGCAGAGTGGCCGTAGCACAGCACTCGAGCATATATTTATAAACGCGCGCAGCCGAGGGTAACTTACCCGTCGCGATAATAATTGTGGGTGAATGTGTCTAAACGGAAAGGGTTCCGCTCCGACCGCAGAAGGAATAATTCAGCTAGTTGCGCAACAGCGAGAGAGTACAGGCGGTACTACATTATCGTTCTGCCCCCTCTTGTTCTGTTAATATATCGGAAATAATCCGCGATAACGGCGATCGGCGGCGCGCGGTGACGCGGTAATGCAAAATTCGAAGGACGATAGCCCGCGCGACGCGGTCCATCAGCGCATCGATGTATGTATGAATAAATAGCGGCCGAGCGCGGAGGGCCGGGGGGGAGGAGGGGAGGAAGAGCTCCGCCGCCATTAAGCCAATCTTAATTTAATGACGGGCTCTCGCTCGAGTTCGCTTTGGCGGGAGGAATTGCGGGATTCGGGGCTCGACGTTGCGAAATATCCACCGTTTGTCAATAATGTACGCGCGGCGGCGGCGAAGTCGACGGCTGAAATCGGCGTACAATACGGGGGAAAAAGGAGGAGGGGAAAGAGGAAAGAAGAGATTTCGACGGGAGAGCCGGAGCTAATCCGAGCCGCCCCCGCGCTCACGCACGACTGCGCGCTAATTAATCCTTCCTTTAATTGGCGAGCGAACGTCTCTCCGTGTCTTGGACGCGCTCTCTCCTCGCGCGTTCGATTCCGCTTCTCTGCACGCTTTTACGGATCCCTCTCCCCCTCCGTCCACGTATATGTATTCGCGCTTGATTTATAAGCCCCGGCGGAAAATGCCAATTACACGGCCGCGCGCTTTTTCTTCCCCGTGACGTTTTCATTCCCGGTCTCCTTTCACGCGTACGTCCTTCGATCGCGCGCTGATTTACTTGCGTCGCGATGCGGGAGCGGAAATCCTGGAAATCCCGGAAAAATATTACGCGTCTCGCGATTGTGCGCCGTTATTATATTCGGGTTCGGATCGACTCGTTTTTCCCGGGCGTTGTCGAAAAAAATTAAGCGCGAAATAACGAATGGAGCGAGGAGCGCTGCGAAAACTTGAAAGGAGGTGGGAGGGGGATGGGGGGACTTGCTTAAAATGCTAATGAATTCTGCAAATGGCCGAAAGAGACCGAGTGATTTATACAAAGTCAATTAACGCTTCCGCGAGGAAGAAAATGGCCGATATCTCTAATTGAATTCGTAACTGCGAGGGAAACGTTGACTTTAAAGCCGTGATTATTATTACGCCTGGTTAAAGAAGCTAAAATTACTATTATTAAATGATTTTTCTCGAGTTTAAAAAAAAAAAATGAAAATGCTCTCCAGTGGAAATTACGGGGTGCCGGAGAGAGGGATATGTCGCACATTATAAAAATCGGCATAATAGAAAAGCAGCTTGAAAAATTCATAATTTATCCAGGCGGAAAAGCAGGGATTACCGAGCGAACGCGGGAGGTAAAGCTAAAAGTACGGGTTGCATATTAAAAATATTTCATTAAGAAACTTTCGGCACTCCCGGCTAAATAACAATTCTAAAGCCAAAGCATATATTCCATTACGCGGCCCGAGCTAAATATAGCGAGAGGTGTCCGTTCCCCGAAATCGGGGTTTTAACGTCAAAGAAGTTTATCATCGCAAGAGTTCCCCAAATTCGAAATCGGAAGATATAAAGGCCGGTGGAATCGGCTCGCGCCCGTAAACACGAGACGACGGCGGCGGCGGCAGCGGACCTCTGCGGGTTCGGATGTGGAAGGATTAACGACGGAGCGGGCTAATCCTGCAGTCAGTCAGAGGCCGCAAGCGGCACACGGGGGACTAACCCCAGTGGCGATTAGAACAAACTCCCGGCGCGTGTAATTCACGCTGATATTGGCATAACAAACTTACCCCCCTTATTTATCGCCGAGCTCGCAATTCATTTGACGGAGAAACCGAGTGTATATATATATATATAAAAAGCTTCAACAGCTTTTCGAAGTAGGGGCCTTTTGTTGCCGCGAGGGCCACTCGCTGCTTACTTGTTGCTTGTAATGTAAAGACTCGCGTTCGCTCGTCAAATTATTCACTCTAACTTGGACCCTCTCTCTCCGCGAGAGAGTTCGGCGCGCGCATATAATTGCCTTTTCTTAAAACTTTATGTACCCGCTCGCTCGCGCGCGGGCAACGTTTCATTTTCATGCACTCGCGCCCCGAAGCTGCGTATATAAACTTTGACTAAGGGCCATAAAGAAACTTGAGCGACTGCCTCTTTCCCTTTGAATTAAACATTCGCGCGAATAACTCTCGACGGGAGGGAGAGAGAGAGAGAGGCGCTCTTTTTTATGAATAATACAAAGTGCTTAAAAATCGACTGATTCCGGCGTGTAACTCTCTCGCGCGCGGGACTTTTATCTCTTGCGCAGTAAATATATTATTAATATTACATTAAACACGGAATTTATTATAGCGGGTGGGGAAAACAAACGCGAAACGCGCTCGAATTGAATATTTTTATGGAAAGTGTATTAAAGAGGTAGTAAAAATTATATGTAAACGAACGAAAGATAAAATTCGTAATTTCGATATAGCAGGTGAGGACGCAGCGTTGCTCCCTGTTTACACAGATCGAAGGGAGGCGGGACTAATTAGGCACCGGCGGTGGGCATTGATTACCGCTGGGCGCAATAATAGCCCGATCGTGCTCATCCACGGCTCTCCTGGACAGCCGAGAGCCGGGCCGGGCATAAATAAAACGCGGCGGCGGCTCCTCTCGAGCGAAGATAAAAGTTTCTCTTGCCCGGTAATTTAGTTTCGAGATTACGGAGTTGCGCGCGGTAGGATACAGAGGGGGGGGGGCTTTGTTCGCGTCTCCCGGTATTCATTCACGCCAAGAAAGGAAGATTACAAAGGCATTCAGAGAAAATAGTTCTTCGCCGGGGAGGAAAAAGTTTCAGGGGTCTATGTATACTATACATATATATATAAGTTCGCCGCGACGGGCCATTGTTTAGCAATGTTCATAAGCCCGCGCGGCGGCGGCGGCTATAGCATTGTGTGTCTCGGGGATGGGCAGAGCGCGCGGGCGGCAATAAATAAATCCGTGGAAGATGAAGAGAGTCTTTTTGTGTGTCTGTTGCAGCTTAGCTACGCGGACACGCATCCGATGTTCACCAGCGACAGCTTCCCGAATTTCTTCAGGATAGTGCCGTCGGAGAACGCCTTCAACGCGCCTCGCTTCGCTCTCCTGGCTCAGTTCAACTGGACGAGGGTCGGCACGATCTACCAAAATGAGCCTAGATACGCACTGGTAAGGAAAATCATACATCCCCGAAAACCTAAATCTTTCGCGTTTGCAAAATTTATACCCGAGACTAAGCTGCGCCGCCTGCATAAATCCATTACAATCCGAAAGTCGCTCGCTCGGACGCGAATGCGCGTTCTCGGGAACGCAGCCTTTTTCAATTAACAATTGTCAGAATTTTCCGCAGCCTTTGTGCGCGGAGCCGCGTCGTTAAAAGACAGTTTGCAGCCGTCGGAATACTGATTAATCTCGCTTAGAGGCGAGCAAAACAGGGGCGAGTGAGAGAGAAACAGAGAGAGAGAGAGAGAGAGCAGCAGCTCCGCCCGAACTCCCCCGGGGATGCGCGGACGTTCCGGACGTTACAAGCTGAGTAAACGCGCGCGATAACGGGGGCCGTTACGGGCGTTGACCCGTCATAACGCCTCGCTCTCGCGCGGGGGGCAGCAGCTCCCAGTAATCCTCTCTCCCGGAAAAAGGGAGAGAAAAGACGCAGGAGCCCGGACACTTTGTTAATTGCGCGCGCGTTCCCTCGACCGTCGTCGTCGTCGCCGTGCGTAGTGCGCCGCGCGGAATTTGAAAAATATTTTTCTTGATCCTCTCGCGAGAGAGTGAAATTAATTGACGGTGGGGGGGAACATCGGCAGGCCGAGCACGTTCCTGAGTAAGTGCGGCCCCGTGGAAGCGGGGCTAAATCAGTACGTGCCCGCATCGATTCCGCGCCGATGCCCGTCTCCTCTCTCTCAACCTCGCTGCACTTAATTAAAAAAAGAATCCGAGATAATGCCATTTAAATAAGATTCCGAAGCTGCTCCGGACGCATCTCCGGGGGCTTATTGTCGTCGCAGGATTCCGCACAGTAGTCGGTGCGAGTTTCGCGTCGGCTTTCTTCCTCCTTTCCTCTGTCTTTCGGCGCGCGAACCAAGTGCCCCCTTACCTCCCTTTCATTACGGTTAAACAATAACTCTGCACGAGATTAATTAATTCCATTAATAATTGACTCGAATAAAGTTCGCCGGTAAATGAGAAAAGTAATTGCTTTTCCCGAGACAATAATTGCCTCGCCGTCGAGTTTATGAGACGGTAAAAAGCGGGCAAAAGGGCAAAAGAGAGAGAGAGAGAGAGAGAGCCGGGTTGCTTTCAATCCATCGCGCAAACTTACTATCAACAAATCTTAGACTCGGGGAGCGAGTCTGGCCCGGGAGGCGCCGCGGCCGCCGCCGCCACTGCCGCCGCTCGCGCCCCGAATTAATATAACCGTTTCTGGGTCACGGAGCTTTAATTAAACGTGATTACATCTTCGACGGCTTATACATGCATTATTTGCCGCTACCACGAGAGACTCTCCCCCTCCCCCCTCTATCTCTCTCCTCGAGCGGGAGAGATTCGCGCGCCCGCATTCGCATTAACGTTTCGCACTCGGTTCTAAAGCTCTCCCTCCGGCTTCGCGCCTCGATAATTTCTGCCCATTGTCTCTCGATGATTGCCAATCCAATGCGTAATATGACTATATATTCAGTACCGACGAGTCTCTTTCGATTTTTTCCCGCTTCCCAAGGAGGACGAGGAAAGGAAGGAAGGAAAGAAAGAAAGCTCGCCTCGGCAGCCGTGCGACAGGCAGCCGCGCGCCTCCCGGCTATAGCTAATCTCAAAAAGTCAAATGCAGAGGCGGCTCCGTCTCCTTCCTCCATTCACTCGTGTTCTCGCACTCCCGGTGTCCCTCGAAAAGATGAAGAAACGGCGCGCGGGCTCTCGAGTCCTATGCCCATAGACTTTAATTGAAGCGGCTACACAGCGCGCCCCAAAACTTTTTCAACAATCAGTCTCCCGAAGCTTTCCGGGCGGGCAGATATTATCAAAAGCAATTATAACTTTCTGACCCACTCGCTCGCTTCATCACTGCCGCTGCCCCCCTTTTTTCGGCCGGGATAATTAAAATCTCTCTCTCTCTCTCTCTCTCTCTCTCTCGCTCTCCTTTATTTATTCGCGCTGATAATTGATTTCCTGCCCGACACCTGAGCCGCGCTTTATAATCGCTTGTACGAGCTTGTCGCCCGCGGAGAATAAAAAAACTTCCGCGAGGATTAGAGGCCGCTTTCTTTTCCGAAGTTTCTCGCGTTGTTACATAAAACGTGAAATTTGTAATTTTATATATTCTTCGGCCGAGCGAAATGCATGTTTATCGACATTTTTGCATTTCCGCGATACGAGAAGCCCGTCGACCGGCCCGACAGGAGAATTCATCGAAATATCAAAAGTTAAGCGGGCTATCAGAAGACCGGCGTAAGCCCCCGAGGACTTTCGCGTCAAAAGCGGCTCAACAACCAGATAAAGGATCTCTCCTCCTCGCGGAAGAATTCTCCGCGACGTGCAACTTAACCGATCGCGATGTACTTATCTATCGGCGTAGCCGCGGGCCTCTCCTCTCTTCCTCGGTCGGCCGCTCTTCCTTTGCAGAAAAGCCGGAGTAATTGAAATGGAACTGTAATACTCGCGAGGAACTATTGTCGGTGGCTATTTTCGGTCTCGGCTTCGAAAATGAAAAAATAGAATGTGCGTCCGAACGAGAATAATGATAAATCCAAGCCGACCGGACGGCGAGAGCCGGACAGTGTCGAGGGACCGATCGATATATTCATATTTTTACCGGGAGGGGGGGAGTAAAAGAGTGCAGTGCAGGTGCATCGATCAGTACCGCGGAAGGCTTGTATTCCTGACAAATTGCTTCGTTAATCAAATTGTCAATCTCAATCATCGATCCTCAATGATGTCAACGCCAAAGTCAATCAATTTGAAGTCCCCCGGCGAACGCGGACTCTCCGCGGCTCTGTTTTACATTTTCTGTTAGTTCAATAATAATCGGACGACAAAACTGTTGGACTTTGGCGGGAAAAAAAAGAACTCGAGCCGCCGCCGTCGCTGCTTCTCTCTGTACAGCCTCGCCGTCGTAACAGCTGGCTCCACGTGATATTTCATAACTCTCGTTTACGACATTCATTTCAAGTTACACGATCAGGAGCCCTGCTGGAACTCGGGCTTCGATAATATATATATAGGAAATACCGGTGCGGAAAAGCTGCGAAAACAATTTCAAATTTAAACGGAGCCCCTTCTCTCTCTCTCTCTCGCAAGGCGATACCTCAGTTTTTTATCGTTAAAATAAACTCTCCGGACGTGTAAAAAGTTTCAATTACGGGGGACGCAGCAGCGGAAGGAGAAATCGCCCGGAGGAATCGTGAAAACAAAAGATGGCGTTAGCATTAGCTACGACATGCGCTGTACAGGAACGTGTCTATATACGTGCACTTTTAGCGCTCCCAGGTGAGCTTAACTTGCGGCGCGCGAGAAAAAGAAACGAACTTTTACGGCGCTCGATAAATTATTTAAGTTTAATAGGCTCGTTAACTCGGCCAATGAAGGAGGAAGGTTATATATATACACGGCACAGCTGAGGCACCCCCGAATTCAATACAGGTCCTAATTGTAGAAAAGGCTCTCCGCTCAAAAAAAATTTTAATGGCCGCTCTCGGATATCTACGTAATTTCAAAGTCATCCGGAATTTTAAACGCTTTCGCTCCCGTTTCGGCGGGGATTTCATTTATTCAAGGTACGCGCGCGCCGCTCGAACTTTTCTCGTATAATCGTGTCCGCGAGAAGGGACGGTTGACATTATCAGGAGTTACATTGAAATGCGTTTTTCGCGCCATTAACTTGACGAAGGACCGCGGCGGCGCTGTTCGGCGAGCGGCCCTCTTTCAGTCTGCGAGAAATTTAATTATGAGTGAAATGAAAAGTTTTCACCGCAAAAGGCTCGTTTGCCTCAGTTACGTTAATTACTCTTATTATTCGTTATTGCTTACGCGCCGCTCCATTCTTCATAATATACTTGAAAGCTCTTTTTTAAATAGAATCGGATAAAGGGTTAATGTGAAAGAATTATGACTGAATTTTCGACTTTTATATAATTACGGCGTGTACACGATTAAAGTGCGAAATGCAAAAGTGAATCGAAAATAGTCTTCTAATCCCGAAGTAAAGGCTCGCCCGTCGTATTATTGAAAAATAAAAAATGAATCGATCCGTTATGAAAGAGTACGCCATAAAAATGTCGCAATCCTCGGAAATGCAGGTGGAAGGGCCTGCCTGCCTGCTTCCAGGCTTTTCCATCTCGGGCTCTCCTCGCAGTAAAAGGAAAGCCGAGTCGAGAGAGAGCAAAAAGCGGGCGGAGAGCAGAGAGCGCGCGAGTTGAAATCCTGATCCCCCGGGATATTTAAATGTCTGATCTCGGCGTGTACTGCACGGCGGGGCGCGGCGTGGCGCGTCTTATGGGGGGGGAGTTGAATTTATGACGTGGGCCCGGAAACTACGGTAGATGTGCAGCTACTCTCTCTCTCGTACGTTTTAAAAACATCAGTCATATTCCCGAGGATGACGCGCGCTTCAGGGCTGAAAAAGCATTAACCTGACATTCCAGGCGCACAACAGACTGATTTCGGATCTGGATCAGAATGAGATCGAAGTCGTGGAGAGTCAGAGCTTCGCCACCGAGGTCACCACCGCCCTGGAGAAGCTCAAGGGAAAGGACGTTAGGATAATCCTTGGGAATTTCAACGAGGCCTGGGCGAGGAGAATTTTCTGCGAGGCTCACAGGTGAGATATGTTGCTTTGTTTCAGGGGGGGATTAATCGTTCGATCGTCTCTGGAAGGTAAATTCCAAGCGAACGGACAAACTTTTTCCGCGACG
Organism: Ormyrus rosae; assembly: GCA_035047165.1. Lineage (NCBI taxonomy): Eukaryota > Metazoa > Arthropoda > Insecta > Hymenoptera > Ormyridae > Ormyrus > Ormyrus rosae. The sequence continues at coordinate 24,916,249 of JAWWML010000062.1, forward strand.
CTTTTTCCCCGTATAATCTTTGTTTCTTTCCATTGATTGTAATTTCTTTCGAAAATTTCCACTGCTCTCGCGTTTCGCCGAATAATAATCCGCGTTATTTTAAAATGCTTTCTCGATACGTATCGGCCGTATTATATTTCCATATTGTAGCATAAAAATTCACTTGATTTATTTTATTTCCGCGCTTCCAATAACGCATCAAACTTTTTATGTGCCTCACATTTTCACATTCTTCCCTCGTGCTATTTGGTGTCGAATATTAGACTTTAACAACTTGGACCGGCGAAATTTCCAAGTCCTAAAATACTGTCGAGCTAAAATTGTTTGAAAGCTTCCGATATAAATGAAATTGCGAGGATAAAAGATTCTTCAAACGCGCCGTGTGAGAGCATTTTGCAACGATTTTTCCAAGTTTTTATTTTTATTAAAGCAGCTACCCCGTTTTCGCTCGACGTAATTGAATTTAAAAATAACGCCGCATTTCAAAGTTGCAAATAACGCGGATTTCTGCCGTAAATAATGTTTCCGAGCTCGAAATTTTCGACAAACAAAATTCTTGGCTCGGCGTATTAGATCCAAGTTATTGCGGCTGCGCCCAAGTTTTCTTTCGAAAGCTCGGAATTTTTCGAACGAAGCAAAGTTTCCGAGGCGAATCCGGGGGAAAAAAAAGGAGGGAGGCGGCTCGGAACTTTTTTTCTTCTTTTTTTATATCGAAAACTCTTATTTTTCCACGTTTTTATCGGTCGAGCGAAAAGTTCCCGGGCAGCAGAGACGTACGAAAGACATATAATATAACAAGTGCGTGCGAATCGCAGGCTCAAGATGTACGGACGAAAGTATCAGTGGGTGATCATGGGGATGTACACGGAGGAATGGTGGCTCGACTCGGACGTCGCCTGCGCCCCCACGGAGCTGCAGGAAGCGCTGCACGGTACTATTTTAACCGACCTACTTCCGTTATCAACCGAGCGACAGATCACCGTCTCCGGGATCGTAAGTACAACAACTTTTCAAACAGTCTTCCCTCCCTCCCTGCCCCTTCCCCTCCCCCCGACGCGCGCCCAACGAAAAATCTTTGAAAACTCGCTGCTCCCCGAAAAGTTCTGCGTGCGCGGTGATTTCCCGACGGGACTTCCGTACCCTATAAAGAAACGCTCCGCCGCCAAGACTCCGAGTCGTTCTGTATTATTGTTTTATTACTTTTGAACTCACTCGAGCGCGTTCTACATTTTCATATAAAAAGCAAAAAAAAGACGCTTCTCTCTCTCTTTCTCTCTCTCTCTTCCTCCAGTGATTTCGGAATGTCTACAATTTCAATTCACCTCTCTTTATTTCCAGTCCGTGCATCGGCTTCATTTTATCCGAGCGCTTCTTTCCAGAGCTCTCCTCGTCGAGAATCGCGGCGCGACGACTATATATTATAATTTCCGAATTAATTTCAAGAAAATTCCCCTCCTCGCCTTTTTCCGAATTCACCCTCAAATATTGACGGCTGTCAGCCGAGGAAGCCCCTCTCGCGCGGCTTTTGAATTATCCGCCGAGGAAATCGCGACCTGTCGGCGGAAGAGTGGATTGAATATTATATAGAGCCCGGGATCCACCCGCGGCACTTTATATTAGTCGAATCTTCGGTTTCGATCGAATATCATCAGTCGCATCAATGCGGACTTTCTCCATCCTCATTCTTATTTCCTGCCCCCGATCCCTTCTTCCTCTTTGACAAGTGCTCCGCATATATACCTTTGAGTTATTTACCCCGACGAGGCTTATGCAATTTTCCGGGCCGCAATTAATTATCGATCCTCTCGAAATTTATATACGATATCTCTTTTTACCCCGAGGCAATAAAAGCGCGTTTGATAATGCCTCGTAAATAAAGAGAGTGGAAAAAAATACATTCTTGTTAAAGTAAATTTTTATCAGCGCGGAGGGGGCTTTTATGCCCGTCGTAAAAAGACATGTCAAAGCAGAATTTTCAATATTCCCCCGATGCTCGCAAAGTCGCGTCAGTTTCAAAATGGATTATTGCGAAAAGGAGCGTATGCAGTGGGTTTCTTTTTTTTTCGCGATTCCGTCGATATATATATATATATATTGAATACACAGCCGCGGAGCGTAGCAATTTTCGGGCTCTCTCGCACTTTCTCACCCTCTCCTTCCCGCCTCTTTCTCTCATCGCGAGCTCGCGACGACGCCTCGAGGCAAAAATTTTTCGGCGACAGCCCGGAGTGCTCGAAAAACTTTTATTGGACCGCCATCGCCGGCCGGAGGCGCGACGGGCTAACGAACAGGGAGAGGCAACTTAAACGTCTGGAGAAGCGATACTGGAGGAAAAGAATGGCGAATCGGATGTACGCCTAATGCGGTGCTCTCGCTGCTTTTTGATCTCAGTTTTTTTTTATTTTTATTTATTTTTTTTTTTTTTTTGCGGCCCGTCACCCGAGGAAAGCTGTCTCGGGGAAATTCGAATCGCGGCACGCGAGTGAGAGAGAGAGAGAGAAAGGCTGGTCTGACGCTGACAGTTGAGACTCGCAACAAATTTTCGAGAGATATGTTCTGCAGGAATATGAAATGCCGCCCCGAGATCATGATTTGCGGGGCAGAGATATATATAGTTTGCGAAGCAGCGAGTTTGACGAGTTGGAGTGCGTTTGTTTCGTTTTGTATTTTTTTGTTGTTGTTTCTCTCTCTTCCACAGACGCCGGAGGAGTACATGAAGGAGTACGACTCCCGGCGCGGCACGGAGTACTCGCGCTTCCACGGCTACACGTACGACGGCATCTGGGCGGTGGCGCTCGCCATCCAGCACGTCTCCCGGCGGATCCGGCACTTTCGGCGCAACGAGACGGTCGCCGACTTCCGCTACAGGGACGAGCTCTGGGAGCGGCTCTTCCTCGAGGCCCTCAGGAACACGAGCTTCGAGGGCGTCACCGTGAGTTTCTCTTCATTTTCCACAAATATATATTCCGAATTAACGCGAGCGTACGTCGGAGCTAAATCTCGCACACCGCGCTTTAATAATAATATACACGTGCAGCTCGTCGGCGAATCGAGGCGTTATTATCAAGTGTATTAGCGTTAACTGGATTTAGCACCGGTATGGCGTTGCCGCCGCCGTCGCCGCCTCCTTCCCTCCTTGGCAGCCAGCAGCAGCAGCATTCCTCCCTCGGGGAATCCAGAGGCTGCGCCGTAATTTTCCCTGGCAAGCAAGCGGCATGGCGTACTTATCCCTCTTGCTCGGTTTAATCGCGCCGACCGGAATAAAAAAGCTCCTCTCGTCGCCGTCGGGTCGGGGCTCTCTTATTTCTCCTGTCGGCGCGCCGAACATCATATCGCGACACTTTTATGCCGGAGTTTTGCTTTTCGACAAACCGCACACCATATACTACCGCGCGTACTTTTATTCCGCTCTTAAGCGAACTCTGTATACGAAATTCATTCGAAAATCTGCTTTTCCAGGGTCCCGTCCGCTTCTACGACAACGAGAGAAAGGCATACATCTTGCTGAAGCAGTTTCAAAGTAAGTACACAAACTTTTCGGACAAATGCTCTTGGCAGTAGACGGGTCAATTAATCCGCGAGTCAATCGCTCGCGGAGAGCGCCTCGTTTCGAAAGAGAGAGATAGATAGAGAGATATTGCGTTCTGACGGATTTCGCAATAAGTTATAAGCAGCAAAATCGATATAGATTCGAGATAAACTGACCAGAAGCGCCGCGCCGTGAAAAAGTTTTTCCCCCCGGAAGCATTACTATTCCGCGCGAGCCGCCGTCGGCGCCCAACTGCTCTCGACGTTTATGCGATATATAAAAGATGAAAAAATAATTATATTTAGTCGGGCGACGTCTTTAAAAACACGGCAATAAATCCACGGCAAAACCGTAAAACGTCAGCGACGCGTGCAGCAGCGAGGAGGCGCGATATATCGTTTTTTATTTTCGAAAAATTCTCCGTCGTACCGTCAACATTGCTCAACCGTTTTCCCATTTTTCATTTCGAATTACAGGAGATTAGGGAATTGACAGGACTGCGAGTCGCGCGCGCGCCGCCGCCGACACTCGACAAAGAGAATTTAATTGGGGAATGCAGCGCTCGTTTCGATCTCCGGCTAAGTTTCTCTCTCTCTCTCTCTCTCTCTTTATAGCTTTTCGCGGCTCTCGCCGTCGATGCAGCCTTTATCCGCTGCGTGACGGGACTCTCGGGCGTCGAAGCGAAAATCGAGTTGTCGCCGGGACTCTTGCCGACTGGCAATACATACTTATATATACTTATATAGGACATAAACGCGCGCGGCTCTTTAAAGTCCGCGCACGACGCGCAACTTTGGGGCCGCCCGGCGATGAAAGCTCGAGAGGCAATTTAAAAAAAAAAAAACTAACGTATCTTTCTCTCCTCAAGGCGGCAGCGAGGTGAAGGTGGGCGAATTCGACGCGATCACCGGCACTTTAGATCTGACGAGGGGTCAGCCGCTGGTCTGGCGCGGCAAGTCACCGCCGAAAGACAGGACGCTGCACATAATCGAGCACTCGACGGTGAATATAACGATTTATGCGGTGCTCGCCGCGACGGCGAGTCTCGGCATCGTTATGGCCGCTGTTTTCCTGGCCATAAACATCAAGTACAGGAATCAAAGGTATACACAATATATATAATCGATCGATCTTAGCTGGCCGCGTATACACACACACATATATATACATCACGCGTTCCGTGCAGTTTACTGTGCCCGCAATCGTGAGAACCAGCAATTTCCGAGTCGGGGAGCGCGGCAATACAATATTTTATTTATCGGCGATTGCCTCTCTCTGCTCCCCTCTCTCCCCCCAGGTACATAAAGATGTCGTCGCCCTATCTGAACAACCTCATCATCATCGGATGCATGCTCACGTACAGCAGCGTCATCTTCCTCGGCCTGGACTCGCAGCTCTCGAGCGTCACGGCCTTCCCGTACATCTGCACGGCCAGGGCGTGGCTACTGATGGCCGGATTCTCGCTGGCCTTCGGATCCATGTTCTCGAAGACCTGGAGGGTGCACTCCATATTCACGGACGTCAAGCTCAACAAGAAAGTCGGTTGCTCGCTTTTACCGCTTGTTTCACTTTTCCCACCCTCTTTTTTCCGAGCGAAATTCATTGTTTTACGCTTTGTATGTTTGACGCAGGTTATAAAGGACTATCAATTGTTCATGGTTGTTGGGGTTCTTCTGTTTATTGATCTTGCAATAATGACGACTTGGCAGGTCGCCGATCCATTTTACAGAGAGACCAAGCAAATGGAGCCCTACGTAAGTATTTGCGAAATCTAATCGCTCCCTCGAAAGCGATGTAAAAGTGAAACTTTTTATTTGTCCTTTCCAGCCTCATCCCTCCAGCGAGGATATAATAATCATGCCGGAGAACGAGTATTGTCAGAGCAATAGAATGACAGTGTATTTAGGAAGTATTTACGCTTATAAGGGTCTCCTAATGGTAAGTAAAAGAAAAAAGGAAAAAACTCGTCGGTAGTAACGAGCTTATAAGTCGCGTTCCCGCCAAAAGTTGCGAAAAGTTTTGTTATATCGTCGTTACATCGAGAACTGAACGTACGAGCTCCTTCGCTCAAAGTTCCAACGTCGCGACAACCCCTAGTTGTCTCTTACGCACGACGCTCGGAAATTTCTGTTTTCAATTTACGCTGCACGCGCATCTACTTTGGAAAACAAGCGTCGTCGCGCGCGTTCTCAAGCCTCTTACGCGTACACGTTTATGTAGCTTATAGACGAGCAACTTGGGAAATTTTCGAATCCATAAGGCGAAGCACTCGTTTACTCCTGTCCTCGCATCTCTCCTGTCTCCTGAATTATAGAGTTTTAAGAGACTCGACGGGGGATTACATTAATTGAACGTAGATTAAAAATTCCTAGTCAGCTGCCGCTCTCGATTTTTTAAGCGAGAGGCAATTTTCGAAGAAAAGAGTAGTACGTGCAAGAGGAGGAAGGGGCTTTGGGGTTAAAAATATGGAAGCGGGGCAAAGCAGTAAACTTTGTTGTTGCAGATATTCGGTGCTTTTCTGGCGTGGGAGACGCGACACGTCAGCATTCCGGCTCTAAACGACAGCAAGTACGTCGGCATGAGCGTTTACAACGTCGTAATAATGTGCGTCACCGGCGCGGCGATCAGTTTTGTATTGGCCGATAAGCAGGACGCCATGTTCATAATGCTGGCGGTTTTCATAATATTTTGCAGTACCGGCACGTTGTGCCTCGTTTTTGTGCCGAAGGTAACCACCACAACCTCAGCGTTTATACACATATACACACACACACGAACGTTTGCACTCAGCTGCGAGTAGCCTCGTAAATAACGATTGTGCATAACTTGGCGCGACCGCTTGTAACTAGATACACAATCTATGTACACTTTCCTCCCCGGAGGACGCCTCCTTTACCTACGGCTTTTTTTTTCTCCGCTGCTTAACTATTCTTCGTTTTACTGTGCCAACAATTGTTATTTACGAATTTCGCTGTATGCTTTCAACGAAAAAATTCGATATAATTCTTATAACGAGAACCGCGCACAGACATTTATTTATTCTTTGCTGCGCTTGAGAAAAAAATAATGAATAAAAAAAAGCTTTTTTGGCTCATCTCCTTAGCTCATAGAGTTGAGAAGAAATCCTCAGGGGATGATAGACAAAAGATTTAGACCTACCCTCAGGCCGGCGTCGAAAACGCGAAGAGATTCGACTGTCAGCGAACTGGAGGAGCGTTTGAAAGACGTAACGACTGCCAATCAAACATATAGAAAGCTACTCCACGACAAAGAGTCTGAACTTCAGGTTTTAACGAATTTTTTTTATTTTCCTTGCTTTATTAAGGATAGTAAGTAAACGAGCAATTTTCCTTTATTCTAGATGTGTCTCAGAAGACTAGGGGATGACGGCGTTGCGGACACGCAAGCGGCAATGGACAGATTAACGGTACCCAGACACGAAACAACTATTAAAAGAGAAGGTATTTCAAAATTTAATTTTAATTTTTTTTTCTCTTTATTTTCTCACCGATATTAAAGAATGGTTGCAAAACCATTTTTTAACAAATTCGAGTTGTAAATATGTAAATAGTATTAAATTAGATATTTTCAAACAAATATCCTTATTCACAATCTGTATGTTAGAGTCCACTGTCCAGCGGCATAGCACTCAAAATTTCAAAGGTCAGTTATTCACAAGCATCCCCAAGTTTACTCGACTTTACTGTAATCAGAATTTCAAAAAATCGAATGCTATTTAAAATGCATGTACTTTTAAAAACAATCAGAATTAATCTTTTCCTTTGTTAATGCTAACGTTTACGTAAATTAAAGTAGCTTATTAAAACACGTACACGAGTCGCATATTCAAAAGTTGACAATTTATTTTATTTTTATCGATTTATACTTTCGGCTTCATTCTTTTTATCAACATAAAAACATGCACGTCTTTTTATAAAAATTTTAGGCTGTACCAATTTGTAAATTCAATCAAATTGTAGAGAAGATGCTTCGGAATTGTGTATTTATTTTTTATTAGTAAAACGTTATGCTGGGATTCTATTATTCAAGTTATTTTTGGCAGCAACATGTATTTCTTGAATACTTACATGAATGACTGTTTAGATTTCTTGAGAAAATTTGACAGATTATTTAAAATAGTAATTGCTTGACAACAAGGCCGTAATTGCACGGCTTCTTAATTTTCCATAATCGGGAAGAATCGTTAAAAACAAAAAGATGAAAAACTAGAAAAAGTTTTACTGGAAGCTCATTCTTCTTTGTTATCAAAGACTTGATAAAGAATGAAAGCTTTTATACGAGAAACAATATGCAAGGAAAAACCAGTCCGCATTCTTCCCCATTTTTACTTGGGTATGGCAAAAAAAGCAAATCTAAGGCACAGCGCTATTTGTCTTGGCTAACGTTTTTCACTGACTCTTAAATCCACTTTAACTGTCTCTGAAAATAAATTGCAGCCCTCGAGCAATTCAGCCCTGGATACTGACACGTTATTCTGTTGCAGGTCCGTCGGTCACCACCGAAACTACCGACATCTCCATGTCCATGTGCAGTCTAAACTCGACGACGAACGTCTCTCAGCTTGAGGGAGATTACGTCAACGTGAGCTCGTTAGAGCAACAGGTTGCCAAGTGCGTAAATCCGTAAAGTATAAGTAGAGTCCGGCAGCCGTTCGTTTTCTTAAAACTCGCGAGGCAGTGATTAATCGATCGAGCCGTTTGCTCGAATTCAAAAGAGCAGTAAGAAAAGCACGTTTCTTGCACTCCGCGATAAACAGATTCAGATGTATAATTTTTAATAAATTGAGTTGGATATTTTAAAGTAGAGAAGTCAGCCGTCAACTCTGAAACAGTCGCTTTTTTGCCTTCTTAGGAAGAAGACCTCTTTTTCAAAGACGATCGTCACGTCAGACGATCGACCTCCTGTGACGAGTCACACCGGCGGAGCTCTACCCTCGGCTCTGAAGCACTCGGGCGAGGGCGGGAATCTCCGGCGTAGAGCTCGCATCGCGGAGGCTGGCCGGGAGGTCGAGGCGAAGGAGACGCCCACATTGACCTCCACCGTGACGTCGAAACTCCCGAGCAATGGTCGAGCGGCGAACGTCGAGTACATCGAGGAGTCGCACTCGAACGAGGAGAGCGAGACGCCGAAGGAATCCAAGAGTCGCTCGAGGCTGCCGACGCCGCCGCCTCCCAAGAACGTCTCCTTCGGGGAGCTGCACGAGCAGAACTATCTCGAGCAGTCCATTCTTCCGCCGCCCGTGCAATTCGTGCCGAGGCACAGGCATACCGGTAATCGTAAATCACCGCTAAACGAGACGAGGTCGCAAGACTGTTTAATTTAAACGCTAAAAATTTTGTACGACGCAGGTTCCACGGGAGGAGCAGTGCCGCATCAATCCTCCCTGAAGCGAAGATCCTCGGTGAAGAACAGCGAGGTGGCGCACTCGCATCACGAGCTTTTCGAGAAGCGTCGAACGAGCGTCCCGGCCAATTCCATCAGCTACATATCGACGGAGAACGTGGCGCAGGTCGAGGACTCGCACGGCTCCTTCGACAAGGCCTACGTCATCGGCGAGTGCGGCCACAAGCGGGCCTTCGGCGGGACGGGCTACCGATGCGAAAAGCACGGAGGCCGAGGTCACAGCCACGCGATGCTCAACGGCTCGTCGGAGACGTCCGCCGTCCGGAGGAGCAAGGTTCACTGCGACTCGCACAATGTCAGCTCGCCGAGCGTACCCGCCGTGGTAAACGCCAGCTACTCCGATATCGGTAAGGTGCCAGCGCGCTTTTGCTCGTGCGGAAAATCGGAGAATGACCAGTGTCTTTTTTCCTTTCAGAAAAATACGAGGAACATGCCTCCGGCGTGATCCAGCGCTCGGTGTCGGAGCGGTCGCGCGACAAGTCCGGCACCTCCGCCTTGGAGCGGAAATCCAGCGGCGGCGGCAGCCGGCACAGCCACCCGGTCTCGGAGTGCCCGCACCGGGCGGCGCGGCGCACGCGCGAATGCCATCGCCACGTCGCCGTGGAATCCAAGCTGCGCCAGCAGGCGAGCCGGCTCGAGTACGTCCAGAGCACGCCGGACGTCGCTACGATACACAACAACAAGTTTGCGAGCGCGAATCCGCGAATAGCGCCGAGCGGCGGCAATAACGGGCCGAGCGGCTCGAGCTCGACCGCGGACGTTTCGAAAATGTACAGTGCCGTGTCGGATGGTGAACTCCTCGACGTGGCCATACTGCCGATCTTTCAGAAGCTGCTCACCGAGCGCCACAAGAGCACCAGTAGCCGTTACGGCGCGAGTGTGGCCAGCTGTCCAAATATATCGATAAAGTGCGACATCGTCGAGTACCTTTAACGGAACCTCACTCGCCCTTATATACAGTGCTTCGTCGCGCGACTCGTCGTATCGTTGTAGGATTTAAGCCTTAATGGTTAAGCTCACTTAGGAGACCTCAAAAACCTGGTTCTTCGTCTTCGAATCTGCCTCTTTTGTGCGTTGCGTCCGCATTGCTTCTTCTCAAGACGGCATCCTTTCAATTGAAATTCTCCCAACTTCGAAAAGTCATCATTTTTATTGAAATACTTCTGGTTTTCCGCGAGACGGCTGTCTGAATTTGGCACTGCGCGCCTCGCGCCCTTTTTGTTCAAATAATTTATTCGACCCTTGGGTCTTGTTTTATTAATCAGACTTTATTTTTTCATAATTTATAGACGAAACGTTAATGACAGCTGTTCGTTTGATTTTTCCGTGTATCGACGATTGCATAAAAAAGAATCAGGACAATGTCTCTGTAAAATTAGAGGAGTTTTGTATAATAATTCGAAAAAGTATCGAATAAATTACTTCGATCGACAGGGAATTGCTTATAGGAAGCAGTGCGTGTCGATGCAGAGGAAAAAATAATTGAAACTGGACGCTTTTATAATTAATATGTATGATAATGGACGACGTTTGCGTATTCACAGGATTTAATGCGGCTACAAGGACAAGAATTTTCTTTATTGTTTAAAAAAAAAAAAAAAAAAAAAAAAAAGTACACGCTACATAAAGTCAGTTTGGGCCTATGCCAAATCCTACTGGTGGATTACGACGTATTTATTAAAAAATGGAAAGACTTTTCTCAAAAATTTTAATGTGTCAATTATTCCTCACTGGTGTGTTACAAGTCCAATCGAGAATGTGAGGCAAAAGAATTATTGCGGCGAGCATTGTACTAAGTTTTAAATTAAAAATTTATTGATATACAAAAAATTATAAATATAAATACTGTTAATATAATTTCGAAAGAAATTGATTTTATAATTTTATTGTTAATCGATTATAAAATTCTAGTAAGCAGGCTTTTAAATATATTGAAAATATTTCCTTAGGTTATAATTAGGAGCAAACGTTCAATATTCTTTCATTTTTATAACAAAAAATGTTAAATGCCTATATTATATTTTATGTTCAACTTGATATATGAATTGTACAAAACGATTGTGTAGACGGTATTACGATTTTACATAAGTAAAATGTGTTCGATTTTCATCTTGTACAGTAAATCAACGAATTTTATTCTAAAGTTTTTCGTATTATTATCTAATTTACTCCTTTTATCTCATTCGTTTAAATCTGCTAATAAAAAGTATTTAAAGTTCAATCTCGCATGCTTGATGTGAACCGAAAATATAACTAAGAACTTTTAAGACGCAATCGAGATATATTCGTTCGTCACCGATTTGAAAAAACTTACTTAAGATTTTCAATGCGTATTTGGATCTTCGTAAATGGATTTGATCTTTTAATGTCACAAGACGAAGGAGATCAAAAGGAGAGCAACTTCCCGACTCAAGAACTGTTTATAATAGAAAATATCTATCGTACAATCTCTATCGACTATGAACTACTTAATGTAGTTAGTTAGATAATTTGCGAAAAATACGTGAAGCAGGTAAAATAAGAAGTATTTAGTAAATTCAAGTGCGGCGTATGAAAGAATTGAACGACTTCTAGAGAACGCGTCTATGTGAAAGTTGTTTAGCTTGATGATTGTGATCTATTTGAATTTATTGTTTAACTTTGTGGAAAGTTAATGCGAAAGTTCAACTTTGTTATTATTATTAAAAGTTTTTAATCTTTTCTTTAATCAGATCAATTTTGATCTCGTATGATTTGACATTTACTTACTAAATGAAAATCTGACGAATTCTTAAAGAGCTGATATTGAAAATTATGATGCAATGCGCAAACGTACGAATGGAAGTAAGAGCCCTTTACTTAGAAGACACACTGTGCGTTATTGAAGGCTGTCTCGTAGAATGATAAAATATCATTTCTCGTTATGTGTATATGTAATTGCATGTACTAATTTATGTAAATTACTTTAAGCAACGTCAAGCAAACGTTTATTTTGTAAATAGAAGTTGTTATTATTGTTGCAATTTTTGTACAGTTTTAACAATAACGCTTAAAATAATGTCTTGTTAAGTTTCATTAAACGAAAAAAAACTGATTTTTAATTGCAAACTATTTAAAATGTACGATCGTGATGGCCTTTAATAAGTATAGTCTACTATCAGAGAGAACGGACGAAGGTTATAGTTAGCAGCGGGTTCTGCCCAAGGCGCCAATATTGTTGAAACATTTAATAGATGTATACAGAAGCGTTTTTAAATAATTATTAATCTTTAATAAAAATTGATCTAGCGAAAAAAACTCGTGTGAATGTTTAGCCGTACTTGCGTCGAAAGAAAGCACACTGAGAGAAAACAATTGTTTATTCGATTATTTGTACGATACATCAAATTTGTTTACTGTCAATGAAATTTATTGTCGGTTAATAAATTTATTATCGCTTAATGACTTTATTCGTGGCTTTGTATTCATTTTCTATGCATATTCCTTCTGCTCTAACGACCGCATATCAGCTTTAATTTATTTTTCCTCGATTTTATGGATTATTTTATTACCTGATAAAAAGAGCAATTGAAGATTTACTGCGTCAATCAATCGGTGAAAGAAATGAAACGGCTACTTGGCATTGTTTCTTTCTCAACTTTCTCTTTCAAATCGTACCGCCGATAGACGCATTTCGCGCGTCCGCGTGAAAGGATTGATCTCATCTTAATTTATCAACATTTGAGTATTTTTTAAGTGTTAATCATAATAGTTTTTAATTTTTTAAACTTGTGTCGTATTAAAATCTCCATTAAATTAATCCTCTTGTTATAATTGTGTTGTTTTAATGAAATTATGGTCCATGAAAGTCACATTGTAATCTTCAAAAAGACAAAATACTTAGTCTTCACCAAAGGTAAATAAATACATAGTCCATTGTGTAAATCAAACGATTACTTCGTGAAAAGTGAAAATGAAATCTTAAATTATTATTTGGTGCAGTGACAACGACGACGACAATGTTCTTTGACATTTTGATTCTTCTACTTTTAATAGCCAAAAATAGTGCCCTTGATGACGATTTTTATTTTAATTTGACAATCTTTAACGACAATGGAACATTTACTTCTAGTCAAGAAAGCGAAAAAATTAATTCTGAAGAAGATAGTGGTATGTTTGAACAAAAATATAATTTGTTGAATTCCACTTGTCTGCTAATGATAAACAACATTCTTAATTATATTTTATTATTTCGATCCATTTCTAATTGCAGAAAATATCCCTGATAAAATATATGGAGGAAGTGAGGCAACTCTAGGACAATTTCCTTTTATGGCAATCGTTCACAGATTGGCTGGCAATGGGCAGTACTTTGTTTGTGGTGGATCAATTATTTCAAAACGTTGGGTATTAACAGCAGGTCACTGTGTCGCTAGACATCCGAGAAAATTCTTTGTTGTTTTTGGCATCGTCGATAAATCTAATTTAGGGTAATTAAATTTAATTCTTTAAATGTAAACTTGCAAAAATAACAATTTATATTTTTATTCTTATTAAAATAGCTACGATTATTTGAGTGGAGAAGACGGAACGTCAATGATTGCAACACAAGGAGCACTGCATGCTGGCTACGGTTTAGGAAAACACGATATTGGTCTCTTATATATGCCAGAAGATATTCCTTTCTCTGGTAAATTATTTTTATTCAATTTAAGGCATTAGTTATTTCTAAATTTTCGTTTTTTTCAGATACTATACAGCCAATACGTCTCGCGGGTCGATCGTACAGAGATGAGTCTTTTTCAGCAAATCTGGGTCATATTTATGGATGGGGGAAAGATGGTAATGCAGGCGGTTCTGTAAAGCGTTTAAATTTCGGACGCGTTGCGGTTATATCGAATGGTGAATGCCGAGGCAGTTGGGGCGTCGACGGCGGTCACGTTTGTACCGAATCAACAATTGGCCAAGATGTTTGTCAGGTAAAAGGATCTTGTGCGAAGTCAATGAAATTCTAATAATTTATTGTATTCTTTTAAATTACAGGGAGATAGTGGAGGACCATTAGTAATTCACGAAGAGGATAGTGACCCAATGCAAATAGGAATTGTAAGTTATGGAGACGGTGGTTGTCCGAGTAATAGACCAGCTGTATTTACTCGAGTTTCAGCTTATGTTGGATGGATTAAAAGAGTAACAGGAATCGACTATGATTAAAGAGATAATTTTAAATAACGTGAAATATTTAATTTAATTTTTAATAAAACACTAAAGCGTAGCATTTCTATTGTAATACAATATTAGATGTTTGAAAGCACTAGTACCTGTTGCCAAAAAAGAAATTCTATTTTTGGAGCTATGTAAAATGTATATTAAATTTGAATGGAAAAATAAACATTTTATTACGTAACTATATGTCGTATCATTAATTTAGGACACTAAAAATTTGACGTGGGAGATGAAATAAAAATTACGCTCAGTCACGTAACGAGACACAGATCTGCGCGCATTCGAATTGCCGGGGCAGCTGTAGTAAGAGAGAGGCCGCACGGCGCGGACCGAGAGAGAGAAAGACTCGAAGCGCGCCGACCGCTTCCGAATCGAGCCGCCGGGACTTGGTCAGCGAGCTGCCGCTGCATCTCGCGCTAATACGCGCATATTTTCTCTTCGATCGATGATTTTACAAAATGTATTGAAAATTTCAATGTCATAATTCACAAAAAGTTTTTAGATAGTTCCAAGATTGCTCATGCTCAATTGTTGCTCTTAATCTTCAATACGTTCGGAGTTACCGATTTTTTCACGTTTAATTGATTATTTTCAGTTCTAATAATTAAATTTTGCTCTAATTAGGCTTAAAAGTTTTGTTTTTGAAAAATCTTTTCATTTTCATCCACCAAACACCCATAATTAAATTTGAAAAATTTTCGATCAGATTTTGAAAATTGAATAGTTTTCCCTACCACCTCACGCAGTTTGCCCAGGCTCAGGCTTTTAAAGAGAGACGCTGTAAAAATAAAACAAAAAAAAGTGCCCTATTTTTGCAATTTAACAAAACTTGCTACTAGAGTTGAGTCTTCGCCTTGTTGGTTTTATATTGGAGGCACTCTAAGGAAGCGATTCCAAAAAAAATTGCCTATGTCGAAATGCGCAAAAAGGCCTGTTTTTGAGCTTCACCGTCTGAACTACTTCCGCCGATACATTGTGCGCGTATGCCCGTAACAATCGACGAATACCAAGCCGGGCGGAGACTTTGGAACTAAAAGGTTCGAGAATCCACTAAATCAACGAAATTACACGAACGCCACCAACGAAGGTCTTTTACGCTTTCTCACAGTGTTTTAAATAAACAAAAAAAAAGCTACTTCCCTAACAAATGAATCAAAAAGGCAATAAAAACCGTCCTAACTACACATGCCGACCAGGCTTAGGCCGGAATCCTCGTTTTCACATTTACGAACCGAAAGAACCCCAAGAGAGCGCGCGCCGCACGACGTCACGTCGTTCCTTTTCGGACCCTTTTTAGCACAAGCCGCCCAAAACTTTCTCCTAAGATTCCTTGAAAGTCCAGCCCTGTCACCCCTACACCTACCTGTCCAGGCGTTCCCTCTCCACCGCTTTACCGAGCCGTAGAGCCACCGCAAAACTCTAGAAGGAACACTTATATTTTTGGCTTCCTTCCGATACACATCCGCATCTCAACTTTGAAAACCGTGAATTTCGAGCAGTGACAATGTTCTTTAAAATTTTGTTTCTTCTACTTTTGGCAGCAAGCAACTGTGTTCTTGGTGATGATTTGCGTTTTAATTTGACAACAGTTCGCGACAACGGAACATTTTTTACTTTTCCAGAAGGAGAAATAGTTTATTCTGAAAATGAGAGCAGTGGTATGTTTGAATAAGAATATATATATTTATTGCCCGCGTGAAAATATTATGAGATCTCATAAATCTCACATAGATTTCATATGGATCGTATTACGATTTTCGGACCTAATTTCTTTGAGCAATTTTTTTACTAAAAAAAAATTAATTTTAAATATTTAAAAATTTATTAAAATTACAGTAAAATAATTTATTTTAGATTAATGAATTTAAAAAATACAAAAGAATGAAAATGTCATTTAGCATTTTATTTTTAATTAATACAAAAATAAACATATTTTTATAAAATATTTTTAATTTAATTAATAATAAACAACTTAC
>JAWWML010000062.1:24935619-25022478 GCA_035047165.1 Ormyrus rosae
TTGTATTAATTAAAAATAAAATACTAAATGACATTTTCATTCTTTTGTATTTTTTAAATTCTTTAATCTAAAATAAACTATTTTGCTGTAATTTTAATAAATTTTTAAATATTTAAAATTAATTTTTTTTTAATAAAAAAAATTGCACATGAGATCTCAACGAGATCTCAATGAAATTAGGTCTGAAAATCGTAATACGATCTATATGAGATCTATGTGAGATCTTATATAATATTTTCACGCGGGTGAATTCCATTTGTGTACTAACGATTAAAACAAGTTTACTTTTTAATTGCAGAAGATGATACCTTTGATAGAGTATATGGAGGAAGTGAGGCAGCTCTAGGAGAATTTCCTTTTATGGCAGCCGTTTATCGTTTGGTCGGCCAAAGAATGCATTACGTTTGCGGTGGATCAATTATTTCGAAGCGTTGGGTATTAACAGCAACCCACTGTCTTGTTAATATTCCGACAAAATACCTCGTTGTTTTTGGTATCGTCGATAAACCTTATTTAGGGTAATTAAATTTCATTCTTCCAATGTAAACTTGCAAAAGTGATAATTTACGTTAAATTTGTTTTTATTAAAATAGCTACGATTATTTGAGTGAAAAAGTCGTCGGGACCTCGATGATTGTAACGCACGCAGTACTGCACGCTGGCTATAATAGTTTAACACCTAAGCACGATGTTGGTCTCTTATATACGCCACGTGATATCCCTTTCTCTGGTAAATTACATATTTTTATTTAATTTAAGATATTAGAGTTATTTCTAAATTTTCCATGTTTTATTTTTCAGATACTGTACAGCCAATTCGTCTTGCGGGTCGATCGTACATATATAAATCGTTTTCAGCAAGTGAAGGTCACATTTATGGATGGGGAAAAAATAATAATGCAAGTGATGGTGTACAGCATTTAAATTACGGACGCGTTACGGTTATAACGAATGATGAATGCCGTCGTAGTTGGAACGTCGACGGAGGTCAAATTTGTGTCAAATCATCATTTGCCCAAGATGTTTGTCAGGTAAAAGTTTTCATATGAAGTCATGAAAATTCCAATAATTTATTATATTGTTTTAAATTATAGGGAGACAGCGGAGGACCGTTAGTAATTTACGAAAAGGATGATGAACCATTGCAAATAGGAATTGTTAGTTATGGAGACGGTGGTTGCCCCGGTGATCATCCATCAGTATTTACTCGAGTTTCAGCTTATGTTGGATGGATTAAAACAGTCACAGGAATCGATTTTAATTAAAGACAATTTTATTATATAGTATCCTTAAAACGGAAATTTTTTGATCAAGTATTTACTTGAATTATTAATAAATTTGTTATTGGCATGAAATGTAAAATTTTAATTATTATATACAATTTTAGATGTTCAAAAGCACTATGTAAGAGTTTCTTAGAAAGAGCTATGTAAAATATATTCTAAATGTGAATACGAAGAAATAAACTTTTTATATTCCATTTATTTATTTATTTATTTATTTAAACCAGTTTACATCAGTATTAAACCTATTATTAAAAATAGGTTACAGTGTAAAAAAATCCTATAGAAGTAAAATATATTTACCTGTACATAGGTCTGGTACAAACAAAAAAACTTACTTACTACTTAACACTAATAATTAAAATTTTTTATTTTTAACGCTTTATATACTCTGAAACGGTTCAATTATTAATTAATTAATTTTGCCTATATTAACAGTTTCAGTTTTTGTAGTCAAAGCTTTATCCATAATTATAAAAAGTGGAAAATGATCAGTAAATGTATTTTCTATTTTACAAGTCCTAAAATCTATATCTAGTTTTATCAAAATATTGTCTATGCAAGATCCTTTTTGTGGATTTCTTTCCGAGGGTCCAGTTATATGCTTACAAAACCTGGAATGTGCATTGCTTCCAGAAAATTGCACATACCAATAAATTATTAATTGTTATCATTAATTTCGAATACTTATGATGTGAAGTGAGGAGATGAAATAACCGGGATGCAAGAAAGAATTTATTTTAATCTCGATCTACAATTCCTCGGGAGCTTTGCTGCAGAGTCCGGACGACTGAGTGATTTTTTCGCGCACAGGTGTTTCCCGCTCCTTTCTAGGTACTTCCTGCAGTTCTCTTCTTTCTGAAGTCGACACGCACCCGCCAAGATGCAAATATCTGGTAATAGTTTTAATTTTGAGTGCGCAGAAAATATTTCCAATCATTTTCAAAGAGCAAATTATATAACTACACTGCACTGGAAAATACTAGTACTGAAAAAGTCTTAAATTGTTTTTTACATATTCTGATTTTTACTATCGTAAAGTGAAAAAAGGACTTAATCTTCTCATTACCCAGCGCACAGTTATGCAAAATGACGCGTAATTTTTAACAGTACGTCACGTCAATATAAAAGGCATAGAAGCTCAGAAGTGATGACAGAAGTCATAATATATCAAATATGAAGCTTGTAACGATTAAGACGATCAATAAAATGTGATTATAAGAATTTTTAATTTTGAAATCAAAATACAATTTTTCAGAGGCCACAGAAAAACCCTCTAAAAGGATGTAATGTAAATTATGTTTTACTATGTATAATACTTACTTTTTGAATAAGATAATTTAAAATCATTGATTTTTAAAGAGGTTTAATGACAGTCATATGACAGTCTTAAAATTTTATGACTGACACGCTTCAAGTCTTCAAACTTCAAGCTTCAACTCTAGTTCGTCGACGGAAAAATGGATATGCCTGTAAGTCCGCCAACATCGAGCCTGTTCGAGATAACCGAGCCGTCACCAGATGAAGCCAACAATGAATTCGACAACAGGTATTAAATATTATTTACATATTTTGAGAGTACAAATAATAGTAATTCAAATATTACATGTATTTCGTTATTCCCCATATTCAGAATATTGTTTATTTTATAAAATATTATTAAATTCTTTTATTTTTTTAGTAATAATAAATTTATCTCAGAAGCTGATGTAAAATTAAAAAGCAAATTTATTTTTAACAACTTTAAGTATTTTTTAAAACTTATTATACAGAATCTCAGTAAAAACTTTATAACTTTTTCATGTTTTAAAATGTATCTTTTTTTTTAATGTGTTAATTTAAAATTAAGTGAATAACAATTTTGTTTTCAGTAAATATCAAATTATCAGATGACAAAGAAATTCATTATAATAAACTGTGTTTTATTATGGTTCCTTGGCAAAAGGAGAATGAGTTTGCGTTACCAATGCTGCAAGTAATAAAATGAACGATGATAATACTACAAACAAACACGGTATGTTTAATCAGTCAAGTTTTATTAGTAATGTTCAAGTATCAAATGAATATATGTAACTGAAAGATGATGTGTTTAAAGATTGTTAAGCATTATTGGAAAAATTTGAGAAGAAAGGAAGACTAATTAATGTATTGACAACTCAGGAGTAAAAAAGAATCTGAGACGTTTGAGAAGTTAATTGTTTATTTGGTGAAAATTCAGTACATAGGAAGAATTGTTTAAGAAAACTTTTCGCTAGGTTAGGTAAAGATACTATTAAAAAGAAACAAGATGAAAATAAAACTTAAATTTGAAAAAAGAAACAAAAACTACTTGATATTACAAATTTTCTGAATCACTAAAAATGGCTTATATATGGATTGCAGGTAATAATCTTACCTACTTCCAAGATTTACTTTCAAATTCATAATTCTCACTAATAAGTATTTTTTTATTTTACATCTTAATAGAGCTGTTGGAAAAGAATTGAAAATAAATGCAGAAAATGAAGAAAAGAAGAATTTAAAAAATTATCCATTTCTTTCTATCAATTTATTCCAAACCCAAAAGGACTTGTACAACCTCACGGTCTGGATTACATATATTGTGGTCTCTACCTGAATGCATTACCTATTACACACTCTGAAACGAGTTAACAGGTCAACAACATGCATAACGACATTTATAATAGAAGATTACAGTAGATTATAATACAATTATAAATTTTAATAATTTATTTTAGGTTCGGTTAAACTTTGTGGTGATGGTAAAGGTGAAAGCGAGTAGCTGATTTCAAAGGATATGAAACTTGCAGTTTTTCTTGGCATTTGTAAAATGCATGCAGAACCAATGGATTGTATAAGGTGAAAATCATTGTTTTTATATCGTTTACTTTCTTTTTGCTAAACTGTTAAATTTACTTATTTTTTTTATTACTAAATTTTTAGACTAATGGCTCCACTGCAGTAAGGCATGTACAAGATTCTTTTTAATGAATGTGGAATCTTCATATGAGAATAATAATCATGCTTACATTATGGAGATTATTTAAAACCATCATCAATTCTACAGGATCAGAAGATGTTTCGTTTAGTTTGAGATCTTCTGAGAGAATTTAGTATATATCCTATAGCAAAAGACATTGAAAGGCATTGAAAGGCGATTCATGTAAATAGCAAAAAGAAGACAGTCAATACTTGGAGACTGCTTTGTACGACAATATAGCAAGATATGGCCATATGACCAAGCACTGCGTGGGAATCATTGAAGACTTTACCGGAACATTACGGAAAAGTAATGTATTAAGGTATTATCTAGTGGCCATAAATACATTGCAACAAGCTTATGTAATAAGACTTTTAAATTATACAAAAAATGCAAATTTAGTCATTTATGTAAATTAAAATTTATATACATTTTTGCTAAAATAAAATGATTTTCTGTTTTTAAATATAGCCATTTCTATCTTATCCAGCAAGCAAATGATTAATATTTATTGATCTATTAGAGCAAAAGGGCACTAAGAATAGCGACTGATTTGTCGTTTTGCATCTTTCTTTGACGTTTCTTCATTCTTATCATCGTTTTCAGCAAGTCATGTTATCAATAACTATATAGTGTGACGTCAATGGTCAGTCGCTATCCGCACTCTACATTCCGAAAAAGAATGTAAAATGTAGTTTTCATTGTGCATCGACTGTATAGTGTAATACTTGAAAAAATGGAAAAGAAATTTATGAGCATTCATATAGTTTCACTTGCGGTGACTGACAAGCGAAACGTTCCATTCTAGGAAAAGCTTCCACTAAAATCAAGTTAACGAACGTAATTTCTCAGAAGAATATATTAAATGTCTCGTTAAATGTAAATCAAAATAATTTTGATAAAATAATTGATAACACAATGAGCTGCCTTAAATGCAGACAAGCTTTCCGAAATTCCGATAAAGTATGATGACCTTGCGCTGCGCGTCGTCAAAATATTCCACAGAGATACTCTTAAAATGCCAAATAAATGCGATATAATCAGTTATTTTATATAACGAGGAAGCGATTGCTTGAGAGATCTAAACAAACACATGCGCATAATCAAATGTTTGGATAGGAATAGTTTGAGAATGCGATTACGCAATAATAATTTATTTGATTTAAATACAAGCAATCGCTCGTTTCAAGTTAAGGAAATCAGTTTCGATTGTATTAAACGACGTAATGTTTATTTTTGTGAATTTCGTTTTACCGCTTCGTTGTATTTGTTCTTGGTGCTTTGCATTTTATACGAGTGCGCAAGTTTCAATTCACGACTGGACCAGGCAGCTTTGGGTTGGCTCAGAACCACCAAGCCATCGTGGCGTAGACAAAGTGTACGCGTAACGTAAGATAAATAATATTTAGCGCACTGAGATGCTTGTCTAGTTGGTTAAATGCGACTTGGTACATCATTATAAATTAAAAATCTACCAACCGTATAATAAACTAAAAATATAATTATAAAGTAAAAAAACAATTTCATCCGAGAAAAGTTTGTTTGTTTAATTTTATATATTAAAAGTTTCATTAGCAAGAGAAATTATATTTTCAGTTGAATTATTCAGTAAAGCAACATCTGAATTTGTCGGTAAATCAATAACTTATTCGCATGTTTAACATTGAATGTCGGTGAAATCAAAATTGTAATCGGACTTTTATTTTTCTGATTTCAAAGTGCAATATCTGTGTTTACACTTTAGAGCGGCCGATATTACCGATGCGCTTGATAAATAACTGACTTTGATCGGCAGACTTGTGGGTTTAATACTTCAGTTTAATACAGAAAACTGCTTTTTAGGTCTAAGAAAATAAAACTTTTATAGATAACTTTGAAAGCGACTGGCAAATAATTACTCGGCTCTTGTCGAATGTTTTTCTTCTTTGAAAAGAAAAGAATTTGAAGAGAGTTTAAAATATTGAGGAAGTAAAAAGTTATGAAGAACGCGGAAAGAGTAAACGGTTAGTAAAATAAAGGCGAGAGGGTACTTTCGCGGAGGTCTCGAAAGTAAGTAAAAAAGAGTAGTATCGTCGGACG
This sequence comes from Ormyrus rosae, assembly GCA_035047165.1. Lineage (NCBI taxonomy): Eukaryota > Metazoa > Arthropoda > Insecta > Hymenoptera > Ormyridae > Ormyrus > Ormyrus rosae. The sequence goes on from JAWWML010000062.1 coordinate 24,941,962, forward strand.
TTTGCTAAGTCAACTTAAGAATACAAAAGTAAAGAATAACAAAAGTTTAGCTGCTGCGCTGCCTCTTTACAAATATTAATGAGCTTCTAGCCTGCCAGTTGAAAAGCCGGTGGCTCCGCACGACATTCTATCATATTTCACTTTTCGAGAATAAAAAACGTAAAAATAAAGAAATCGCCTTGGTAAACAAAGACTCGCTCGTTCAACTTTTAGCAAAAAAAAGAGAACCGAGCCAGTTTCCAGAACGCTTTCGACGAGGAAAATATACGCACTCGATCGGCGAATCTCGGCGAGCAGACGAGCTAGAAACGTTATTGCGATAAGCGCGATTTCGTCACCGATATCCCGATGAATTGATTTTCGCAAGACGGAGGTGCACCTTGGCCGGGGCGATTTTTCTAATCTAAAAAACGGAAAAAGTCGCTTATCGCGGACGACGACGACGAGGCAGTGCAAATATTTACGTGACCTTTTCGTCGGCACGCGAATATATTCAGCCACTTCGCTCGGGAGAAGAGTGCGTGCGTGCGTTATCGATTTTCGAGACCTTGGGGCGCGCGGGGAAAAGCGCAATCGGCGCGCGGTTCTTTTTCTTCGGGGGATATTATTGCGAAACGCCAATGAAAACACTGAAACTTGTAAAGAAAAAGCTCATCATTGAGAAATTTAATACTATAAAGAGATACATGAATAATATGTACAGCTTAAAAAGTAGTAGGATCAAGCCGGATTAAAAGTGGTACTTCTCCACGCGGACAGAGTATTTTGTGTAACAACGGCGATATAAAAAAAAAAAACACAACTAAGAGTACAGAGTATATCAGCTAAGACGTCGGTGGTGTCGGGTATTCACCATTGGCGACACGCGCGAGCTCCGCACCTCTCGCGGGCTGCTGCTCCGCGTGCAATTTGTCTAAAAAGAATAAATTATCAAGCAATATTCCTAGGCGAGCCTGGCCGCTCGGGTGAGCGCGGCCGCGATCACGCGTTGTCGTCGAGGGGCAGGGACTGGTGGACGAAGCTCCTCGGGCCGCCCTCGGCGAAGTCGGTGGCCGCGTGACCGTCGCCGGAGAGGACCCACTTCGTCGTGAGCAGGCCGTCGACCCCGACGGGGCCCCGCGCGTGGATCCGCGCGGTCGAGATGCCGACCTGCGGGTCAAACGACGAGCGATGAGTTTCGGGAGCTCTCGTGCAGGTGGGTGAGAAAGAAAAAAAGGGGGGGGGGTACCAACCTCGGCTCCGAGGCCGAATCTGTAACCGTCGGCGAAGCGGGAGCTGGCGTTGTGGAAGACGCAGGCGCTGTCGACCTCGCGCTGGAAGTGGGCCGCGTTCCTCGGCTCCTCCGTGACGATGACGTCCGTGTGGCCGCTGCCGTACTTGTGAATGTGCCCGATGGCGTCCTCGAGGCTGGAGACGACCTCGATCGTGCACTCGAGCGAGCCGTACTCGATCTTCATGCTCTTGGCCTCCGGCGGGCCGAAGGTCAGGAGTCGACGGAGCTTGGGCCCGGCGTAGATCTTGACCTGCGAAGCAGAGGGAAAAAGCCGCGAGTGAGCATCGCGCAGCTCGGTGTGTTCTCTCATTCGCAAAACTCAAAACTCACGCCCTCCTTCTGCAGCATGGCGCAGACGTCGGTGAAGAAGCCATCGTTCATGTGGCTCTCGTGGATGAGGAGAGTCTCCATGGCGTTGCAGGCCGCCGGGTAGTCGCACTTGGAGTCGCGCACGATCTTGAGGGCCTTCTGCAGATCGGCCTCGCGGTCGACGTAGACGTGGCAGATGCCCTCGGCGTGACCGAGCACCGGGATGTGCTTCGTCTGCGTCTGGATCGAGCGGACGAGCTCGGAGCTGCCGCGCGGTATTATGAGGTCGATGTGCTGCTCCATCGAGAGGAGGTCGCCGATCTCCTCGCGGGTCGACACGAGGGAGATGGCGCTGGCCGCCCCGACGGAGCTCAGGGCCTCCTTCACCAGGTCCATGAGGCAGCGGTTGCTGTGGGCCGCCTCCTTGCCGCCCTTGAGCAGCAGTCCGTTGGCGCTGGAGATGGCGAGGGCGGCGACCTGCGGCAGGCTGTCGGGCCGCGACTCGAAGATGACGAGGAGCACGCCGATCGGGACGGTCAGCTGCTTGAGCTCGAGGCCGTCGGCGAGCTTGGTGCGGCGCAGCACGCGGCCGACGTTACGGTGCGAGGAGTCGGCGATCTGGCGGAGGCCGTCGCGCAGCGACTTCAGCTTCGGGGCGGTGAGCGAGAGACGGGAGAGCAGCGGCTTGGCCAGGCCGGATTTTTGCGCCTCGTCCAGGTCCTTGCCGTTCGCCTCGAGGATGTCGCGCTGCCTCGTCTCCAGCAGCTCGGCCAGGATCTGGATGCACGCGGCGCGCTCCTCCGGCTGCAGGGACTGGAGTACGCGGCTGCCGACGCGGGCTGCGAAACGGAAAGCGATCCGGTTATAGCGATCGGTTCTCTACACACCCACAATAACCCAGCTGCCCCTCGACTCACCGTTCTCCGCGATGACCTCGACCGGGGCGGAGGTGCTCTGCGACTCGGTGAAGAAGGTGCCGATCTTGCGTCCGCCCATGATGCTCTTGATGGCCTTCTCCTGCGTGCCGTTGCAGATGACGACGGAGACGCCACGGTCGAGGGCCCAGAGGGCCGCGTTCACCTTGGAGTCCATGCCGCCGGTGCCGACCTTGGACTTCTCGCCGAAGGTGATGGAGCCGCGCTGATCCGAGCTGAAGGTGTGGAGGAGCTTGGCGCCGTCCTGCCAGGGCGGCAGGTTGTAGATGCCGTCGACGTCGCTCATGAGGATGAGCAGGTCGGCCTGGACCTCGGCGGCGAGCATCGCCGCGAGCGAGTCGTTGTCCTTGATGGAGATGCCGCGGCGGCCGCCGCCCCCGGCGATCTCCTCGTCGGCCTGCGGCGGCGGCGAGACCGCGTCGTTCGTATTGATGATCGGGACGACGTTCAGGCTGATGAGCTCGCTGAGCGTGCTGAAGAGGTTCTTGCGCGTCTCCTCGTTGAGGAAGTCGGGCTTGGTGACCAGGACCTGGGCGAGCTTGACGCCGTACTGGGCGAACATGGCGTCGTAGAGGGACATGAGGCCCGACTGGCCGACGGCGGCCGCGGCCCTCGGCTCCAGCATCGTCACTGCTCGCGTCAATCATAATAGCGACTCGTCAGGTGCATCGGGCCCAATTGGCTACGGAGAAGGGGGGGAGGGGGTGGGGCTGGCACGTACCTGCGTGCTCGCGGGTGTGGTCCACCGGGCTGAGGGTCTCGCGCATCGACAGCGACATGAGCAGCTCCTGGGTGAGCTTCTGCTTGCCGAAGGCGACGGCGCCGCTCGTCACCATGATGCACTCGCGTCCCTCGTTCTGACACTCGGCGACCTGCTCGACGATGCTGGCCAGCCTGCCGAGCGCCAGGCCGTGCTCGTCCTCGCGCGTGATCACCGCGCTGCCCAGCTTGACGACGAGCCGGCGCGCGTACTTGAGCTGGTTGCGCTCGGTGAAGGTGGCCCTGCGCGGCCGCTCGCCCGTCTGCAGCTCCCTGCGCAGGTCCATCCGGTTGCCCTGAGCATAGCGGGATTCATTAGATCGGGTAATCGGTCAGAGAGCGAGAAAGAGAGAGAGAGGCTTATCGGTCACACGGGCCGCGCGTGACGTCTGGCTTTGAGAGACTCACCGAGCCCGGCTGGAAGAAGGGCGGCGGCGTCGATGAGAAACGGCGGCGCAGCGGGGTGGCCGGCCTCGCCGACCTGAGCAGCAACAGCGCCGAGTACATGCTGCTGGCGATTCCTTGGCTGGGACGGTGGACTGGCTAAGACTGCTCCCGGATCGGCGCTGCGTCTTGCTCATGTTCCGGAGGCGCAGCGTCTTATCAGTCCCGCCGCGGCTCTGATTATTTCTTCTATTATCGGCGAGCCGACGGGGGGAGAGAGAGAGAGAGAAAGAGAGCCGACGGCAGCCACGCGCTCCGAGGGGAGAGGGAGCGCGTGCACGTCGTGCTACCGATGACTCTCTCTCTCTCGAGGCTGGACGCGCTCACGGGAGGTGCGATTCTTATCTCCTCCCGGCTCTCTTTCTTCCTTTCGTTTACCTATATCGTAACCCACTTTTTTTTCCATCCACGGGCATTCGATAATGCGTTTCACCGAAAGAGCTACGTAGCGTACGGAAAGCGAAAGATTATCAAACACTGTCATTGTCTTGGCGCTGTAAATCGCGAGACTCCACAACACTTTGATGCCGAGGCAGTGTGCCTGTAATTTTCCTTTATATCTGAAAATGCCAGTTCATTTACATCTTTATTTATCGTCGGAGAGAGAGAAGGAGAGACTGACGAATTAGACTTTAATCGATCAGACAATGAGCGAGCAGTTGCTAATGTTTAAATGATTCTTATTGGAGAAATTAAATTGAACTATTTAGTTTTGAAATAACGTTTTGGAATAAATGGAAAAGTTGGAAAAAACGAAGGGTCCCGTGAACTATCTAATGAATTTTTAATGCTCCAATAAAACGTCTACTTACTGTCTAATAAGTTGATACTTAAACTTAAATGATATTGTATATAATTTGTCTAATTAAGAGTTGACTGTTATTTATTTTATAGTCTAGACGATAAGGGGAAGATATATAATTCAATACTCGCATCTAAGTTATACCGCATTAATGTACATACAATCATTACAAAAGCAGAAATATCGCAAACTTCCTCCGAAAAAAGTCGGAAAGAAAAATCGCCAAGCACACACAACCAGGGCAGCAGCTCGCGAAAATGGCTCGTTTCATTCGGCCTGGCCTGTTCTTTATAAAGTTAAGTAGGCTAGCTGCAAAAAATTAATTAAGATGCAACTTCGAGGGGTCGTGTACGCAATGCAGCGTGCATGCAATTAGATAAAGCTTAGCATTGCAGACAGACGATCGGAGCAACTTGGCTTATTAAGTAATTACGTAGTCTTATTGTTTTTTTTTTTTTTTTTAGAATTATTTCCTCAAACTGAAACATTATATAAGCCCAAGAATATATATGTTAGCTGCTTTAATCCCGAAAGCGCTCTTCCACATTATAGAGTCAGTTGTTCGCACTTCCTTTCACCCCAATCCATTCAAGAGGCGTCCGTCGGCAAATGCCCTCCTTGCAGGAAATCTCCGTCGTCTTTGTTTCTCCCAGTAAATATCTCTTATCTGGAAATCGTTCCCAAGTATATACGTGGACTTTACGACAGCGGAAAGCTACGAGGCCCTTTTCACGTCGTATCGAGGCAGCTTGTTTTTATATATACACTCCGCGGCGGAAAGGGCCGTTGGTGCGGCTGTTGGGAAACACGGAGCGTCTTTATTTTGACGCGTTGCGTAAGGTCAAGTCAATATTTGTCGGGAACGTTATTGCAATTATTTCGAGCGCAATTTTTCGTCGATGCCTCTGCGCGCGATTGCAAAATGACGGATTTGCGCGACGAGCGCAAATAAAAGACATTTTCCTCTCGAAATATATAACAATAAAGCGCGAACGCCAGGCTGATAAATAAGTTTTACACACAGCGCTTTATAAATGACCGCTGTATGCATGAATAATTTGTGCGAGATAACGCACAGAAATTATACGTACGCGCGCTCTCCTTTTCTTCGCGTATATTTTTGATAATATTGATAAACGCGCCTCTCCCGCGGAGATAACGAGCTTTTACAATTAATTATCACGCTGCTTTCCTCAAGTAGTCCACGTGTAAAGCGGCTCCCCCCAGCATTGGTCTATACTGAATTCCTCCTTTTGTAGATTACATTTTATTTTTCGTTACTTCGGTATTTCGGGATAAAGCGTAATCAGCCCCAGTGTTAATTGTCAAAAGATTCTGTTTATTTGACCATTGAGAAAAAAACAAAGCTCGTTCAATAATCAAAATTTAATATCTTTTGCGCTTTTTTTTTCAAGTGCTCTCAAGTTTCGGTCAACTGAGATACTTACTTTGTAGCGAGGACTGATTATTAATTATCGTTGGTTAATCATCAGACTAGCAATCTATCGGTCTACAACCTATTTTGTCTAGGAAGAAAAAGTCGTCAGCAATAACCAGTTAGAGTCGGGTTCAAGCACCCGCGGAAAACCCGTACCTCCAGTAAAACGTCAAGATCGCGAATGATAAGAGAGAATCGCTCGACGAGCCCGAGGCTCAGATACGTAAGAAATCGATAATGAGAAAGAATTTATAAACACTCGATATCTGTACCGGGGCCCGCAGCTATACGTTTGTTACGCGTTGTTTATTTTTTCGGAGGAACGATTGGAAAAGATGTTGTTTTTCCCTCGTCGACGATACGGAAAGCCGTAAAGTAAGCGCCGAGAGCGAGGAGAACAGACGGAGAGGCGCTCGATACACACGACTACTGGCACACACGCGGAAGAGCCGAGAGAGCGAGCGTTTAGCCGAAGGGCTAAAAAATGACGCGCCCCAGTTCCTCCGATTCTTCTGGCAGCCAGTCCGGCCCCGTCGATCTCTCGGCGCGTGTCTTCCTCGCCCCCCGACGTCGCGCACACCTCTCGACTAATAAAATGCACTCGGCCTCTTGTTCTATCCTACTTTCTTCCTTCCTTCCTTCCTACCTTTCTTTCTTCCTCCCCGCCTATTAGAAGCTCGATTCTTATTCAAGAAGCTTATATATATATATTTTTTTTCTCGCGGAGCTGCCTTCCCCTTCTTTTTGCGCCCCCGCACCCTCCGTTTCTGTATTTTTTCGCGGCTGGGGAATAAACATGATTTTCTCAAAGGGGACGCCTGCTGAATAATAATTCAGCCTCTCAATAAACAGACTTTTTCTTCTACGTATACATATATATATATATATATATTATCGGTGCAGAGTTTTTCTGATCTGTTGTCGGAACTGTCTATGAGATCACTGCGAAAATTAGAATGCGAACTTTGTACTCGTGTTAGGCAGTGGCAATAAACGTATATATCAATTGTTTAAGCCGTTATATAATTCGCTTTTTACATTGAATATCGGAGCATTTAATCGAATTACGTCAAATTCGTCTCGATTTACACTCGTGGCTTGTTGATTCGGCCAATTTTCAATTTCGAGCATTCATCGAATTCTATAATTAAACTTATAAAGAGGCTGTCCGTTATGCAATTCAAATTTCATTGTTGAAATTAAGCAAAGATACAGGCTATCAGTCAAGTTTGAAATTCGGCAATAAATCAACCTCTTCTTTGGTAACTTCCGGGGCTCCTAATGACCGACAAACAATATATTCACGCGGAAAAAGCAAAATTGACTCCCACCTTCTCATTTTCACCGCCTGTGCCTAAAAAATGCAGGGCCTACAGATTAAAAGTAGGAAGCAATCGCTTTTTCCATTAGCCGCGATGGGAAAAGGGCTGAAAGGGCAGCTGTTAGTTATAGGCGTTTCGCGTTAACGGCGGCCATAAAGCATCGGGCTCAGCCTCCCCCCCGCACGGAAGATCCTCGTCCGCAACAAGTTTCGGGGGAGGCTCCGAGTGATTTTTCAAGGCAGAGAGAGCAGCGTTTGAAAGGCGTCGCGCTGCTCGTCGTCGCGCTCGAGTCCGGGCTCGACGGGGGATTAGCGGCGAAGGAGTCTGCGCATTCCGCGCACGGCCTCTCCGCGACGTCGACGCAGAGCGGCGGCGGCGGCAGACACTGGTGGCAGCACGGTGGTGGTGGCGGCGGCGGCGGCCGCGGCGGCTCGAGCTCAGTGCTCTCGAGGAACGGCGCCACGACGGGAGGATGCCGCCGCGCCCTGCAGCAGACCAGCTCCGAGCCCAGGTAGGAGGTTCGCGCGGCGCGGTTAGCTGCGGCGGCGGCGCTCGAGCACGTGAAGAGAAGGGACGAGTGCGCGGGGTATAAAACGCCGTCGGGGACGTCGCTCGGCTTCCGCGGCGGCGGTGTGCTTGCTTTGCTCGGTGACGGTTGGTTGGTTGCGCGCGCGCGCTCGCTCGCCTTCCTTCCCTCCGTGAGGCGCGGAAGAGGCGAGGCCGCCTCCTGTGTGTCTGCTGCCTGCTGGCTGCAAAATCCACGCCGAGAGGGAGAGCGAATTTTCGAAAGGCGCATGGGTTTATTGATTATTGCGAATCGCTTTATAAATAACTGATCGCCTCGCGGAGAGGCTCAACGGGGAGGGCGCGCATAAATACTGGCTCGGCGTTTGATCACTCGGCCGCTGGAATCGGCGGCCAATCGATTTGCGCCTCCGCTAAACGGACCCGACCTAAAAGCACGCCGGATTTATATCTGAATTTATCTGCAATCTGCGGCAGTTCCCTCCGTCTCTCGCCGGAGAGAGAGAGATAGTTTCCTCCCGCTTTTGTCGGCCTGCAGCCCATCTCAATTTAAGGATCGCGCGAATCAATCGTCGAACGGCTAATTGGACCATCGTGCAGCTCTCGGTCATATTGATATTTCAACTGTCGTTCTCTCGCGCGGGGAGCAGCGAGAGAGAGAGAGAGAGAGACAGCCGCTTCGCACACTGCACTCCTCTCCTCTGTCCGCTCGATTGGAAAACTGACAAGCGTTTCAGCGCATTGTGAGATGAGCAATCGAAATCTAGAGAAAATTGACCCAATTTTCGATTGCTCGAAATTCGATAGGAAAGAGAAGACGACTCTCTCGCCGACTGGCGGGTCGAGTATTTTTCTTCTCTCCTTTCCCTCCTCCTCTCTCCCCCCGTTCCCCGACAATATGGAAACGAGTTCTCTCGCTCTCGCTTCGGATGGCCGGCCGATCGTCTATTAAATTCTTTGCTTGACATATTTTCATATAGAGCCGCTGCAGCGCAAGTCGCCTCTGATCGACTAGCTACACTGCAGAATTTATGAACTTATAAGTAAGAGCTCTCCTGCTTGTTTTCGAGCGTCTCCAACTATGCACGGCTACTTTATGCACGAAAGGAATGCGTTTGAACGCGCTCTCTTCCCTCCCACCCCCCTTTTTCGCCTGCATTCGCCGAATAAGTTTAAGCTGCGCAAAAAACTTGCGCCCCTTTATAGCCCCGAAAATTTATTCCAAATAAGCTCCGCGAAGTAGTTTTCTATTAAAATATTGCGCGGAAAACTTTTTCGTGCCGAGGCGTATACATGTATATAGGAGAGCTTTAAAAAACTATAAAAAAAAAGTACGCTAAACCGAAGAGAATTCTGGGTCAGCGACGCACTTTGGCAGTAGAAATGAATTTGAAATTCTCCCCGTAGCGCCGAACACCATTTCGAGTGCCGATAAAATTTTCCAGTTTCCCAAATGGTATCTGGCCAAAAGTGGATGTCGGCTCCCACTCTCTCTCTCTCTCTCTTTCCCTTCGTTCTCTCCGTCGACGGGATTAATATTCGGTCGCGCGTCGATTCGACCGAGGCCAAGAAGCCAAAACTCAAATATTTGTCCCTTGTCCGATTTTTCGGCTCACGGCTTTGAACGAGTTCTTATGCGCTAAGGGGCCGGTAAGCTACTTTTCAAGAAGAGAGAGAGAGAGCCGAGCAAACAAGCCCAGCGCGTCCTCGCGCTTTGTTTTCGCAAACAGCTCCCTCGAGGGCTTTGCCGGGGGGAGGGGACCCCGGAGGATTTTTCGAAAATCTTCCGTCGCCGAATGTCAAAATTCAATTTCGGTCCCCCGGCCGACTAAACAGTCGATCCGCCGGGGAAGCTGACAAATTAAAAGCCGACAACGCCGACGTCGCGTTTCTCTAATTGGCTCGGGATTCAAATTCCTTTGCTTTATTAATTTATACGGTGACAGGCTGGCGGCTTGTTGGTTTAAAGCCCCGCGCAATCATTTTGATTAACCGCGCTGAACGTTAAGCGAAGAATTTGGCGCGGTTGCATTGTGTATACTGACGTTTATCTGAATTGGAAAACAGTCAGTTTCATCGAGCGCTTTTATATTTGAGCTTGATTGTGACTTCTGTTTACATTACTGGTATAAAAAAGAATTAGTACTTAATCTTCGTACGTTAGTTTGTTTAATTCTCGCTAAAAACTGGCAATTAACTTTGCTACGAATTTATATACCAGTCAAATTGTGTTTGGAACACAGCGCAGAAATTGGAATGCAATGGCCGGCTTGGTCGTCAAAACTTTTACTCCATTTGTCGCGCATTCGTCATTAAAATAAGAAGAAAGTTTCAAAATTATTTTCAACTCTCATGTATACAACTATAACTCCACTATAACTCTCATCTATAGCAGTGGGTAAATATGGCATGTGGACGATCATTGGCACTAGTTTTGGATTCGGTTAACGTCTACGAAATCTAATTCCGTTCTTCGATGGTGATTTAATTTTGATTTCGAAAACAATTTGAACTTTAGATTCCTATTGATTTAACTGGATTTTCTTGGCTCGCCGTGTGCTTGCCAGTTCATAGTATTTCAAGCCCGAGATAGGAATCAAACTCTGCCTCAAGCTTTGAAATCGAGGCTTATCGCTCCGTCGGCGTCTTCAATAGATTGTCAAAGTGCCTTTAATTGCTATTATATCAAATTACACGAACTAATTGTGTTTAATTTAAAGCAAGCTAATAAAAGTTAACTCTTTTCGTTTTACCCGACTCGCAGCGGTAAGATTAATTAAATATTGAACGAAATTGTTGATAAAGTTAATATAAAGTAAAAATTCACTTTGGAGTAGGAAAAGTTGTTTAATTTGAATAAAACAAGTTTGATCCCGCGTTATTGTAATGGTTAATGTCAGTATAATATGAACGAAGTTTTATTGGTTTTGGTATCGTACCCCATGATTTATAATCCATCCAAGTTGAGCTCTATTTTATTAAGGACGAATCAAGTTTTCGGTCGATATACGAGGCAAAAACTTTGCCTCCCAAAGCGGCGAAGAACTAATATTTTGGGCTTCGGTGCCAGAATTAATACGAAAAACGGCTGTTTCGCAAAGTATAAGTTCGCTCGTCGTAGAAAGAAGGGAGGGTGGATTAAGATTCCGGGCTGGTCTTTTTTCTCCGGTTCGCGGGAGCTTTTGTTTAGTCGACAGGCGTCGCCGCGGGACGTACTTGAACTCTTTTTACCCAGATACCTCGCGCACATTTGTTAAGAAGCGAGAGAGCGAGAAGCGCGTCTTTCTCCCCCGTTGAAAGCGGCTCACGGCGGCGAGCGATCGAAGCTAAGTTCATTCACACCCACTCTCGAACTATTTCCACCCACTCGCGAGCTCGCGCACTTGAATAGGGGCGCGATTCTGCGGCCCCCTCCCCCCTCTCCCCCTCGTCTCCTTACATGTGTGTGTATACCGAAAGGGCCTGGAATAGTTCGATATATTTCGTAACTTCAAGTAGGTCGTTCCCGCGGTAGAGCTTTCCGTTCCGCCGCCTCCCCCGAAGCTTCGCGCTACACGCTCAACTTTTTCGTCCGGGGAGCCTATATTTGGCCGCTCGGCGGCTTTTATTTACCTTTACTTACCTTTTTCGACACCTCGGTATTTATGGCCTGTCAAACTGTTTGTTTCGATTATCGCGCGGCCCGAGCAATTATGCAAATAGGGACCTTACCGGCGCTGCTGCTCTCCTTCGCCCCATTCTTCCGGGGAACTTTTAAATTGCTCTATCAGAGGGAGAAAGAGAGAGAGAGAGACTGTTTACGGAACTTGCCCGCGAGTCCGTGATGGACTTTAAGAATATCGATTTTCAATCGAAAAAACTTCTCGCGAACCGACGCGGAGCCCGAGTTTGTATTTAATTTAACAATGCGCCGTTCGGCGGAGAAGCGTCTCGATATTCAACTTTGAAAGTTTCGTTTAATAATGCGCCGCGCCTTGTGCACGGTCAACCTGCTTCTCCTTTAATCTCGAATTAATCTCTCCCGGCAGGTGAATTATTATCCTTTAGCCGCGAGTTCCGATTAATTTTTAGTCGCAGGTTTTAACAATGTGAGTAACTTGGGCCGTGAGTTTGAAATTTGTTGTACAGGAATTGATTGATGCGCGAAAGCCGCTCAAGTGATCAACGTGTTACTGGAATGAAAGCAGGCTCCTTGTAAATTATATTATGACTTGCATTTCCGAGCAGCCCCGGCAAATCAGCAAGTCGCTGCGCAGCACAAGAGAGAGAACTCCCTCTCTCTCTCTTTCTCACTACTCTGGTTCGACATGCAAACATGAGTTTTCATGTCTGAATTAATGATGGCGCCCTTTAAGTAATGTCGTTGCTGCATTAAAACCCTCCCCGTCTTCTTGGCGGCTAAACCTCGGAGCTCCTCGCTGCAGCCCTTTTCAAGATTCAGCTCCATTAATTATCCCGGCCGACGCGCCTCAAGTTATCATCATTATCTCCACGAGCCTCAAGTCAAATTCGCACGAGCGAAATTCCCATCGAAAGACGCTCCTCTTAACTTCTTTGTAATTAGCGAGTTGCCGCTGCTGCTGTTTAAGGCTAATTAAACCTCAAGTGCTCCGTCTTACACCATTTTGCAGCCTTCGTTATCCTCAAAATCTGACTCCCCCCTCCCCTCTAAAACATCCGACGACGACAGACGACATCCCAGGTGAGAGCATTTTTCAGCTAATTATTCACTCTGAATGATTTATCGGGGTCGCGGCGCCATGACCGGAAAGCATTTCGCTCGTGCTATGAAGCTTCCTTTGAGAATTTCATCATTTAAAAAACTGCGCAGATTCCCGCACAGACCACCGAGCTTTTAGCCAGCCTTTGAACCTACGCTTTTCCTATTTTTAAAATAACTCTCTATACATGATTTTAGTTATATACGAAATGATGATGCTCGTTTCGTCAAGTGCACGCAGAGACCGTTGTACGTACAATTTATATATTATTCATTCGCGAAAATGCTCCCGCTGATAGTTTACATTAATATTTTAATAATTACTTTTATAGCGCCGAGGCTCTTATCGCGCCGAGCTAAAAAGTGTATATTTATTTAATATTTGCTCTCGTCAAACGAGAGAAAAATTCAACGATTATTTAAACTTGCAATATTTTGCAACGAAAGGACCAAATAAGTTCTCGGCTAATTTCATCAGAGTATTATTAACATAATTTTGTTTTTTTTTTAAAGGTAATTTTAAGGTGACATACTTTTGTTTCTACCCCGCTTCCCCCCCTAATTCAGGCGCATAAATAGGTCAAACAAAGAACGAAATGAAAGAAGCTAGAGCTAAAAGTAGAGGATGATAATTTTTCTCTCTCGAATTAAATATGAGAATTTTCAGATATAATACAGATGGAATAGATAGGGAGGGGACCTTTCTTTTTTTTTTTTAAATAAAAGACAATACGATATACGAATAATAATAATTAAAGCGAAATATACTTGTCGGAAAAACGTGAATGGAACGGTGCTCGAGAGCAGAGAGCGAGCATTTTCAGCTCCGAAAAATAGAATAATATCACATTATTCGAGAGAACGTTAAATCCCCGCCGTGCCGTCCGAGAGGCGCGACTTAGTTTTCTCGCTTTTAATCCCTTTCCGACGAGGTCGTTGCCTCGCGCGGCTCCCCCGTGTTTTCCTTCGGATTAGCGAGCTGTCCCCGGCGGTAATTGCCACTCTCTGTGTACTTTTCCTCGGCCCTCGCCTAATTGTAAAAACCCGCGTGCCCTGCTCTCTGTCTCTCTCTCTTTTTTATCGGCGAAGTTCAATAGGGGAGGGAGGAGGGGAAATTAACGCGGCTCTCTCGTCGCGTATAAATTTCGCGAGCTCGCAAAATCGATTCTCCGACTCTCTCTCTCGCCGGAAAGGCAAATGGCTGGCGCGAGAAAGAGCTCTCCTTTTAGAGCCAATGTCACTCGCCGAGTCTAAGAGCGAAACTTTCCGCCGGCTTTCAACCGGCCAGCTGCAAAATCTTCTCCATTTTCCTTTCCGCTGCGGCGCTCTCGCTTTGCGGATTTCCATCCTCTCTCTCTCTCTCTCTCTGCCTGCATATGCAGATAGCTGCTTCTCGAATGTACTTTCTTCGGCGACATTAACGAATTACAGTTGGATTTTCAAAGTGTCCCCCCGAGATATCTTATCGGGAGGGTAATTAATGAGATCGGCTCGGAAATCATCGGATATCGAAGCCCCCCGCGCGTAAAAGGAAGCGGGAAAAGAAATATATAAAGTAATTCGGTTTCGGTCCGGGTTAAAATTGAAATGAGCTTCGATCTGATTTCTCTGATTTTCTTCCGGCGCGCAATCCGTCTGCGGAGAGAGACCCCCGCCTACGCTGCTCTGCTCGTCGCCTTCGCGTCGTACTGTCCGTTTCCATTTGCGAAGCTCTCTCTCTCTCTTCCCCTCTCTTTCTCCCTCTCTCCGCGAGTCGAGCGCGGAAATATCGAGTGCGGAAAATCTGCGGCTCGATATTTCTCTCTGCAGCTCCGCTCTCCGCGAGCGATTGAACTCTTTGAAGGAATAGCTGCTCTTTATCTGGAAAACGAAGCAGCTCTATAGAATTACCTGGCGACTTTTTTTTTCTCTCTTCTTCTTCTTTTTCCCCTCATTGCCGATGCAGTCGGGCGCCGCGCCATTCACTCCAAGTCAAAGAAACCGCAGGCTGCTGCTGCCGCCTCGCTCCATCAGCCGCGACGGCCTTTTTGCGGGAAAAATCATTTTCATCTATAAATTGCTTGCCCTCTTTGCGATTAATACTTTCGCCCTCTTGTAGCTTCGACGAGCTTTCCCGCCAATTTCGTTGTTCCACGGACGAAATTAAATTAAATACTCGTACACAGAGGTTTGGAGAAAAATATAAAGCTTCAGACACTGCAACCGTTAAAGTTCGGAGGTGAAAAAGCGCCGGCCCATTTTTATATTATGCCGCGCGAATAAACGAAAACTTTTGCCGTGCTCGAAGCGAGTGAATGGCATTCTGTTGCGTGGGCTCGAAACATTTTTCCTCCGACTCCGAACGCGGACAAAACGCGAAAAAAACAACCTCTCTCTCTCTCTTCCGCCTCCGGAAAAAAAATTCAAACGCACACGCCTGCACCCGCGACGACTGTCTGTTGGGGCTCGGAGTACAAACTTTTTCGTCGGTTTGAATTTTTGAGATAAACCAGCTTCGACGGGTAAAGCTCGCATTCGTTCGATTAAAGCGATTTGAGCCGCTTTTTAGTCGACTCAATAATTCGTATACAATGAAACTTCGAGGTGAATAGCGAAAAATGCAAAGAGGCGAGGAGCGTTTTAGGTCAAAGGTATATACACAGACCGCGGGCGACGCTCTGAACTCGCCCCGAAACGGCGACTCATTCTCACCATCATCAATTAGGGTACAGAATTCGTTCAAGTAGGCCGGCAAATAAACTTCCGTGCTAAATCTTTCGAGGCGGTTTATCGAATCGAAATTCAATGACGCGCGCATTCGGAGTAAAATCGTTTTGGAGATAATCGTTTTTCGCTCGATCGCCACGGGACAGTATACAGGTGCATTGTACGATAAACCGTCGCTTTCCGAGGGGACAGGAGGGATTTGGTTTGCCCTTAGAATTAAGCACATTAACAAGGCATCAAAGTCGAGCTAAGCCACCTGCCGAAAGCACGTACAAGCACACGCATCTCCGGTCAGGATCTCTATAGTATCAGACAGCTTGTTACATCCGCCGAACTCTCGGATTTCCAGGCGAGTGCGCGGCCTGCGAATTAACAGCGCTCGCTGTTCTCGCCAGTTTCTCGAGCTGGCATCATCGCCTCGTCACGTATTACGCGCCGTATTGGATTAGGCGACCTCTTCCTTTGCTCCCCCCCGCCCCTCAGGTTCCTCGATTCTCCCGCAGCTCCCACTCGAAGCCCATGTGCAGTCCCGCGCGCGCGCCGCAAGTGCGCTCTCGATTTCGTTATTCGAGTGCCTTTCGCCGCGTTGCTCCACATAGACGTGCTCCGCGCCGTGCGCTCGCGGTTAATGGCATAAATAAACTTCCCCCCCGGGGGCCTCTCTGCGGCGATACCCGAGACTCGCGGCTTTAAACCCCCTTTCCCGGCGCGCGGCTTAATTTCGCCCCCGATTTACCGATGCTTTAGCCAAGCGCACGACTTCTGCAGCGCGCCTTTAAACTTTTGCCTTTCTAAACGGTATTCGAAGTGATTTTTAATCGAATTAAACATTGTGCCGGAAGAGCGCTTTCCGGCTCGAATGTTTTTCACTCCGGAGGGTAGAATTAGTAGAGTCTTTAAAGGAGCGATTAAATATTTTATAGAAACGGCTCTGCCGGTGTATCGCCCGGGCAAAGTTTTTCATTTTGAGCCAAAGGCAATAAAGAGGCGCCGGAGAAAGGTGCACATTTGTCTTGCGTCGGGGCGCATTACTTTTATACGGTTCGCGCATTAGATCGACTCCCCGAAGACCGTAGGAAAAATGCAGCGCGTTCGCACCACTAGTCCCCCATATTTCAGCGGGTTTTTCGTTTCGAATTTCGTCGGAGAATTGCCTACTCAACCTCCCCCCGCTCCGCCCCGGAGGTCGCGCCACTTTTGTACCGGCAAATACGTTACTTTAACAGCGGGGGGCTTTATCGTTTTTTCCCAAGCTCCAGTCAGCTTTACGATTATACATGTATAGCGATCTTTCTTCCATATCTCAATTTCCCGGACGGCAGCGGCAGAAGCGGCAGCAACGCCGCCGCGTAATTTCATTTAGAGAAGAGATGAGCCCAGTGCAAAATGGAAAAAGAGATTACGCTGGAACTGGCCACTAAGGAGTATATATATATACAGAGAGAGCACACCTACATGAGAGCAGCTTTCTGCAAGAACGCCGTCAAACGTACATTTAATAACAATGTATATGCGCGATGCTTCATATTGCATAAACAGTCTCGCTCGCCCAGATAACCAAAATAACTCCGACTTTATTCTACATTTTTCTCCCCCTTTTTTTTTGTTCATTTTTACTTTTTCATACAAAGATAATTCCCACCGGCTTACTTTATCTCGCGATATTAAATAGAATAATCAACCGAC
The DNA here is from genome assembly GCA_035047165.1 of Ormyrus rosae. Classification (NCBI taxonomy): domain Eukaryota; kingdom Metazoa; phylum Arthropoda; class Insecta; order Hymenoptera; family Ormyridae; genus Ormyrus; species Ormyrus rosae. The sequence goes on from JAWWML010000062.1 coordinate 24,958,881, forward strand.
TAGAATACGTTGCCAGTAGTCACGTACCGAGTATAAACGCAATTCAAAATAATTCATGAATATAGCCTGCCTGTTATCAAGTTAATTATCAAGTTAATTATATTGAAAAATATATAATATAAGCTCCAGTATCAAAGAAGCTATATAGCATTTTAAGCACGTATCCCAGCCCTAATTGCGAGTAAATCTTGCGCTACACTTTGAGCCTTCGGTAATGAAGTCGCCTCGTCGAAAGGAAGATTAATATAATTTGAAATTATAATGATAAAAACGCGAGATTCCGTGCGCTCGTCGCGTCAAAAAAATTCTGCAATTAATTTAGGAGCTGCAAAGTGCTTTCGTCGCAGAAACGCATTTTTTAAAATCAGTCGGTAGAAACAAAAAACTTTTTCAAAAAGCAGACTCTCTCGGCGAATAAAAAAGGGCGAATTTCCATATGACGCTCGCGCGGAAGCTTTGTTTTAAATGCATGAAACTCTCGGAGCGAGCGGAGGGGCGCGCGCTTCCCGGGGAACGCGTTAAACAATGCAAGGGAGGAGGGCTTTAAGACGAGTCGCTCGCGGAATTGGAGCTGCTAAATTTTGCAAGTTTAATTACAAACACCGCGACGATAAAGAAATAAGCGATTAGAAGCGCGTCAGTTATTTGCCTGCGAAATGAATTTCTGATGACGAGGAAGGCAAGCATACGGGAAACAAGGGACGTGGCGCGCCTCGTAATTTCGCGAGCCCCAATTTCGAAGCCCGGTCAGCTGAGCCCGGCGGCGTTTTACGATACAATGGAAACTCGCGCTGCATGACAATGAGCAGCCGCGGCGACTCGTTAATTCGCACGACTCGAGCAAAAGATGATTATCTTCTGACGTCGGGGGGTTTGTGTTGCCTTCTGTTGCAGATGACGGACCTGCGGACGGGATGAACGGCGGCGTCGTGGGCTCGGGCGGGACCGGCGCCACGGAGCCGCTGGATCTGGAGGCCGGCGGCTGCGAGGCAGGCGAGGTCGACGCCGGGCCGACCCTGCCGCTCTGGGAGGCCGGCCTGGCCAGCCTCGGCCTCGGCTTCCTCATCATCGCGACGATCCTCGGCAACGCCCTGGTGATCCTCTCGGTGTTCACTTACCGGCCGCTGCGCATCGTCCAGAACTTCTTCATCGTCTCGCTGGCGGTGGCCGACCTCGCCGTCGCCATCCTCGTCATGCCGTTCAACGTCGCCTACCTGATCCTCGGCAAGTGGGTCTTCGGCATCCACCTCTGCAAGCTCTGGCTCACCTGCGACGTCCTCTGCTGCACGGCGAGCATCCTGAACCTCTGCGCCATCGCCCTCGATCGGTTCTGGGCCATCACCGACCCCATAAACTACGCGCAGAAGCGCACCCTCAAGCGCGTCCTCGGGACGATAGCCGGCGTCTGGCTGCTCTCGGGCGCCATCAGCTCGCCGCCCCTCGCCGGCTGGAACGACTGGCCGGAGGAGCTCGAGCCCGGCACGCCCTGCCAGCTGACCCGGCGCAAGGGCTACGTCGTCTACTCGGCCCTCGGCTCCTTCTTCGTCCCGCTCTTCATCATGAGCATCGTCTACCTCGAGATCTTCCTGGCGACGCGGCGCCGGCTGCGCGAGCGCGCCAAGCAGAGCCGGCTGGGCCCGGCGCCCTCGGGCCAGCGGCCCCGGCCCGACACCGACGACATCGAGGAGAGCGTCAGCTCCGAGACGAACCACAACGAGAAGTCGACGCCGCGCTCCCAGGCGACGACCACGGCGACCACGGCGCCGGACGAGCAGTCGCAGCACCAGCAGCAGCAGCAGCAGCAGCAGTCGACCCGGGCCCGGCCGGGGGAGCGCCGCGGGGGGGCCGGGGCCCCGGCCTCGACCCCCGGCACCGCCACCGTCTACCAGTTCATCGAGGAGCGGCAGCGCATCTCCCTCTCGAAGGAGCGCCGCGCCGCCCGCACCCTCGGCGTCATAATGGGCGTCTTCGTCGTCTGCTGGCTGCCCTTCTTCCTCATGTACGTCATCCTGCCGTTCTGCCTGAGCTGCTGCCCCTCCGAGGCCGTCGTCTACTTCATCACCTGGCTCGGCTACATCAACAGCGCCCTCAACCCGCTCATCTACACCATCTTCAACCTCGACTACCGGAGGGCCTTTCGACGGCTCCTGCATCTCCAGTAGGTAAATTAATAAGCCCCCGTCCGCGATCGAGGCGAGCGCCAGCCGGGACATGACGCTTGCCGGGTGGAAGAGGCGTGATTCTTATATGTGTATCTTGTATAAAATACGACAGACGACTCGAGTATTCCGAGTATTATTATGGTGCGAATGCCGCTCGTAAAGGTCACTTTATGGTTGTGAGTAGCGTGTAATCGCCAATTAAGAGAGAAAAAATAAAAACCCTCGTAATTCGACGCTCGATATTGGCGCGTCGGACTGACGGCTGAATTATTATTGGCTCGATCGAATATATTTCCAGCCCCCCTCGAATTCGACTCGTTTTCCTCGGGCAAAAGTTCATTAATCGTTTCGCGAGTATTTCAATATAAATATATAGACGTCCAACGAACGTACGACACTCGAAGAGAGAAGCACTGCAGAGATTATTATAACTCTTTAGCGAATACGTAAGAAGAGGCGGCCGCGAGTTTTTGTAAATTGCCCTGTCGTGCTTCCTTCGGCTATTGCCGCGGTAACTCGAACGAGCGCACATAAACTTTCCTAGGGCGCGAACGACGGCCGATATAGAAGCAGGTGATAACATCAGCGATCGTGGAAAAAGAAGCCAAGAGCGCGACGATTCTGGAGACGCGAAAAATCTAATGCAGATTATATACAATATGTTTGCCAGGTTGGAAGTATTAAAAAAATTTAAATGTTCGACCACTTAGTCGGGGCACTCATAAATAAGGTTGTGATAAGGTTGTGAAAAACATTCGTAGCCGTGCTTCGAATGACACAAGATTTTTAAAAGAAATAAAACAAAAAATAAGCAAACAATTTTACCTAAAAACTATACGTTAACATTATTATATATATATATATATATATATATAAAAAAGCGAGCGCTCGAGTTTCTGTCCGAGTACCTATTCTTAAGAATGTATTAATTGTAATTTTAAGTTAGGACCTACGTACGGAAAAGAAAAATTGAAAAAGAGAAAGGCGGGAGGAGAATTTTATATATGAACATGTTACGAGAAAGTATATATCAAAGTCTACGAAACTGTTACGACGCGGCGGGAAAAAAAAAAAAGAAGAAAAAAGAAAAAAATAGGAGGCGCACACGCAACAAAACACAGTGTTTTTCGGTTGCGCGCGGCGCGCGGCTCATGCAAATGAGTTCCCGCATTGTTCGCTCCAGCGGCAGTACAGGCAGCGGCGGCATCGGACGGCCCCCCGAGTTTATAAAGCATTGTGTGTCACGAGCAATTAGTTTTGATTTTGCATTTTGAAATTTTAATCTGCGTTGATCGAGGAGGAGAGAATTAACATATTTTATAATACATTCCTCTTTCTATTGTTCCTATTTATGCGTAAAGAATATATTTAAACGTTAAAATACCGAACGGACGTTTTATGAAAATAGAAGAATAATACACACAAGTATTGTACATAAATTTTATTACAGAGAAATGCGTGTAATTTAAATGTGACAGTATATTGCCAAAGCTGAAACCTATTAAAGCTAATGGAATTTTAGATTCGAATTAAAATACACAAACCCGACGAGCCGAGAGTCACGACGTTAAGCTCAACTTGATATACCATCTATTCTGTCTGTTATACCTCTTGTTATACCTATGGTTTTCCACTCCGCACTCGGGCAGAAATCTCAAACGACGCAACGCATGTATACACTATATAGTATAAATAGATACATATATATATACACATATAGCTAAGAGACTGATTTTCGTCAATTTTCTCCCAAGTCGGGCCGACGTCATTCACCGAATGTCACTCGATTCCGATCGGTTCTAATAATCAAAAGCAAATCGGCCCGACTTGTCGGAACTCGCGAAAATCAAGGGGATCATACAAAAAAAAAGAGGGCTTCGCGCAACTCGGCACTCGACTTTCGACGAAAGATCCTTCTTTATTCTTCATCGTCGCGAGGGAAGAGAATAATTCCGTGGGCCGCGATGCGCGAATCCCCAAATTCCAAGGCGTACGAGAGGCGATTTTAACGAGTGAGAGCCCTTTAGCCGTTCATTCTGCGCGTTATGTCGCGCCGAATCTGCATACACCGAACGAACCGAGCAGCACTTTGCGCCTCGGGGACTACAAACCGATATTCAACTCGTTGGAAATTCGAATAATTTTAATCGACGAAACGTGCTCGCTGTCTTCCGCGTCCTCCTGTCGGTTTCGCGCGATGTGCCACTCGGCAAAGTTAGCGTTTCGACGGACGAACGAACCGAATTCTCCACAAGTTGCACACGCACACATATATTTTGGGAAAAAGAAGCAAAAAAAAAAAACCAGCGTCGGCCGCTGAAATTCATTCGACGGATATATATACATAACAATAGCCGCTGCATCGACGAAAAAAAAACCGAAGAAAGAGCTTCGCGGCGATGGAAGCAAAAAAAAGCCACCGCGCGCGGCAGTCGGTCGATTCGATTGAAGATTCATCGGTGCGCGGAATTTCCAATTGCGAGCGAACGAGAGAGAGAGAGAGAAACTTGGCCGCGGGGCCCCAGAGACAAAGGACGCACAGAGAGACGAGCTGCAGTATTATAAAGCCGCGGATCGGCGCGCAGAATGAACGAACCGGGGGGCGAGCGAAAACAAGCGCGTCTAGTTAATTATTCAACTAATACTCCATTGGTTGTGATTTACAAGTATAGCAATACGTCTGCCGTTGCGAATCGCGCGCCCTGCATTAACAGTAGAGGCCGCCGCCGCGGCGCCGCCTTGGCCCCCCCCCCCTCTCTCCGGCACTGACGGTGGAAACTGCCGAACTGCAGGGGCATTCATTCGGCCCGGCGTGCGCTAATAGCCCTCTAAACTCTCTCCCGAATCGCGCGTAACAATTAGCGGCGAGCTAACAGCAATAAACGCATCAGCAACGGGGCGCCTCCGCGCGTTTAAGCGGGCTCTTTGTCTCGCGGCTGCTTCCTACTTGACGCGGTTACTTTCGCGCGATTCGTTTATTTGACGATGTACGAGGGCCCCCCCTCGAGAGGGGCTAAATGTGTTTTAACCGATGACGTTAAAAAATTTAATTTAATTTCGCTTCGCAGAATTTCTCGAATCGGGGGGTGGGGGGTGAATTCGCGCTCCGACTTTGCGCGTTTATGAAGCAGCGCATTCCGCGAGTAGAGTAAAAATTTTCAAATTAAAGCAAGGCGCCTTTCAGAAATTCCTCAAGTAGGAACGGTCTAAACGCGGGAATAAATAAAGCGCGCGCGCGCGCGCGTCGAATAAAGGCAGAAAACTGGCAGAGCGAGAAAACTCGTAATAGAGTTTCGGCGAGAAAGAGAGAGAGGTCCGAGGCTTTATATGAAAAAGTTCGAAAGCTGCAGCGATTTTAGGGAGAGAGCGAGAGAGGGAGGGAGAGGGAAAATGTCAAGTGGGAGAGCCAGCGAGAGAGAGAGAGAGAGGGGTCAAAGGCGACGCCGCGCGAGGAAGCGCGCGCACACACGCACGCACATTACGTGAGCCTGTCGCTTAGGTATGTAAATATGGAACAATATTCGTATATATGTATGTATAGCGTGTAGGTGAGGCGGATGAATGGAGATCAATGGCGATGAAAACACTAGTCTATAATTAAGTATTATACCTACCGTACACACGAGATTGTCGCGAGATGAGAGTGTACAGTGTGAGCTCGTTTTAATATTATGAGGAAAAAATAATGACAAGATGAACAAATAAAAAAAAAAAAAAAAGACAGATACCGAGATTATAAAGAGAAATAAAAAAATTTTGAAAAAACCGAGGTCGACACTATTGCCATCATCGTCGTTGTATATCAGCGCAGCGCCAATCATTGCGATTATTATCTCCCTTTTTGCATTTCCGTTTTTATTTATATATGTACATGAGTACCATCGAGGGTCCAGGCACTTCAGCGCTACTTCCGAGAGATATCTTTTTTTTCACCGACGAGCGCCGCCGGCTCGCTTTTTATTTTCACGAAAGTCTCCGCAGCCCTTTACAATCCCTCGTTCCTTTCCGGGTGTTATAATAAATAAAAGCGCGAGGGACGCGCACCGATCGCGCCGGCGCGCCTCTCGACCGAAGCTTCCTCTGCGGCCGATATGACAAAGGCCGCACGCGACGCGTAAACAAATCCGAGTCTTCTGCGTTTTTTTTATTCTTTTTATTTTCGCGCAAAATCTCTTTGCAGCCGCTTTCTGTATCTGGTATTGTACCTGTGTGCACCGCGCGGCCCGCAATCGCCGTGCAATCTTTTGTTTCGTTACACGTCAAATTCCGTTCCGTTCCGTTGGAACCGTTAAAAAAACTGTTATCATTGTGAATATAAAAAGAAAACTTTTGTTCTCAGACTTCTTTGATAATACATGATGTGAATATAACAGATGATACGCTTGTTTTTTATTATCCGATCCATCATCCCAGACCCCGATATATCCCTCTCGATTAACAAAAGTGAATCATTACATTGTTTCCAGTGACCGATCAATTGCTTATATAAACTATATGATTCGATTGGACGGAGGAGAGAGACGCTGGGCAAAACTAACGAGGCTGCGCGTCACGCGGGAAGGCCAGCCTTTTTTTCTCTTTTCTTTTTAAAGGAGTGGGAACGAGAGAGAGCGCCGCGTGTGCGCACGCGTTCCGTTCGCTCGCTCGTCGTTCCCGCATGGTCGATATACACCCCCCCTAGTTCCCAGCCCCCGGCGCCCAGAATTCACCTGACCACTTGCCCGATTACGCTCGCAAAAGCTCGAGGAAAAGCTCGCCTTCTCGGGTTCGGCCGAAATGCCGATCTCCTCTCTCGTATAATACACGTGAACCCCCCCTTCCTTCCTTTCGCCATTGAGTCGACCACTCTCCCTTGAATTTTCTTTGAAGAGAGCTAAACCGAGTCCGAGAGTACAAAGGAGGCTGGATGCACTCGATTGACTGGCTATCTCGGCATCTACTTATTGTGCCGCCTGAAGAATAACTCGAACGGGACGAGTGGCGAGTTAATGCACGGAGAAGGTAAGTGCCAAAAGCTCGAAATTGCAGCCGTACAAAGGGGATCAAATGCAGGTTTCACTTTTCTTTGGCGGATTCATTATGCCGCCAAGCTTAATCTACGCGCGAATAATTACTGCTTTGCAAAAACTTTTTTAAATTGCGGGAATTGCAGCGTAATTAGTCATACCTTAAATATATGAGAGTTTTGCATGTTTATTTTTTCAACGGTGAAAAATAATTGCTGTATATTATTTGAATCTAATGCTGCGCCATAAACTCGCGGCTATTAATATTGCCGTTGCATGCACGTTACCTCCGGTTTATTAATGACGCCAGTGTAAAAAATAAACTGCTTAATTTGAAACAGGTAATAAAATATTTAATGTCAACATCGAAATGTACATTAATATAAAATGAATACAAACTAAAAAAAACTTTTTACGGTTCGCGCCGTAATGGTTGAATTAATTTCATTAGGTTTTACTGCGAAACCAAGCGCGTAAACAAGTAGTTTTAACTTTTATCAGCTGATATTAAAAAAATAAAAAAGTTTTTGTCCCTCATCAAGTAAAAACAGTCAAAAACTAAAATAACTTCTTCTTTACATCGGAATTTTAATATTTAATATTGCATCCTTTTTAGTGACTCTCGATAGTCCACTATTGCTTGCTACACAATAAAGATACTAAAATTGGTGGGCGCCGTCATTTGTCTTCCCTTTAGGGACCCGCAATCGCTCTTCTTTACTTACTGTTTATAGAGCCCGGCGTTGCTCTTTTATTTTTGATTGAGCCTCCCACTTCATCATCCTGCGCGCGTGATGTGTGTTTACTAGCAATGTGTATACATATATCTAAGACGATTTCACCGCCAGATAGAGTACGTTGGACCTTTCGTGAACGGGTGCAGTTTAAAAGTCTTGTTTGTACACTTTGAGAGTCATTAGTTTTGAGTCTGTTAGCCGGCCGTTAATCAAATCACAGTCAGCTGAGCGCGCGAGATAAATTATTAAACTGATTAAACAATTATCTCGTCGTTTAAAACAATAAGTTTCAATAAAACTATTTCCAATTCATTGCGGCGAGTACTTCGGCGACCCATTGAGTCAATTTTGCTCTTAAACTTCCTGGTTCGACTGTGCGTATCTGCGAATTGGGAATTATCTCTGTTTCTAAAAAAAAAAAAAACGGCGTAAAAACCGAATCCAAAAATTATCTTCAAGATATAATTTATGAGAAAAACGTCGAATAAAATTTATTAAACAATAACACTTAATAATTAAGGAAGTACAGAATTCTGACGCGACACAAGATAGTCTTGTTTACACATGCAGGCGAAAAGAAATACGTTGGACAGCAACAAGTATAAACGATAAACAGGTATGTTTGTAAATTTACATGACATGCAAAGGAACAACGACAACTAATAAGGAAGGAGGAGGAATTCTTCATATCCTAATGAATCGAAAGGCTGGTTTAGGGTGAGCGTCCTTTTGACCTCGATCGCGAACTCTATCAGCGTTTTTAGCGCGCGACATTCCTCTACTTTTGTGCATTTTACCGGATTCGGGACGATTCTCCTTGTCGGCGTCCTCGGCTTCGAGCGTCGCGCTCGACGATGCCCAAAGGGCGATGCCGCTGTCCTCCCACACTTTGCTCGCCGGCTTCTCCTTCGATCTCTTCGCGTCCTCGGGCTCGTAAATCAATTTGCGTGGCTTCAGACCCTCTCGGTGAATGTGTGTCTTGACCTTCTTCGGTGCGCCCGGTATTTGCGGCTCTACGTATTTCATCGGGGGAGTTTTCTGTCAATCGGGAACGGATTTTTTTTTTTTTTTGAGGTTAGGGCCATTAAACATTTTGCAAAGTAATCTTTTCAAATCAAACCCTCTTTCAAGAAATTTACAAGTTTAAGGGTAACAAAGCATTAAAATAGTTAGAAAATTTTTTTTTCAAAAGTAACTTACTTGTAAATTAAAAATGCTAACGAATTTCTGCCATTCCGCATCCCTATTATCCGAGTCCCCTAATCGTTGCATTTTTTTTCTCGAAAAAATAGGATTCTCTATATCTTTGTGCAAGTATAAAGCTACGAAGAGAAGAGAGATTTTTCGAAAGGAGTTGGACGGAATGCGACCGAAAATTTAAGCACGCGAAAGCTGCCAGCGGATGCAGATCTCGAGATGAATTTTTTACGACTGCATATCACATTACGCGCATTTGCATGTGGCGCGCTCGGTTGGCAAGACACACGTGCTGTTTAGGTTAGATTTACTGCCGGAGTCAAATGGTGGAATCGGTAAAGAGTTTGAAAAACCTGCAGTGCAGTCAAACAATTGATTTTTCCCCGTTTTTTTCACCTCGTCCAGCGAAACTTTTCCCCTAAATTATTCAAATTTAAGATCGCCGAAAGTTTGTACTTTAGGGCTTGGAAAAAATTTTTAATCAAGCCGAGAATGCTAAATTATTATATCGGGTGAAAGAGGAAAAATGAAACGCCCAGGCTCGGTGAAATTGAGCTTGACGAAGGATATAAGCAGAGGCAGCGGCGAACAAAGACGAATTTTCGTTGCAAGATTCAACGGAGCTTTCAGGCTAAATTGCTCTGCTTTCCCGCGCGGAACGATTCTTCTGTAATGCATGCGATTACCGTAGATCGACTGGCCCTCCTTCTTTTTTGCCTTCGTGAAAGCTTCAAGCCACTCGATGAGGCAGCTTACTTTAAAGGAAAAGCAGCGCTCTAAAATATATAATAATGAATACCTAAATGGAAATCACACTCTTTCAAACTTGATGATTGTCATTAATTTTCGCTTTGCAAGGATCGACATCCTAGCTGGGCAACAGACAATGGAAACCGTAAGTATTATCAAAGCTTTTGAATTCTAATATATTATAATTCTATTTCAATTACACAGAAATTTTTAATCAATTAATTTAATGCTCGTATTATAAGTAAATTGAATGCAGAAATTATGCAACCTATTATTCATATTAAACCATAAATTTTTACTCATAAATTTTTAAGTAATAAGCTCTTATTATAATGAGATATCATTAGCGGCATAACTATAATAAACCCGCATAAAAGTACTGGTCTCAATTTCGTAATAGAATTTTTCATACGAAAAAATCCTTTCACTAAAAAGCATTATTATACGATATTACATCATTGTGGCATACTTAATGAGTGTTATTAGCTCGCGGAATAGCCGTAATAGACTCTTTACTTAATAACCAGAATTTGAGCGAATTAAACCTTCGAATTTGAAATTAAAATTCTCGAATCTCAAAATTGACGAGCGCGAAAACAGTCGCAAATGGATACTTTCATATCGTTCATTTTCATCGCTATTTTAATTTTCGAAAAATGCCATTACCCAGTTAATATCTAGTCGTTATCAGAGGCCAAACGACTTATATAATACCTAGCAACCACCTCGCGCTTCATGTTCTCCGGGTATATACTCGAGATCGTCCAGTCGATTTCGTCTCAAATCAAAGTTTGAAGGTAAGGAAATCCGGTGAAAAATCTCGAGCATGCATCCGGAGTAAATGAAGCGCGAGGAGGTTGCTATCAGGTATGATGGTCGTTCGGGATATATTTGACTTGATTATCCAGCCGCTATCCATTCGAGCGCGTCTTTAAATTCTGTTTAATAAGTATAAAATTAAAGTCTATTACGTTTAATCCGCGAGTTGATAACGACTTCTTTAAGGAGCATAACGTTCTTCCGTTTCTAAATCACAGGGTAGATTAAAAGTTCGCTATCGTTAAGTAGGCCACTATGATGTAGATTTAGGTATTAGAGAGGCAAGATTGCATGGGCTTCGCTCGGCATAATCCCATGCTTTTTTTCTTTTCAAATTTATGCCATAAATTTAGAACGAAGCCATTTCCGTCTCGTATAATTTTTGGCGATAACAATGTGAGCAATGTTTAAACAATCGAAGTTATTGCATAATTTAATTTGGAAAATTGAGCTGATGCGATTTATTTTCGAGCCGACTATCGAGTGTATATAGAACGGGAATAATTGTAGTGGCATACAAAGGATCGCTCTCGATTCCTAAACGGAAATTTTGAAAACGCGAGGCAGTGCGGATAAATTTGCGGCGCAACCAGGCCGCTGTGTCTCTCGAGCGTTCCCTCCGGTCTCTCCGCGCTATTTTTATCGCGCAGCATTTTACCCCTTTGCGTCTCCTTGTGCGTGCACTGCTCTCTTTCATTGATCTGCTCCGCCGCGAATTGCCGCTTAAATCTCTGCGGGGCTCGAAAAAGTGGAGCTCGAGAGCGAGGTGGAAGTGCAGCAGAAATAAGCCCCTCGCCGGAGGCTGAATTAAAGAGCGAGATTTCTTTCTTTCTTTCCGCCCTCCGACTCGATCGACTTTCGAATTTAGCGAAAATGCCGCGCGGCGACAAAGTGGCCTTCCGCGGCGATAATTGTACCGCGCGGGAATAAAAGTTAACAGCTCGCCAGGCTTATTTAGTTTTCGCTCAATCGGCGTTCGGGCCTCGTAACCTTCGCCTCGGCCTTGAGTCGGTCAAAACTTGGATGTGAGCTCAATGGGAAACTTGGAGGAATTCCCAGGGCGAGTATCGATAACCAATTCGAAAAGTCGACAGTCGGTCGCGTGCCGCGAGTGTAAATATATATATATATACATATATATATATATATATATAAAAGCGGCACAAGGCCGGCACGTGTGTGCCTGGAAAAGGAGGAAAAGCCGCCGCCGCCGCCGTCGCTGCAATGAAAAATGAGCTTATCGGCTCGGTATGTATCGATTTGGGGAGAAAGCCTCTCTCTCTCTCTCTCCGCGCTCGCCGATCGATGGAGCCGCAAAAGTGTCTGGCCGTTAATTGGCAAAGGGCAGAAAATAGATGAGGCTTTGGCCGGGGGACAGGTGACGAGTCGCGCCTGGCGGCGATCGGGTCATCCCCGCGGCAACCGGCGGCCAAACAAAAACAAGCCGTCGCGCCGGCTGATGGGTAAAGGGCAGTGGACAGTGTCCAGTCACTGCTTCCGCCGGCATCCCAGGAGCATGTCGGTCGGGCCCGCTCGCCTGCTCCTCCTGCTCCTATCGCTTGGGGCTCCGGGCTTACGGGTAGCGGCCCAGCAGCAGCAGCCCGGTAGACCCGTCAACGTTTGTGAGTACGACTTGATCTCTTTTTTCCTTTTCCTTCTCTTCTTAACGAATTCCTTTTGTATTTTTCTAGAAAAAGTAATTGCTTTCCTTTTGCCGAGTATAAACTAATTACGGTGAAATAATAACTCGTCTTCTTCATATTTTTGTAATACCCGCTGCACGCGAAACATTGTTTTAATAACAATGGAATCGAGCTCAGTTTTAATTTCGCACAGTTTACTTAATTTCCATCCGGAGATGAAAATTTCTGTATATTTATTTCATGTACCTAATAGATTCCCTCCCGAAGTTGGAAAAAATAAACACGAATTCGACGGACGCTCGCGAAGTACATTCGCCGGTGAAACTGACGCGCAATTTCGCCGGATGGTATAATTCGCGGGACTGCCGGAATACGTGCACGTCGGCGTGCAATATGCGCATGATGCAAATGACGATTTGATAGCGCGTCGAGCGCGCGGTGCACTGCCGGTTTTTCGTCCGTTGTATAATACGCGTACTCTCCATTTGAACGGACAGCCTTCATTCGTCATTCGATTACACGCGTCTGTCGGCGGGATAGTCGACGCGATCATTCGCACGCTCGCGAATTAAATCGAGCGAAATTACATTGTACGTCGATTTTATCCGAGACGAGAACGCAGGTGTATCGGCAAGGTCAGTCTTAAACGGCTCTCGCTCCTTTCCTTTTCTCAAGTGCATTCGAAAGCCGGGCGAAATCGATAAATCAATAGGACAGCCCTGGGTAAAGGTAAAAAATGTATTTTCCGCCGGTTTTTTTTTTGAGCGATCGAACGTCGGGCTGTGTATTAAAGCGTTCGCGCGAGTTACGGGCCGTGCATTTTGATTAAAAGCCGGATCGCTCGTTCCGATAATCAGCCAGTTGAGCACCAATCACGATGCACTAAAATCGCTTAGTTAGGCCAGGAGTAAACGCTGGATCATCAATGCCGACCGATGCCGATCGAGGCCGTTAAACTGCGCTAATACAAAAAAAAAAAAAAAAAAATGCGTCCCGCACACATACATGCACGAGGTGCAGTTTATAATACGCGCCGCGAAGAATATTCTCCCCGACGGAGCCCTATCGGGGGGATTGCTATTTTTGACCTACTTCCCTCGCACCCTCTCGAAATGCGGGCCTGGAAAAGAGATGCGCACGAGCCCATAAATCCCTCCGAACAATACCATTCTTTCCCGCGAGCAATCTTTTGTCGCGCCCCGGCTGTATGAAATACTTTATTTTTCTTCTTAATACCGGGGACACGCTGCACCGGCTCGCGCCTCTCTCCGGAATATTCCGCCGGGCGGAACTTTTATTATTTACGGACGCGATAAACTTGGAATTATAATATTAAAGGGCCGCCGCGGTGCTGCGATTCTTTTCGGGGGGAGAGGGGGGGATCTGTTTTGAGAATATTTCAATAGGAAGGAATTAACGACGGCGCGTTGCTCCCCCCGAGGTGACCCTCGCGTGTCTTTTTCTCCGCCGGTTACATTGTAGGCTGGAGGAAGAATGCGAAATAGCTATATTGCTCTTTCAATCGAAGAAACTCGAAAATTGCGGCCGGAAACATAAATCGAGAACCAGATTTTAATCACGTTAAATGGCGGCAAAGGGGAGGAAAGATGAAAAGAGTAAGTTTTCCGGAAAAACATTGGTGAACAACGTTGTTTATGGCTTCGGGAGTATCGCACGCATACAACTATACTAATTTCAGTCTTGCGTTTCTCCGCATTTATATATATTTCACCTGCGACGTTACTCTCTCTCTCTCTCTCTACGCGCTGTATTTTATTGCAGCGCGCATGAATGGCTCGCTTGCTTTTTAGGACTCCTTTAATGAATTTCATCCCGAGATTTATATTTCTCGATGTCGTGGGATCTTGTTATTATTTGAGAATAAAAGCGCGCGCATAAATTTCCTCTCTCGAAAAATATAAAGACTCGCCCTTAAAGCGCGACGGCAGCTGCCAGGCTACACTATTTTCTCATTTTTCTCCTTCTAGTAGAGAGCTTTTAATCAATAAAGCTCTGTTACATGAACTAAATATAAAAATAAGTGCTCTCACTGAAAGAGCTCGAATTACATGCGCCGCGGAGAATCGTTTCTCCGAATTAGTTTAGGAAATTAAAGCTGAGCTACTAATAATAGACGAGTGCCTTCTCCGCCTCCTCGCATATCCGGCACTGCTAAAGCTTAAGATGGCATTTATATTTGCAGTCGTGATCAATGACGTCGACAATGACGTGGCAAATAAAAGCGTGACGAATTCTTTAAAGGCCCTGAAAGATAAGTACCCCGACAAGCTCGGACAGGTGTACGTCGCTCAGATAAACGTCACCGACTCGACGGAGACGCTGAATAGCATCTGCACGGCATGGAAGTCCGCCCTGCTGGAGAATGAGGACAAGATCCCGGACTTTGTCCTGGACACGACAACTTACGGCGTCGGCGCCGAGACGGTCAATCGGTTCACCGCCCTCCTCGGCATACCAACCCTCTCCGCCCAGTTCGGACAGGAGGGCGACCTGCTGGGATGGCGCGAGATCACCGAGGAACAGAAGCGTAAGCAATCCTCCCCCGAGTGCCCTTTTACATCTAGCTTAACAGCCACTGCTCTTAGCGTACCTCGTCCAAGTGATGAACCCGGCCGACCTGATGCCCGAGGTCGTCCGTCAACAATGCTCCCACTTCAACATCAGCAACGCGGCGATCCTCTTCGACGACAACTTTGTCATGGACCACAAGTACAAGAGCCTCCTCTTAAACGTCCCGACGCGCCACCTGATCGTCCAGGCGCGCGAGCCCGGCGAACCCCTCCAGCGCCAGATCTCGAAGCTCCGCGACCTCGACATCGTCAACTTCTTCGTCCTCGGCAGCGAGCAGACCATCTCGGCTGCCCTCCAGGCCGGCAATCAGCTCGGCTTCACCGGCCACAAGTACGGCTGGTTCGGCGTGACCCTCGCCGAGGACTTTACCGCCCGCTGCCCCGACTGCAAGAACGTCAGCTTATTGCTCTTCAAGCCCCAGCTCGCCAAGAACCAGCAGCGGCTCAGCGAGCTCACCAGCAAGGGCGCCCTGCCCAAGCCCCTCATCAGCTCGGCCTTCTACCACGACCTCGCCCAGCTCGGGGTCCTGGCGATGAAGGCGGCCCTCGACGCGGCCGAGTGGAGGCGTCCCCGCTTCATCGACTGCGACGAGTACAACGAGAACGCGAGCCTGCCCCAGCGCAACCTCGACCTGCTGCGCCGGCTGAAGCAGGTGTCCACCGATGCCGGCAGCGGCTTCGAGTCGACCTACGCAGGATCCTACTGGGAGAGGAACGGCGTGAGCCGCGCCCAGTTCGAGGCCCAGGGGGTGCTGCTGCAGATACGGGACTCGAAGCTCGTCAGCGAGGACGTAGTTGAGACCTGGCAGGCGGGCATAGAGTCGCCCCTGAAGGCAAGTCTAATTGTAAGCCCGCGAAATCGCCGATTAACCTTGAGCATCCATTGCTTTCCAGGTGGAGAACTCGGACAAGGCCGGGAACCACACGGCCGTGACGAGCTACCGCGTCGTCACCGTGATCAAGCCGCCCTTCGTCATGTACGACAACAAGACGAACAACTGGACCGGCTACTGCATCGACCTCCTCAACAACATCCGCGAGCACGTCAAGTTCGAGTACGAGATACGCGAGGTCGACGACAAGGAGTACGGCAACATGGACGAGGACGGCAACTGGAACGGCATGGTCAAGGAGCTGAAGGACAAGAAGGCCGACATCGCCCTCGGCGCCCTCGCCGTGATGGCCGAGCGCGAGAACGTCATCGACTACACGGTCCCCTACTACGACCTCGTCGGCATCTCGATCCTCCGCAAGAAGCCCAAGACCACCACCTCCCTCTTCAAGTTCCTCACCGTCCTCGAGACCGACGTCTGGCTCTGCATCCTCGGCGCCTACTTCTTCACCAGCCTGCTCATGTGGATATTCGACAAGTTCTCGCCCTACAGCTACCAGAACAACCGCGAGAAGTACAAGGACGACGACGAGAAGCGCGAGTTCACCCTGAAGGAGTGCCTCTGGTTCTGCATGACCTCGCTGACCCCCCAAGGCGGCGGCGAGGCACCCAAGAATCTCTCGGGCCGCCTCGTGGCCGCCACCTGGTGGCTCTTCGGCTTCATCATCATCGCCTCGTACACGGCTAACCTCGCCGCCTTCCTCACGGTCTCGAGGCTCGAGGCGCCCGTCGAGTCGCTCGAGGATCTCAGCAAGCAGTACAAGATCCAGTACGCCCCGATCCTCAACTCCTCCGAGTACCGGTACTTCGAGCGCATGGCCAACATCGAGAAGAAGTTCTACGAGATCTGGAAGGACATGAGCCTGAACGACAGCCTGCCGGACGTCGAGCGGGCCAAGCTCGCCGTCTGGGACTATCCGGTCAGCGACAAGTACACCAAGATGTTCCAGACGATGGAGGACACCAAGTTCCCCCTGAGCATAGAGGACGCCCTGGCGCGCGTCCGCGCCGACGGGCCGACCGAGTTCGCCTTCATCGGCGACGCCACCGACATCAAGTACCTCGTCATGACCAACTGCGAGTTCATACAGGTCGGCGAGGAGTTCTCCAGGAAGCCGTACGCCATCGCCGTGCAGCAGGGCTCGCCGCTCAAGGACCAGTTTAACAACGCGTGAGTATATATATTATTTTGGCACATCCGTTGCAAGTATAACGAACCCCTCTCTCCCCTTCCAGCATCCTCATGATGCTCAACCGGAGGAAGCTCGAGAAGCTCAAGGACAAGTGGTGGAACAAGAACCCGATGCGGCAGAAGTGCGACAAGCCGGAGGACCAGAGCGACGGCATCAGCATCCAGAACATCGGCGGCGTCTTCATCGTCATCTTCGTCGGCATCGGACTGGCCTGCATTACCCTCATATTCGAGTACTACTACTACCGCTACCGGCCCCAGAAGAAGCAGCAGCACGACAATCACCATCGCAGCTCGAAGCCGAGATCCGCGCACAGCATCAAGTCGATGAAGTTTCATCTGCGACCCGCTCCGACTCAGACGCTCGAGCCGACCAACTATCGGTCCAGGTTCTGAATTCACGGCGCGACTGGGGGCGTTTCCGGTTTGATTAATGTCGCCCGCGACCACTCTGTACACGTGTGAATGAATTTTAACTCGTCAGAGGAGGCCTTCGTACGATCCAGTCCAGTATTTTTGTCCGTCGTCCGTTCCGACAACGTTCGTTTACGGTTCTTTGTCTTTACTTTTATTCACTGAAACTTGATGCGGTTTGTTTTCATCTGCGTTAACACTGTGTAATGGTATTGACGTTTCAACGCACAAGGATGATCGACTCGTACGAGGATCGCGGCCGCCTCTGATGTCGGATTTATTTTTTCTGACCATTCCAATGTTTCATCAGTGAGAAATTGACGGGGTTTAAACTTTGTTATGTGTAAATCTGAAATCGAGTTATGTGAATAAACGGATTGAAAATGAAAAAAAAGCTTTGTTTTTTAAACCTTTAATTAAAATTCCCCATTTTTTCTGTACAAAAGCAAAATTGCAACTAGATTGACAAGGAGAATTTCCACCCACCGAATAGCGGATCTTGGCGAAATTGCACGATGTTATTACAGGATGTTATTGAAAAATATTTGTCTGCTCCAAAGTTATGTAAAAATGACAAATATTTTCAAAGCGTTATTTCATTTTTGACGAATTTTATCAGCATTTTATGATGCAGCATAGCTTCGGAGCCAATAAATATTTTTTAATCAAACTAGTCTCCGATTAAAACTCTTGCTACATACTTTAATTTAAGCTTTCGTTCAATACGCTATGAGAATTATAGTAATGGAAATAATCAAATTTTTGGTATAATCGCAATTCTCCTAGAATTTTCGAAAAATGCTCATAACTCTGATATGCCAGGTACCAACGGACAAAACGCTGAGACTCGTGTCTTCTTCTTTTGGGTAAAGAATAACATCCTTAATTATACCTTGTGAGTGGCCAATAGCATCCTCGTTGTTTAAGAAAAGTAACAAGCCTTTTTTTTATTGCGCAAACTCGCCGACGACGTTTAAAATATTCTTAAAAATTCACAAATATATTATGCAGCCGCAGCAATAAAAAGTATATGAAAAAAATATTTTTCTATCGATTGGAATGCGAGAAACAAGTATTTTTTTGCCTCTGACATAATTGATGTTTTCCTCGCGAAAAGCACGTACAAATCGATTGATTTCCGCAGCTATAAAGAAGAATAGCTGCAGCCATAAATTCTAAATACCGCCGCTATTAGCTCGGAGAATTGAAATTTCAAGTCGCAACCTTCATTTTTCCTGCATATTACGTATAGCAGAGCGCGCGATTCGACAGCTCTCCCTCTCTCTCTCTCGCGCGCGCGCGCGGGAAATGAATCCGGGATAGCCGATAAATTATTTCGGGATAAAAATGAATGATTCGTCGAGGCGGTATCGGGTGGTTACGATACCGAAAACGCCGTTCGTCATCTACGAGGAGGATAAAAATGCTTACAGCGGCATGCTGATCGACGTTTTGAACGAGGCTGCGAGACGTCTAAATTTCACCTACGAAATCTACGCGGAGAGCGACGGCCAATACGGATACATGAACGCGGATGGAAATTGGAACGGAATGATGAGGGAATTGAAGGAGAGAAGAGCAGATATCGGCCTCGGCGCCGTTAGCGTCATGTCGGAGCGGATGAAGGTTGTCGATTTCACCGAGCCCATTTTCAATCCTACGGGGATCTCGGTTCTCATGCAAAAACCAATTGCGCAAACCTCCTTTTTCAGGTATGCACATAGTTGCAGTATTCGCCCAAATTACTCAAGAAGTTTACGAAGGAAAAGTACAATTTTTATTCTTGCTTAGGTTCTTGACAGTATTAGAGAGCGACGTTTGGCTGTGCATCATCGGGGCTTACTTATTCACGAGTTTGCTCTTATGGGCTTTTGACACTTGGTCGCCTTACAGCTACCAAAACAGCAAGGAGAAGTACAAGCACGACCCGGAAAAGCGAATTTTCACGCTGAAGGAGTCACTCTGGTTCTGCCTGTCCTCTCTGACGCCGCAGGGCGGCGGCGAGGCGCCGAAGAACTTGTCGGGACGTTTGGTCGCAGCGACCTGGTGGCTCTTCGGATTCATCATCATCGCCTCCTACACGGCCAATCTCGCGGCCTTTCTCACTATTTCCAAAATCGAGAAGAACATCGAAACCTTCAGCGACCTGATATCGCAGTACAAGTACACTTACACGGTCATCGAGAATTCGTCGACGTACCGATACTTTCAGCGAATGAACGACATCGAACAGAAATGCTTCGAGTTCCGTAACTTTTTCCTTTCGCTATACACACTTTGCTTCATTGTAGAGATTCACTTCGGAATGGTTTGACGTTTCAGAATGTGGAAAGATATGGCTTTAAACGACAGCCTCAGGCCGTACGAGAGAGCACAATTGGCCGTCTGGGAGTATCCCCTGAGCGACAAGTACATCAAAATCTTTTCCGCCATCAATCATCACGCGATGGTAAAAAATTTATCCGAGGGCCTTGGAAAATTACAAGCGCCGGATTCAAAATTTGCTTTAATTACCGAAGCCAGCGACGTCAAGTATCAAGTTATGATCAATTGTAACTTCAAAGAGATCGGACCGGAATTTTCAAAGAAGCCATACGCCATTGCTCTTCAAAAAAACTCTCCCCTCACTAAGCAGCTCAACGAAGTGTAAGTTCTGTCTGATCTATTTCCCTTTTCAGTTTTTCAATTTAAACTACCTTCTTCTTTTCAGTCTTAATAATATGACTAGGGAGAATCTCTTCAAAGAAATAAAAGATAAATGGTGGAAAAGTAATCAGAATCAAGAAGAATGCTACGATGCAGACGATGCTAACGGTATCTCCATTTATAATATCGGCGGAGTGTTCGTTTTAATTGCCGTAGGTATCATCGCCGCAATTCTCACCTTAGTCTTCGAATACTTTTATTACAAGTACTTTAGACACAAATTCGAAAAATTTATCAGAAATTTGAAAAAACTGAAAATTTCTCAACAATCCTCGCAAAATTATTAAATTGTTTTCCATTACACTCAATCCACTAGTGTTAATTGCGCACAAAATTATCCTTCTGATTTTTAACGACACTGCTTAGAAACTGATAATAGCAAATACCTACGATTACGCTAATGTATAAAAGGAAAATGAAAATCTACAAATAATTTAGTCTGCATTAACTTTATTTCATCCTTTCCATCTTTACATTCAATCAAATTTTCACATTTCGTGGTAAGAAAATTTACATTACTTTTATAATTTTTCATTTATCTATCTTAAAAAAAGAAGGATTTAAAAATACTCATTGTTTTCCAAAACGTAAAAGGGTACACTATTTTATGTAAACCAATAATAATAGTCTTTAAACATGCCCAAAAACAATCACCCAAAAAATTTGCTATTCATAAAATGTTGAATAAAATCAAGAAAAAACGTATACACTTGCAGAGCCTACAATAGTAGCATAGTTAAGTTCTTTCACCTGTTATTTTAACTGTGAAATAAAAATATGCTTATCAACTGTTTTTTTTTTTTTTTTAAATCTGTTTTAAAATTTGTTCATTTATTCTTTCAGTTTTATAGCTTAAAAGTTTGAATATTTGTTCAATATGGTATTTTTTATGTCCATTAAGTAAAAGAACAAAGTTCAAAAAAGACATTAAAAAAACAAACATAATTAGAACATCAACAAGACAATGAAATCAAATTTTCATCTACGCATTATTTGCATTTCTATCAAATTTATTTAACCAATTTCAATATGTTAAAACTGTTAAAGAAAAATGCTTTAACTGCAGCATCTGCTTTCTTTGACTTTATCACCCTTATCCTTTACATCTCATATCTGCTTATTAGTAGTACAACACTCCTCGCTCGTTTTGCCATCTCTAGAAATTTTTCGTATATGCCTTTTGCTCAATTATCGTATTGCTTTAATCTTTTCAACATGCAATACATGTTCAACACGATACACGTCCACCGCAAAACACATTTCCGCAAAAGGCATTCAATCTCTTTATGTGATTCATTTAATACAGCTTTCATGCCTTTTTTTTATTAGTGACTCTTTTAAATGAGGCACTCATTTTCACAAATACATTTTCATACACATACGTTTTTCTTTGTTATTTTGCTTTCTTTTTTAGGTTTGAGGTAAGGATTAGGTGCGGGATGTAAGGAACAGGTAAAGGATTGGAACAGGTTAGGATGTCTGAGGTAATGCTTCAAGATTTACGTTAGAATTCTAGGGAGTTTAAATTATATTAGGGAATACGATTATGGTAGTCATTAATAATTCAGGAAAACAACAAGATAACTAAATAGCACTTTTCATTGCTTTCCTCTTATCAACTTGCCACTTTTTTTGATAAAATCTGTTCCGCAAGGCATTCAAATATTAGATTCTTTTTTTTCCATATTTTCTACATTTCTGACTTCTACCACTTTCTCTTTTTTTTTCTTTCTTTCCCTCATTATGTCATTTTTTTTCTTAATATTTTTAGTTTTTTTATCAATTAGCATAGTTACATGTTGATTTTTCGTATTTATGCAAGTTATTGGAGTGCTAAATTAAAAACTTAACTTAATTCAAATTCTGAATTAGTATGATGCCTGTAATGACTTGTAATCATAATTTATGGTAGACTTATAAATTTTGTCTTTACTTTTTTGAGGGAAAATTAACGAAAAACTTATGAAACAGAAAAGGCAAACCGTTATCAACAACTAAAAAATCGGAAGTCACTCTTACTATGATTCTTTTGAAAAAAATTCCCCTTAAAATCTCGCAAAAACGAGGTATAAGGTATACATGTGTTCATCAACTTTTTTTTCTTTCTTTTCTTAATTTTTTCACGTGAGGGATTGAAGTTAAAGATAATTGAATTCTCTAAATAAATTGATAGTTATCCATCTTGTTGTCGCATTTTAATTTATATATATGTATATATATATATATTTTATATATATAAATTTATATAAATTTATATATATTTGCATATTGGCAAGGGGCTAGCCACGCCATCTTGGGTTCATGCATAACAAATTCCACATGCCAAGAGGACCCCTGTGCCTTTTTCTCTCAACGACTTATTTACCCATTCTGCGACAAATTACTAGACTAAAACACAACTTGCTGCTGCTTCTGATGAATTACGCCCTTGACATTTTAATCAAGCTCACAGTGTCAAAGGACGTAATACTGTCGACGTCCTGGACTTGAAGCTGCTGCTGTGCCTTCTAAATTAAAACAATGTTTTCTATGAAACAATTAAATTAATTATTATGAAAACATCTGTCGCTTTATGCATTTACGTGATGTTTCGAAAATTTACCTTTTTCTTTCACTCCTTAAGAGCGTCATTGGCTGATCCCAGCCTACCTGTTCCAAATCAAAAGAATCCTTTTCAGTTTCTTCGTTTTCATTTACATTAGCTTCCTCAGTAGCATCTGGTGAATAATACAAACGATCCTGCTCCGAAAGTATTCTGCGCTTAACTGGAGAACGAACAGGCTCTGTTTGTATGCTTTTGTCGCATTGTCTAACCCTGAACTTCAGGGTTAGATTAGTTGGTACAGCGACTGGTGAACTCATATTCTCACGATATTCCATGTAAGGACTTTCACCATCAGGAAGATATAGTAAATTTCCTGATTCAGACCTTTTAAATAATATATTATACACATTAAAATAAAGTTTAAGAAAAAAAGTTTTCGATTTATAATTTAAACTGAATTGCATACCTGCGATATGTAACTCGTTCGAGAGTATTGTTTACAGGAAACGTAGTTCCATCAGCCCAATGACCGTCCTCTTTGATTGGACGAAAATGAGTGCGGGCAGAAGTTAGCAAATCTTCATCAGGCTCTGGTACATTGTTTATTTTTTGCTGTAAACAGGATTCTTTTCCTATAGTAACAGGGCTCTTGCAGGGTATAACTGGAAAAAAGCAATTGCCACTGCGAGGACTGTGCCCCAGTGTGGCAATGTTACCAAGACCTCCCCAACACCAAGGACCATCTCCAGCTGTATCTGACCACAATACATTATCTTCTAAAAAATTTTAAATCAAAGATTAAAGTATACTTCTTTAGGATTACTGAAACTAAGAATGATTTTCAAGTAAAGTATACTTACGTATTTTGCTATCTTTACTTCCGGATTCGTCTGCACAATCCTCAATGCTGAATAAATCAACATCCCATGGAATAAGTGGCGAATCATCAATATGCGATTCCTGGTACAATGAATTTTCCCTTGTATGTTTTTCCAATTGAATAAGAGGAAAAGCTGCTTCCACACTGTCTGTTGGCCACAAAGGACCTGACGGAATAGAGAGTGAAGGAGCTGCCCATATTGAATCAGAACCCTGAGAAACTCCAGGACCAGTATCCCACAAAGCTTCAAGGCTTTCATCAAATTTCGCTTGTAATTGTGCCAGACGTAATTGATCCATTGCAAGTTCTTGTTCCTTTTCTTTTTCGTGCTCCATTGATTTAGTTAATATGAATTCTTCTTTTTCTTCTGGTGTTTGAGATTCAGTGGCCTGTAGATTAATAATTATTTTCATTAGAATATTATAATTTTCTTGGTCTTTTTGAAATTTACCATTATTATTTTACTTACAATGGAAACCTTGTTTTTCTTTTGGCGGGTCTTGTTATTGTTGTTTTTATTGTTGCAATTGATACCGTTGTTCTTTTTATTATTATTATTATTATAATTATTGTTATTATTATTATTGTTGTTGTTGTTGCTGCTGTTGTTGTTGTTATTTATGTTTCGTTCTTTCCGTTGAGGAAACTTTTTTGGGGTGGTAGGTTGCAGGGCCGGGAATGCCGCGTAGTATCTTAGAGCCCGGTCACGGGGAGTAAGAGTCTCAAAGGGAACTTTGGCCTCGCCATCGGTGGCAGTTTTTAATTCTTCTTGTTCATCTTTTGAGTCTCCACCTTCTAGATCTCTTAATTTAGCGCATAATTCATCTACCAACGTTTCTACTCCACACGTCTAAAGTAGAAATTCAAATAATATAAAATTCAAAATAATAGTTTATTTCAATAAATTAGAAAAAAAAAAAAAAAATGTAACTTACGTGATCAGCAGCACTTCTAAGGCATTGTACGACGGCACGGCGTTGCTCCCTATCACCTTGGAGTGGCAGTTTGGACCGGGGTCTAGCTTTTGAGCGACGTCCTCCTCCTCCTCTGTTCCTGCCAGAATTGGCTACATCAAGCGGAGGAGTGAGGGCCGAGTCGGGGTGTCGTAAAAGGCTGAGTACAAAGCGCGAGTACGCGACTGGGTCTATACCCAATGCGTCCAAACGCTGCTCGAGCCACTGACGCAACTCCTCCTCGGCCCTGGTGCCGAATACTCCTCCGCCACCAGGGGACGCCGCTATCCCGACCAGGTGCAACGCCGGATTCCTCATTCCTCCGAACCGGAGAATCTCCTCCTGGACCAGCAAATTCTCCAAAGCTCGTGTGCCCCTGGGGTGACCATCCTCTCTCTTTTATTCTGATATCATTATATCTCTGGGAACAAATCATAAATCTATTAGTTTTATAATTCAAATGTTTTTTTAATTATTTGTTATTTCATTAGGTTTACCTAGTTGCAAAGCAGTTTTGTCTATCGTCTTGCTTTGTGACTTCGTTGAGTTCCACCACTGTAATGTTTCTTTCAAATTTCTTTGACCCTATAGAAATGGTTAGTATTGCTAATTTTCTTTTCGCTTAGGCTTGTTGCAACAGTTTGTGACAAAACTTGCTTATGTTGCTTATTGTGGGGCCTTTAGTTCGCTTAAAATAGTGGTGGATGCTTCGTCGTTGTCGCAAGGGTGACAGGCCTTAGTGCGAAACGAGAAGAATTGCCTCCTTCCCATTTTGAGTCTGAAATAATAATGAAAATATTTTTTTAAAACTGTATTTTAATAAAGATACTGACAGGTGCAAGAAAAAAAAATCAACCAAAAAATGAATAATTATAATAGAAATTTATTTCTTTGCCAATGATAAAACTAATAAAGAATTCACAAAATGAAGAAATTTTTTTTTTTTCTTCATTTTTCGGAAAATTTTCAATTTGTAAAGTTATTGTAAAAGTGAGAAAAGCTACATTTAAAAATAAAATGAACTGTCAAAACGGTCATTCATGCAGTGGATGTTTATTTGAGAAAAGCCTCACGCGCCAATGAGAAAGTATTTTGCACCTAAGTGACTCACTAAATGAAAACTGCGTTTTAACGAAAGTGCAACGTTCACTATTAGTAAATACCATGACGTAAACAATGTAAACAAATCGGAACGAAAAAATGATTCTCTCAAGCAAAACAAAGATCACTTCTAGATAAGAAAATCTTGGCAAGATGACGAATTTTTTTTATTTGATCTTACTTGCCTTACTTGAAGCATTAAAAAAAAAAAAAAAACTCGCTGCGACAATAAATTAATGATGGCATTGAAAAACGTATCATGAGAACATGGTAACAAAGAAGAAAACAGAGAAGCCGTTACGATAACGACAATGTGAAAATTTGTGTAAGATGATAAAATAGCGTGCAATCCAAGTTACAGATATTGACAAAGAGTAGAAAAGGATGACGAGTTGACGGCTGACGGAGACATAAACAGTGCATGTAAACAGTGCTTTATGTTGAAAACGGAGATGACACAGAACTAAATCTAGCAAAAATGAGCCAAAAACTTACTCTGATCAATCAAAATCATAAACATATTACAAAGAGCCATTGAAAGGACAACAAAATACGAGAAATTTAGACGATACTGAATAAAAGGAGAGAACACGAGCGCGCGCGCGCGCAACTGCAATGATGAAAACAGAGAAGGCTGTTCACGTCAGATAAGTCAAGAAACGTCGAAAAAACAATGTTTTGTAAAAACTACGACACTAGAGCAGAAGACGCTGTTCTCCCAAAAGAAATGACACTGTTTTCACCACCTTGGCGCCGTTTGATTTGGCACATTTTTAGCAACTTACCCTACAAAACCTAAGAAAAAGAGAGAGAGAACTATGCGCCGAGAGCGCGCGCAAGATACACACACCGACGTGATCAGGCGAATCGCATGACACCAAAGTGCAGCGCCGAATTCGTCCACTCGCCCTGAGGAACTGGCGAATTCGGCGTGACAGACGAAAAGATAAATGATCAAAAAAGCTAATTTTGTAGTTTACTGGATTAATCGACGTACCTGCATGCCCCGAGAGATGATTTTCACCCCGGCCTTCTCTACACACCCCACTTGGTGAGAAACATGGCGAGCCACTAAGCCCGAGCCTCGCCTCCCTTCTTTCAGGCATCGCCCAGTGCCGCCACCCGTGCAACTTTCTCCCTGTCCGCTTCCTTTTTCGTCTGCTACAGCTACTCAACTTTTCAACTAAATTTTTTTTTCTTTTATTATATTCATATCCTAATAGAATTGTTTTTCAAACTCAACTTCTTTAACTTAAAAGCTTGCAATAGTTACTGGTAAATTTCATTATGCTAGGACGAATGAGTATAATTTTAATTAAGTTTTGTCACTTAATTATATAGTAAAAGAATCTTTTTTTTCATAAAACTTTATTATTTTACAAAAATTATCTTAAATTTCTAAATAATAAAATTTTTCAATTTTATTACTATACTTTAATTATGAATTGCTAATTAAATTTTCGGATTAAAAAAAATTTCATAAAATCGCTTAAATGTTAAAAGTAATAAAAAGCAAATGAAAAAAAAAATAATTTTGTGAACCGATCCGCGAAAATTTTTAAATAACTACGCTCCTGATTTTGAGACGTTATGCATCGGCGCAATCGACGGTCGCGCATCGCGCCTTTCTTGATGCGACAATAAATGCACCTGCAACATGGCGTTCCTTTCTAAAGATTGAAGTTGTCCAAAGCGTATATGTAAGAGAGCCTGTAACGTTGTTCTTAGAGCTCCACATGTTCTTTCGAGGGAAAAAATTTAATTTTTTGAATCACAATTTTTTTACAGAATAAAGATTTGCTTTAGATTGCACAACCTTCTTTGCGAATTTCTTCAATTCCTTTAAGATAAGATGAGATAAAAAAAGAGCGCCATCTTTGTTATTCACGTAACGTTTTTCTGCTGAACGTGCGCGCGCGCCATACGCCAATCAAAATTCAGAAACTTTTCATATTTTCTGCTGATACGTTGGCTAAACTTTCAAGCATTTTGTCAAGGCGCGGGTAAATACAAGTATAAGAAACTTAAATATTTATGCCCATTTAGTTAATTGTTTCACATTACAGGTAAAATATTATACTATCCTGCATATTACTAGAATTAAATTTAAAAACTTAAAAAATTATATTTTAAACCCTTAGTATAATTTACACTTGATATATATAATGTCTGAAAATCCAGAAAATACTGAAAATCGTGCGAAAGTCTTGCAGGATCTAAAAAATTTTATAACTGATACTAAATTACTAGCAGAAAAAGTTATGAAAATGAGGAGTAGGTATTTAATGTGATATTTAAATCTTTATCGATTAATTGATTTAACAAACTAATTTTTTATATTTGTCAGTTCAATGTAAAGAGTTGCAGGTCAATATGCTTCGTTTATTTGATCCAAAATGTATAGAAATATTTGAAATGTTAAACGAATTGTGTAGCAAAAATTTGAAGTCATCAAATAAAAATAAAAAAATGAGAATTAAAAGAAGAAACAGTAAAGAAACTCTTAAAGTTCATTTCCAATAAAATTAAAAGGAAAAAAAATTTTAAATTGATTTAACTTTGTAATAAGTTTTAAAGTAATATAAATAAATCTTTAATCAGTAATTTAATTTTATGTTTAAATAGATTTATTATTAGACATTGTAATTGCACAGAATAAGACCTGTATACATATAATTATTTTCAACATAAACATGTACATAGTCGTTATTTTTATATAGAATATATTTAGTTTTTTAGAATGAATCAATTGTGATTTCAGCTATAATCAAAGCACAACAAAAATTATTTCCATGCTCAAAAGTCTTTTACATGTATCTCAAACAAAGGCTTTTGAGAAGGCTGTGGAAACTGTGCCTTGATTTTAGCATCGCATAAAATATTTATAAATATTATATTTACGTTTTTGTAATATATGTTTAAATCTATATATATATATATATCTATATATATATTTATTTATGTGTATCTTTGAAACTTTGTACGATTCTTTGGAACATTGTTAGTTCAGTTCACAAGGACTTCGCAAATCTGAGCTTTAGTTTGTCCAAAGATGACTTTCAGTTAGGAAACTGCTCTTGTGTGCATTCTGTTATCAATAACAAACTTATGAAAACGTTTTTTCCACAAAATTTGAGATTTATGGAAAAATTTATATCACGTAAAACTATCAACTGGTTAAATTTATCGCCTTGGAACTTTTGTAAGCACATTGTTTATAAAGAAACACATGCAATACTGATGTCTTAGCTGGACAGTTACAGATTTAAATTAGTACAATTTTTCTACACAGTCAATAAATTTTACACATATGTTTTAAACTATAAATACCTCATTACCACATATATTACTCATTGTGGATAGTATCTAACACAAATGAATTAAACTCTTGTTTAATGTTGAATTTTTAATACTAAAAGCAAAATTTGTAAGTAGAAAGTATTAGAAAAAAGTGTAATTAATTAGAAAAAGCATTATTTTCAACTTGCAATTATTATCTCATTTTTTCATTAATAAGCAAATTCCACAATGAGCTTTTATTTCTGGTATAAGGTTTGGCAATTGAGTCTCTCTCTCCGTATTTCTGTTACTTAATATGCAGGTGCATAGTGGTAGAGAATATTTCATGCTTAACAAAATGATTTCCAGTTGGGACATGATTAGGCATTCGCCTAAAGTTTTCGTACAGGATCACATTTGGTTCTTGACCCGTAATCATACTTTGACTAACTAAATATTTCCTATATGATTTGCAGTTGTGATCCAGCACAAAAATTCTTTCTTTTTTTTTCTCGATTAAAAAATAAAGCTTCATCTAACAAATTTCGAGCTAATAATAATTTGATTCTTCCATTAAAATACGAATTAGAATAAAATATATCTTAGACACTCTTAACGTTACATTATTATATTAGGGAATCGGGACAATTTTATCTTTGATTGGTAAAATCAGTTTTAAAAAATGACTGGGTAATTCCGTCAATATTGGACGAAGTGATTGAACGAGGGGAAGATTTGTGATATGAGATCCAAGGGGGGGAGGGGGGGGCTTATCGTTTGGCGTTGGTCAGGTCGAAGACGCCGCCGCGCTGCAGCGAAGACGCGTAAGGGTCGTTGGTGAGGTAGCGGTGGCGGTAACGATTTTGATATCGCGCCAGGCACAAGTCGCCCTCGTCCGTGTTGCAGAGCGCCGCTACCGAGACGGCCGGGGGGTAGCGAGGAAGTCGCATGGCGGCCTGGATGCAGTGCTTCTTCGACCACAGGTTGTCGTCCACGTCCTCCTCCTGGCAGATCTTCTCTGCTTCCAGGGCGAATCTTTCGAGACACTCGTCTTGTCCCTGAAATCGTTACGATGTATAAAACGAATCTTGCAGGATTCGGTCGACGAAAAATGTCGATAATCACGCTCGATATACTTACGCAAGTGTTGCAAATGTGATACATGACGCAAGGGACGTGCAGCACCTGTCTGAAGTCTCCTATTAGAGCTTCCGTGGCCTTGCAGCGCCTTTCGATGATGTCGATTTGAGGACAGTTGACTTCTTCGTCGATGCCTGTCGATATCGCACAAATAAAATATATGTAATAAAAATATGTATTCCTCGCCTAGAAACGAACCAACAACTCTTACCTTGCAATTCTTCGAGGGTATTTCTAGTGCGCTTTTCTTCGTACTTGTCGTTGTTGCCGTTGGAACCTGTGGGATGATTGATTGTCAGATTATTTTGAGCTTGAGCCGCCTTCTGGCTATCTTTTTGCGCCGCCGTATCAATACCTAATTCGGTAAGGGCCCTTCGAAGCTTCTCGAGGGAATAGGCGGCGGCCAGACGGTTCAAGATCTCGTCCTTAACTTGGTCGTTGTCGATGTCGTTTTCCGAGCCGACCTGCACGGCCTCCTCGATCATTAGATCCTTCATGTTCTTCAGTTTCCAATCCATCTGCTGAAGTTTCTCCTGCTTCTCTCCCGCGTCCTTGTTCGGGTTCAAATTTTCAGCCATTATCTGTATGAATTTTTTGATTTATTTAGCCTTACATGACTTTTTCTGAATGACGTCAATTTTTAAAGTGGGAATCGCACCTCGTAATGTTTTTGCAGGAGGTACTCGTCGTCCTGATCCTGAGTACCGGGTCTGGCCATGTAGACGGCCTTCTTCTTCCTGCGGTCGATCCCGAAGTACTGAGACCAGTCGACGCTCTTCTTCTTCACCTCGATGATGCGCTCCTTCGTTTTGTTGGCTTTGGCCAGGCCCTCCTTCTCCTGTTGCTTGAGGTTTTTCGATTTTGCGGTGGAGCTCGCCGCTGCCTCGGACGCGTGATCGTGAACGTGCTCCGCGTCGCCCTTGGCATGATCGTGCTCGTGTCCGTGATCGTGCCCGTGATCGTGGTCGTGGTCGTGGTCGTGATCGTGTTCGTGGTCGTGGTCGTGGGCGTGATCGTGGGCGTGATCGTGGGCGCGAGCGTGGCCGTGCGTCTGGTTGACCGAGTCGGTCGATTGGGTGCCAAAGAGGGCTCCTAAATCTTGAGCCACCTAAGTAGAACGAAACAAGTTGTTGTTCTCAAGAATCTGATTTGAAGTTTGAGAAAGAGCTACGTTTACCTTGGGATCGGTGACTTGTCGCTTTTTGTTCATGGATTTGGCGCTTCTCTTCGCCACGGGAAATCGCTTGGAAATGTCTTGGTAATTCTTGTACATTCGATTGAACAGTGGATATCTGGCGTTAACGTTCCTTCGCTCCGCGGATGGAATCTGGGCGAATCTGGGATCCTGTTCCTGATCTTCCTCGGCGAGAAGCTCGCTCAACAGTAACGGATCCGCCCTAAAAGTGGTATAAAAGAACGTCAGATTTTTATAAGGATATTTTTCCTCTTTATCATCAATTACCCATAAAGACGATCGGGCTGCTTTCTGTAAACCATTTCCAGATTCCTCTGATACTCGTCGTCGTCGTACGGCTCTTGACCGTCCACCGCGTTGTTCTCCAAGTCCTGCAGGATGATTCTCGCCAAGTCCTCCTTGTCGATCTGTCCAGCCCGCTTCTGACTGTCGGTGCGTTCGCGTTCGCGGAACATCGACTGAACGGGTGGCTCCTGAAAACACAGAATTTTGCCTTCGAAACTCGTTTACAAGTTCAAAAGGTCACCCCGCGCGGTGTGTAACGACATGCTCTCGTACTTGCTCGTTGGCGTACTGCAGGTAAGCCATCAAGGCGCGGCCGACCTGCTTGTTGTTCAAGTGCTGATAGCCGTCCCCTATGGTCTCCAGCTGACCCGCGACATCTGCAAACGACGAAAAACGATCGTGAAAAAAAAGTACGCTCGCAGGGAGAGCCGCTCAATTTACCGGATGGAATGAAGGCCAGGCTCTCCTCGTTGTCCGCATCGATCTCCTCGGGCCCGACCTGTTGCCTCTGGAGCTTTCGCTCGCCATTTCCGGGCTCTCGGTACTTGAACGGAGGCATGTCCGCGTAATACGCCTGAGAATTCGCGTTCAAAGACCTCTGCTTCCTCGTGACCGCATTCAGGGCGCTCCGCAGCGACTCCTCGCTCGTCTGATGGGGCACGGGATTTAGGGCGGCGACCAAGCCCAGCCCCGCGACCAATATCCAGTATGTCGACGTCATCGTCTGATTAACGCGCAAAAAGCCACCCTTATATTATTCCCCGTTTTCATTCGTTGTAGCGAGCTGTCGTCTTGACAAGCTCATTTATTTTGCTCGTCGAATTTTCTGAGAGAACGACCAGAGCGTTATATAAATTATCGCTGTGACCGAGTTCGTAGGTTGGTTTTTTTCGACGGATGATAAATAAAATGTCCTTTCGTCCAACGTTGTCGCCCTCATCAGAAGTTTGAGCGACTGGCTCGGTCAGATCGATAATATATATCTCAGCGCAATAAGCCCTAACGAGTGATAAAGCCTTTCCACTTTGTAATATGATAACAAAATTTTCTCTATTACAAGCGTGATGTAACGCCATTAGGAGCCATTAAAATTCACTCGATTACTGCGGAGATTCGTTACGAGTCTCGCTCGGGGTTAAATTGACCTTTAACGGCGCTCTTATTGCAATTGAACTAATTATTACGCAGCGGAAATTTGCGTAATCGATTTTAGCTTTTATTAATTACTCTGCATATCACGTAAGGATTATTTTGTTCGAACCAGCGGCACAACTGAAAATCGATAACTCTAATATTCCGAGAAGGCGCGGGTGAATAAGAATTTCGTCGACTCATCAATAATTAATAAAGCTAAATCGAGGATTTGAAAAAATCAATGAAATATGACGTCAAAGCCCTGAATTTAAACACTTCTGCATGCTCGGCGAGAGCTTATTTATGAAAATAAGTCCATTGTAATTCTAACAGATGTTTAGCGCGAAATCAATTTCGTCCGCGAAACAAAAAGAATAGTTTTAATAGAAAAATTGCAACCGAAAATGTGAAATTAATCTATCTACGCTTGTAATAGAGATAATAAATAAAAGAGAAAAGGAAGTAAATTATTTTTGCAAAGAACGTCAGTGGTAAGAGGGTTGGTAAAGAGGGTAAGGTGACAGGACACGCGCACACGTAAAATGGTATAAAAAGTACTTACATTAATTACAAATACTCATTGGCGATATCTAAACGAAGAAAGTAAAGCTGACAAAGGAGAGAGAGAGAGTGAAGCAGCGGCCGCAGGAGGAAAGTTCGAGGAGCCTACGTGTCGTCGGAGGAACGAGAGACGTTCTGCTTTCGTCACCAGCGGAATCCTGGAATTTATATAGGAAAAGCTCGGATCGATAGAGCTGCGCATGGCGGCTCGAGTCAACGCAGCAACAAGTTAGCGGTGCGCACGGGGTGTGCCGTGTCGGCGGTTAGGATGTGTGTTCGCCTCCTCTTTGCGGACGACGACGATCCGCAGCTTCGAGGGAATCATTAAGGCGATGAACCGAAATGCAACCGGTGCATGGCCAACTCCTTTTTCCGTCGCGATGCTCGCTCAGTCCCTTTCCTTCGCTTTCGAAGCGTTTGAATCGCGGGCTCTCGAGCTTTTGTATGCGAGAGACCCCGCCTCGCGCGGAAATTGAAAGGAAGCTAATTGTACGCCTGCCAAGAAGTGCAGACTTCATCTCCGGAAAACACCAAGTCCAATCGCGACGGCTCGCTTGAATCGAGCCGTACATTTGCAAATTAAAACGCCAACTCAGCTTTTGCGGTTATTCTGATTTAATGAAATCAATAAATTATTTTTAAATTTAGTTCCTATTGTTTAATGCGATGG
The DNA here is from genome assembly GCA_035047165.1 of Ormyrus rosae. Lineage (NCBI taxonomy): Eukaryota > Metazoa > Arthropoda > Insecta > Hymenoptera > Ormyridae > Ormyrus > Ormyrus rosae. The sequence goes on from JAWWML010000062.1 coordinate 24,992,733, forward strand.
TAAATAAGTCGGTGTACGCTATTTATCGATCAACAGGTATTCCAATCAAATTTTATAGAGACCGCAGGCTGATAGTGCTTATCAACCGCGTCCAGATAAGCGCAGACAAAACGTCCAAGATTGCATGGCGAGCCAGTCGAAAATGACGAGCGAAGTGTCGAATCTTGAAGAGTTTCCACGACTGGAGAGCGTCGTCGGTTCGGGTAAAGTTTCGCTTATACTTTTATTACGCAGAGGCGGTTTCGAGTGAATTGGAAAATATTTCTTTCAGAGAATCGAGCAACGACAATGACAGTTCCGGACGATGGGTTCGCTTTGCCGCCCATATATACCAGTCCGTCGATTATCACAATTCAGCCTTCGAGCTTGAGCGGTGAGTGTTTAATATTTGCATTATCTTCGTTCAATGCATTATTGCGTAGTTGTATACATGTAAGTTGTATATGTATATATATGTACATGCATGTTATATACATATCTAAGTTGCTTCACTTTGCGAAAGTAGTAAACACATTTCTATTACAGAGGAGAATCGATCGGCTAGAAGAGCAATTCCATTCGCCACCTTAGACTGGGTTTCAACTCCTCGATCGCAGCTGAACGTCTTCTCAGGGTCGTATTTTTTATCAAGCGTGGATCAGTTAGAAATACAGCGAATAATAGATTTAAACTCGCGTGCGTAAAACTTGAAAAATTTGAAAAAAAAAAAAAAACAAAGAAAGTAAATTTGGGCCATTTTTAATAAATATATATATCTGTGCACTTTTAGTTCTGGGCCGTGCAAAGACTGGATCTCAGTATCGCGTGAGAGAGCCCCGAGCGGAAACGATATTCCTGGCCATCGAGGACTCGAAGGAGTTTCAGCGCACATTTCTGAGATCCTCGAGAGAGCTGACTCTCAACATCATGGACCCCTCCGGAGAAACTGCCTTCGTCATTAAGAAGAGTTTGAGCTGGGGATGCCTGCCCGGATTCCTGCACGTACGTGCCACTTTCGAACTATCTCCTACCGGTCGATAATAGCTGACAAAACTCTCGCTTTATTATACCGTGCATTTTTTTTTCGTAGAGCGTCACCGTTGAATCGTCGGATTTCATTGGGAGTGTAGAGCAGAACTTTACGGTTATCGGCATCAGCTTCACCGTGTACGATAATCAGAGGCGACCGCTTTGCTACATCGAAGGGCCCAATGTCTACTGCTGTTGTACGTCCGCCGAAACGCAGTTCCAGGTTACTTGATTGAATGCAATTTTGTTTCTCACTAATCACTTTTTTAGTTCTAAATAAACGTTTCTTGTTGCAGATAGTATCCGTGGATAAGAGCCGTCAAATTGCCTCGTTGATACGACATTGGGACACCGTATTAGTCGATTACTCCATACTTCTCACGTTCACGCCAAATACTGATGTAAAGCTAAAAGGATTACTTCTTGGAGCCGCATTTCTTCTGGTAAAGACCTAAAAATAATACTTTTTTCCCTCCAATACTCTTATGCATTATTATTTGTACCTGTATAATTTTTTTCAGGAATTTCTGTTTTTCGAGAACCAAAGTAGATAATAATTTATCTTGAAATAGAACGTGTGTTACCGTAAGAAATTATTGTTAACTAATTGATAAGATTATTTTTGTAATACAATTGTACTTGAAGGAAGTCGATGAATAGATTATTTTTTAATCAAAAAGTATATATATGGAAATCAACTCCTGACCTCGAAATAACGAGGATCTTTAAAATTCAGCATTTGGCGTAGAGCGGCTCTCTTTGCATTGTACCCGAAGAAGGGAGTGAGATAATAATAAATAGAGTCCCTGCAGCAATAAAGCCCGGCATGAATGAAAGTGGTTCAATAGCCGGTGCCTCTATCTATAAGCGATCCCGCAGCTCGATCTCTCTCTCTCTCTCTCTCGCGCCAGAGAGAGCTGCTGCGTGCGTGTATGCATGCGTGCAGAGGCGCAGGCGCTCAAAGAGAGAGAGAGTGCGTGCGTCCGGGCCGGGGAGCGCCGGGCGCCGGGTCGATCTTCGCACGCGATTCACCAATAAAAAGCGCGGCAGCGATCGGGCCGGGGAAAGGTCGCAGTCATGACGACGAGCCTTCACGTGAAGCAACAAGCGACTTTGATACGTTGTCGCGTATATCGTACACTCTCCCAGGCCCGCGGCTAATGGCATCGCCGACTTGTACCTGTTATGCGCCTCTGCGCAGCATCGACACCTGTTAACCGCCTTTGCTCGCGACACTCCATTTTTTCGATTCAACATTTTCGATAATACATTGGCTCTCTCTCATCTTGGCCGCGCCATGGTGATACTCGCAATTATCGGCCTCTGCCTGTTGCTCTACTATCTCGTATACCTTCTTTTCGTCAGATTTATAGACTGCGACATCAAGCTGTTTTTCTATGATAAATTTGGAAAATCAGTAGGTAAGTGCGTTATGCATTATTTTTACTTCATACGGTACAATTTTATATTTATATTTTAAATTCGTTGATTGACGTATTGTATATAGTTTTACGCTGAATTCCATTGACACCGGGAAATTTTCTGATTAATAATTTGTAATGATATATATTTTACAGATACTTTGAGTGGCAAAGTTGTCTGGATAACGGGAGCTTCCAGTGGTATTGGTGAGCATTTAGCTTACGCTTTAGCCAAAGGTGGCTGCAAACTCATTTTATCAGCAAGAAGAGAAACCGAATTGTATACAGTTAAAACTAACTGTTTAGCAGGTATGAAAATAAAAGTACTAATTTTTAATAATTTCTTCAAAAATATGACTGATAATAGACTTAAACTAATTTGAAACGTCTTTTTAGCCAACCCAAAATTGCAAGATCATGACATTCACGTATTAGTTTTCGATGTAAAAGCTATTGATTGCCATGAAAGAGTTTTTGATAGTGTCATATCTATGTTTGGAAGAGTAAGTTATATCTTGAAAACTTTTGAATGTTTATACTAATTTTTATCGTTTTCTCAGCTTGATATTCTCGTCAACAACGCTGGTAGAAGTCAAAGAGCCGTCTGGGAAGAAATAGAACTTGGAGTTGATAAAGAAGCTTTTGATTTAAATACATTCTCTGCAGTATCATTGAGCAGATTAGCTGTTAAACAATTCAAACGCCAAGGTGGTGGTCATGTTGCTGTAACTTCAAGCTTAGCTGGGATTTTAGGAGTACCATTTTCAGCATCATATACAGCATCAAAGCATGCTATTCATGTAATGAAAAGAAAATTTTTTTATAAATCACAGCATTAAAAATATTTAACTATAATTAAACATCGATTCTAGGGATATTTTGATTGTTTAAGAATGGAAAAATTGAGTCAAAACATTACAGTAACTCTTGTGTGTCCAGGTGCTATACAAACTGACTTTTTAGCTGAAAGCTTCACTGAGAATGTCGGAGAAGTGAGTATTTTAAATAAAAATATGAATTTAAAATAAAAGTTTACAGATTTTTCTTATTCAGAAATCTATTATTTTAGAAATATGGACAACCAACTGAAATTGCAGCAAATAAATTGTCTGCTGCTCGTTGTGCCAAATTATTTGCATCAGCTTTAGCCAATAAACTGGATGAAGTATGGATCGCTCAAGCTACTAGTCTTCAATTAACATATGCAGTAAAATATTATCCTAATATAAGTTCTCTGTAAGTTTTACTTAATTGGGAAAAAAAATGTTAAGATAGCCTAGTAAAATGTGATTTTTCTTTTTTTTAGATTTATGCCCTATATAGGAACAGCATTCTTGCAAAAAATGAGAGATTCCAAAGTAACAGTGACTGTCCAACCGTAATCAAACCTTTTGTTGTAATAAATGTTGTTTATTCACTTATAAACTCTGCCATATATTACATTGTGATAAGGTTTAAAAAAAAAGATTTGTACATAATTTCTATATTTATCATCATTTTGTTTTGTTTTTTATAATTAAATATTACGTTTTTGGGTAAAGTTTTGCTCGAGCTTCCTTACCTAATAAAACAGCTTGTTTAAATAATTTACAATAAAGTTCAACTGCACTTGGTGAGTCATCATTTCCAGGCACGGGATAAGTTATAAGATTAGGACTACAATTGCTATCAACAATTCCTACCGTTGGTATGCACATCTTGGCAGCATTACTGACAGCTCGATGTTCCAACATAACCGTATTAAATGTGCTTAAAAATATACAAAGATCTGGTAACCTGGTAACTGCTTGAAATTCTTTTGTAGAATTTGTAAATGTGCCTCCTTTCCATTTTCTTGTATGAGCAAACTCTCCACATTCCTTAGCTGTTTTTTCTACTAAATGAGCTGTCTGCGGCGTTCTCGATATAAACAAGATTATACCATCATTGAACGCAATATGAGCAATAAAATTTAGTGCTTCTCTTAATAATTCAGTTGTTTTGTCAAGATCAAATATTGTATGACCTAGCCTAGATCCATACAGAAAAGGTTTCATTCGATCATCCAAACTTCCCTCTTTATGTCCAAAATGTACTCTTGCATCAAATAAATCTTTTGTGGTAAACAGTTTATGTACTTGAAAATAATCTGGATGTTGCAGCGGATCTATTTTTAATTCACTTGAATCTATTACATAAATGATTAAGAAATATGTATTTTTTTATAATATCTCGTTACAAATTTGAAATTCTTACCGATATCCCTAATGTTAGGTTGTGTTTGTGTTGACAATCTTAAGATTTGTCTGGAGTTGGAAGCAGTACATCTTAGCAGCTTTCTATTTTCTAAAACTAGATATAGAAATTTTAAATATGTAATAAATAATTTTTAAAATCATGGATTACATTTATATCATGAAAATAATTACGTTTATTTCTAAACACTCTAGACACCGCTGCAGCCATGTTTCCTCTACGATCATAAAGCACGTACTTTCACAGATAGGTAACACGTGAGTAGGTTCGCTGACTTTTTAATTTTCATGCGTTTTGTTATACATATAGTAGAAAATGATGATAATTAAAAGAAAAATTTAAGTAAGTGCTTAATTTATTTTTTAAGCAAATTAAAAAGCATTTTTTCAAAACAAATTTTTATTTTAAAATATAGTTTTTGATTTTAAAAATTATTAAAAATTTACAATGAGTCTGAGAAAAAAATTGAGGTTCAGCCGCGGCGGCGAAGTAAGAAACGGGAAAAGCTACTAACATTTAATTTTGAAAAAATAATTGATAATTTGGAAAGTTGAAAACTGATGCTAATGACTATAATATTATATAATTTAAATGATTTAAAATGGTTTTTATTTAAAGATGTACAATATTGTATTTTTAATAGTACTTACAAACTCAAAGAAATGAAAGAAATTTTTAATTTTTATTATTATACACTTGTGCTGTTTGTCATAGCTTCATCTCTTATTGATTGCTGACTTCTTTTCGTGCAAAATTGATATTATATATATATTACATATAGTTAATATTTTGGATTCCAATAGTGGCGAAATCTATTGTACCAACTATATTTATCACAGCGGAGATCAGAGTGCATTTAATACATAATATAAGTGGAGTGGATCATAGAGGCAGTAACTCCTCCTAGTGGAGTGAAGCAAAAGTCGCCCCGGGTGGGAGGTACAGCCATGGTACAGCGCCGCCGAAGCGCTCCAGCGCCGAGCAGAGTACGTAAATCGCTTCAGAATCAGAATCAGCAGCTGTTTTTTCCGCGAGGCCATGCTCCATAACCCTTCCTTTTAAAAGATGCAGATACAAGACATTGCAAGTGCGGAGGATACGTATAGCCGGATAGCCCGGAGGTAAGCGAGATCTCTCTCGGCATCCTCGTCTGCTCGATCAAGCGTACGCGCGACGGCGGTGGCGGCGGCAGCGGCAGGAGATCGAGATTCCCCCCTCTCGCTCTCCAGTTCGGCGGCGACTCCGTTCCCAAAGAGAGGGGAAGGGCACGGCTTACGGCGCAGGTTGAGAGCCGCTGGCTTCGGCGTTGTAGGGGCGTCGTTACTGCGTGCAATGTGTATCGTATAGGCGTTGGCGAGCCAAGAGCGAGCAGCAGCCGCCACCGCCGCGGCTCAGGAATCACGCGAGCAGGAGCGGTAGCCCCGAAGGAGCGTGCAGAGAGAATCCTGGTACGGATAAGGGCCCGGCAGCCGAGAGCAGCGTCATCCGGACGCCGGAGAGTGTGTGTGTGTGGACTCTTGGGCGCTGTTGGGCGCTCGCAGCGCCCGCCGCCAGTACATCCGCGGCTTGATCCCTGCTGCCGCTGCCGCTGCCAGTGCCAGCAGCCTCCCGGCGCGCGAGTGAGAGCGGTCGAGTGCGTGCGCGAGTGCGAGAGCAAGCCGGGGCCGAGGATGCCACTGCCGCCAAGAACGCGGAAGCGCCTCGTTGGACGGCGACGAGCTCGGTGCATCGCCAGCAGCCAGGCCAGGCCCGAGGCCTAAGGGGACGCCAGAACCGTACGTTCTTGCTTTATTCCAAAACTTGTAGCCCGAGAGTGAGAGAGAGAGAAAGAGACAGAGAGCGAGACGGAAAGCGCCTCGAGAGAATGCTCTTTTTCTTTCTTCTCTCCTCTCTCCACTACGTTCGCACGAGTGGCCTCTGCCTCTCTCTCTCTCTCTCCCTCTCTCTCTCTCACTGTCTAGGGACGAGAAAAAGGATTCAGGTCGGAGAACGACACTACTGTGCGGAAGAGCGCTCTCCGCACACCGTACGTTTTTTCTTTTACCCTCCTCCCTCCTTTTCCTCCTATCGATGTGCGAGACCTCATTTTTGCGAAGCTTTTCCTCCTCGCCAGTGTCCCTAATGCCATGTGCGAGAGCAATGAGTGCTCGCCGTAATTCCAGGTTACTCCTTACTGGCGTATGTACACCTAAGCAAAGCGCCTCTCCGCCTGTAGACGTGTACTCGCCGAGGCTTCGGGGAGTCGCCTGCATATTCCTTATTAATAATTAGACTGCAGCCGCGGATAGAGTCGCGACGACTGTCAAAATGGCAATAAAGCCGCGGGTCTCTGTTGTATTCGCGCGCGACTAGTCAGTTAGAATGTAAATTGCTCGGGTAAGGCAATAACACCCACACTCGTGCGATCGTAAACGTCGCAGGTGTTGGTGCAGGGGCGGCGGAGGGAGCGAGGGGGGAGGGGGGGGGAGAGGAAGGAACGGGCGACGAACCACTCAAAAACGTGAAATGCAAATTTTGTTTACCGCTGCTCCCGCGGCCCGAAATCTCGCGCCTCGCCTCTCGGAAAAACATAAACTATGATCTGCAAGAGGAATATCAGGAGGCATTTTCTTTGCTCTCTCGTTGCAGGCGCAAAAGAAAGGGGCGTGGATGCAGGTCCACCGAGCCAGGAAGAGTCTTCGAATCGGCCGGCTGCCGCCGCTGCTGCTGCTTCTCCACTCGTGAATCATCCGCACGACGACACCTCGACGTCCCGGAAGACTTGCGAGGGCGCTCTTTCTGTTTTCCTCTCCTTTCGGAGGGAGATTCTCTCGCGCCGCCGCCTATCTATCTCCGCTCCCTTCTCTCTCTCTCTCTCTCTTTCTCTCAGCCGCCTCCTTGTGGCATGTGAGACGGGAAAAACGGGAAAAACGGGAGCGAACGTCTTGGTGCGGCAAGGAGAAAAAGCCCACGGGGAAGGTAGGTGGCGCTGTTCTTTCTACTCGTTCCCCACGCACGATCCAATCCTCAAAACGCGGAAAAACACCGACACTTCACGGATTTCCGCGCTTTTCTACAAAACAAATGCATTACGCCCCAATTCAGCTTTGTAAACCAATGCCTCCGACTCTCGGAGGAATTTGAACAACGCGAATCGGTGCCGCGAGCACGAGGTATCGAAGAACCTCGCACGGAAATGCATAAGGAAATTGATGACACTTGAAAACTGTACCGCCGCTGCGGTCTTTTCCTTCCGGCGTAATCTCCTGTCTTTCCAGGGCAGACGTGCAATATGTGCTCTCTCGAACGACTCGCGCAATTTCCGGAGTGATGATTTTTACGCGCACACGTACATTTTTTGAAATCCGAAAGTTGACCCGTTCACATATGCACGGCTATTTTCTCAGGTTTTCTCTTTGTCTCGCTGACTCCGTCTCTCTCTCGGAATTATGAAAGTGGGACTCTTAAGTAGGTTCACACGTGTATATTTTCCCTCGGCGCGTTATTATACGCGCGAATAAAGGGAAAAAAAACTATAGCCGCTTTATAGTAACAGAATGGGATTTTCTCGGCGGCTCCGGTACATATCGGTCGCGGGCAAGATTTTCGTTGGCTCTCTCTCTCTCGTACTTTGGCAGGGTGTCGGCCAAAATAATTTACCGCGGACGGTAATTCAAGCTGAAAATGGAAGGAAAGAGCCGGAGTGAGCGAGAGAGAGAGAGAGAGAGAGAGAGAAAACGTCGCGTTTCCGGCGCGCGCTGAGACGGAAGAGCGGCCATCGCGTTGCAAGGGACTTTTTCAGCCGTAATCCACTTTAAAGAGCGAGCGCGTATACCTTCTATGCCGCCGCATGGCATTCGCGAGAATTACGCTCTTTCCCCCGTGTGTGTGTGTGTGTGTGTGTGCGTGTGTGCGCGCGACTCACACGCACACACATCGAAAGCCCTAGCGGCGACGCTTCCGCGTGTCGCGCGGATTTCTGTTTTCTTTGTGTGCACGGCCGTACAGGCCGACCTCCCGCTCTCGTTCTGCACCTGCACTGGAAAAAAGATAAAAGGCGAGCGAGCTCTCTTTTTCTGCCCTCTGTCCTATAGTCTCTCTCTCTCTGTCTCTCTCGAAAACTCGCTGCACGTATAGGCCTCCGATTTCTTCGCTAATCGATTTGTCCAACCAATTCCGCGGGCTGGCTTGCCTTTTTTCTCTATGCGCTCTCTTTCGAGCTCTTTCCCGCGATTTTGACACTTTCCGACGCCCCGGCTGATCGTCACTTTTAGTAATAAAATTCTTCGTCCGTTTTATCAAACATTTATCGTCACCTTTGTTAAATCGGCCAGTTTAAAATAGTGTTTTTTGCTAAAAATACTTTCCAACTTCAAAAAGGTTTCTGTTTTACAGAAGAAAGAAGTGCCTCTCTTATCCTGCAATAAATTTCTATAAATATAATTCGATCGAAATAAAAATTTTTTTTTTGGAATTCCAAGCAAAAACCGTAACATTTTCGGGTGCGATCGCCGGACGATGACGCGGCGTCGAAGATAAGAGGAAACTACAAAGCACCGCGAGATAGCGAGAGGAACGGATTAGCTCGAAGCCCGATGCTCGTACATAACCGCGAGCAAAAGAATAATTCCGTAATCGGGAAGTGGGAGCTTAGAGGCCCTCGGGAGCCTCTCTTAAAGGGCTCCGTATTAATAGAAGAGCGGCCCGGCGTCTGGTTCCGTTCACGTGTCTCTACGTGTACGCACAGATAGATATGAAAGAGTGGCGCACGCGTCATGGACTCGAGCGACATTTGCACTGGCTCTCTCCGCGAGAGAGAGAGACGGAGTGAGAGAGTCTGCTGCAGCTCTGCGGTCGATAGCCCGTCGCCGGAAATTCGTTTGTTTCATCCGGCGAGAGAGAAAGAGAGAGCCGGCAAATAGGAAGTAGCGCGTGCGAGAGACGATGCCCTTTGCACACGCTCCTAAAATATTTAGCCCTATGAATATAAAGGTCATACCGCGCGCTCTCCGACTGGACACGCGCGGAAGAGATGAATAGGAAGCTCGCCCCGGCGAAGGTCATACACACGGAGCACACTCGACGAAAGAGCGGCGGAGGGCGGGGGGCATTTTGTATCAGTCTCCGCCAGACAGTTATCTGCAAGAGCAAGCAAAGGGGGCACACCTAAGTTCTCGCGCCTGGTATACACATCGGTGTCCGTCCAGCGGAGCCGAGGTCATGTCTCTCTCGTGGAGAGAAAAAAAAAATATCTCTCGAATCGCCGCGCCGTAAAGGACGCGGCGCGGCGTATTTTCCATTTTTCGGACCGCTGCACAGTTGCAATCCGCGCGCCAGTCTATGCAAATCGATCTTACGATTCTCATTCCTCGATTTAAAATTCCGAAATTTTATTATATCTCCTGCGCGCGCGCATTCCTCCGAGCTGCCGATTCGTTTCGAAGCTTCGTCTTTTATTTTATATTTATACATCCCTTTGTACACCTCGGCCCCCTGCAAAAATATGTTAATTCTTTTCACGCTTTCCGCGCACGCCGGCAATGAAAAGGGTCCGAACTTTAGCGTATCGTAATTTTCGATCGAATAACACGTGCAATTTAAATTTCCTTCCTGTTTATTATTGACGCGAGTGTTTTGTCCCGTTTCGTGTATAGTAGAGCGTGCACGAATTGATTTTACACACACGAATGATCGTAAACAGACAGAATGAATAGATTTTTTTTTTGCCCCCGAAAGAGAAACACCTCTTCTGGGCTTCTCGACATATAGTTTTTAATTTTTAGAAAACACAACTTAATTCTTTTGAAACTCTTTTAAATTTTTTTAAATGGTTCTCGAGCCCACTGCGAGGAAGACAAACTGTTTTCTTAAATAATCTTTTGAGGGGCAATTTTATCAAAGCACAACTTTACTCTTGCCATCAAACACCGACACAAGTTTCTCTATGAAGTTTCCGTCAAAGCGACAGTTTAAACTTGCTTTGACATTAAAGTCCCTTTGTTTCTTATATTACCACTTGTAGAATAGTTGCATTTTAATTGATTACGTAAGCGATCTTTAAAATTGTTCTTTTTTCTTTTTCAGAGAAAAAAAGGAAAACTGTTGCATGTAAAGGCGAAGAAGAAGAATTGCTGGCATGTCAAACAATCAGCTGGTTGACTCTTGTCTGTGAGTATTCTTGCCTAGTTTATTTATTGTCTTGTTACTCATTCCATTGTCATTTCCAAAGTCAAATAATTTTTCATAAACATTCGTACTCGTTGACCTCTTTCACATTTTGCACAAGAAACCTTGTTTTTTTGAACCTGTATGTACATCCACATATAACATGAAATACTCGGGAGTAAGTGTACAAATGCAACTAACCCGCGAGAAGCCTAATTAAAATTAGGAGAAAATTTTGAACTGCCACGAAATGACGACGGTCGCGCTTTTTTGAGCACGTTTTATAATGAAGGACTTGATATTTAATAACGGCATATATTAAATTATTGGAATCAGGCTGGTGAATCGGCGGATCGAGCAGAGGCAGGAGCACAACATTACTCGCACTGAAATCACTCAGAGGTGACTAACCCGCTTTAATCGCTGAGCTTTTTCACAGACTAGTGCATGCCTAACATTTTTTTTTTCCTTTTACCGGCTCTCTCTCTCTCTTTCTTCGATAACGACAAAGATAAAAATTACGAATTCCAAACTTTAAACAAAGTCGTTTCTATGCTTGCACGATAAGTAATTCTCTTTCAAGATACTATTGGAACGATTTTTAACGTGTTTGGCGGCAATAATGCAGCGCTTGTTTAGAAGTCAAGGACGTTTAAAAGCAACATCGATATACGAAGCATCTTTGAATCATTGCCGATGACTAACGGTACACTCGAAAGAATGCATGCAGTACAGTAGCCGTCCAGCGCTTGTTAGAGGAGGCGTTTTTTTTTCTTCTTTTTTTTTCGTTCGCATCAGCAATTTTGAGAATCTAAAGTTTCGAATGTTTGCAGGCGCGTTCTGCAAGAAAAAGGCCCGGACATGCCGCAGTACACGTGAGTATTTATTTATCCACGGACGATAATAAAAAGCGAGAGGGAGTACGTTTCCCGTGTGCAATTGTCGACGAGTGCACCGATTGTTGTTTTGCAGAGGACAAGGAGAGAGCGATTACCACGGGAGCAACGGGCAGGCGGACACGCATTCCTTGCATTCGTCGCATCTGTCGGTGCAGGACGATCCCCTGCTGATCCGGACGCACAAGCAGCAAACCTCCCAGCAGGTTAGTATATATATATATATATATATATATATAAAAATATTGACCGAGCGCTCGACGAAGGAGGCGCGAGAATCGTTTCTAAGATCTAATTGGATTTGCAGGTGACGACGGTGACAAAGGTCGTCCGGGAGGTTTCTCACATGGAACCCGATCCGGGCGCCGTGAGCTACGTGTCGATGCCGCTGATGTCGCAGGACTACCAGCACGCGGACCCGCGGTATGCGGCCGATCCGTACATGGTCAATTTCGACCACTACGATCCGTACCTGGGATATCCCCCGCAGCCTGGATATCCGGGCCCGCACGGTATCTACATGCCTCGATCACATTCTCCTCATAGCCCCCATAGTCCCTCTGAGCACAGTCGCGCTTCTCCGCCACACGGTACGTCGTCCTGCTTCTTTTTCTTTCGTTTCCTTTTTATTTGATCTACCTCTCTTTCTCTCTCTCTCTCTCTCTCATTATCTCTCTCTTTTTCTACTTGATTTGCACTCACTTTTAGTTTTAATCCCCAGCTCTTCGAGTCACTTAATTAATCACTTTAGGGCATCTCTTTCTTTGCTTTGCTGCACGTAGACCGAAATAAGCATTAAGCACCGCGCTTTCCTAGAATTTCGGTAGATTATTAGTTTAAGGTGCTTGATCAGGCAGGGCTATTGAGTCGAGTCTTTGTACGACCCTTGCAAAAACAAGCCAAGCAGATTTCCGCTAAGAAATTTTTTTCTCTTAGAATTTTTGGGAAAAGGAGCGCCATTCGTCGAGGGGGGTTACAATGATATAGATCCAGGCTTGAATCCTGCTTTGCAAGATCATTATCGCATCACTCCGAGTCCCGGAGGCCCCGGAGATCAATATGGTACATTTTTCGCTAGAACATATATCGCTTAATGCCCTAATAGTCTATATGCGCCAGAGCTCGCAAACTCGTTATCGTTCAATTAACGTTCTTAATAACTCGTCATTCTTTCAGATCAAATTAGCAACTCGTGGAACATGGACGATTCGGGCGAGCCGTCGCAGCACCCTCACGGTGAGTAGTCGCCTCGACGATGTGCTCGAGAAAAGAGACTAAAATCTGGGTATGCATTATAGATGAGGGCAAGGTGGCCTACGGCTACGTCTCTCCCTCGCCGTACGGGCCGGTGGGCTACGGGCCAGCCGTCGGCGTCGGCGGCGTTGTGCCCGTCGGCTCCGAGGTGCCCGGCTACGACGAGGGCGTCGTTGGCCACGTGCCCGTCGGTGCCATCCCCGGCGGAATCGTCACTGCCGGCATGTACGAGGAGGAGGTCCACCTGCAGCGGCTCAAGGCGCGACACCCCCTCGTGCCCGGCATGGTCAGCCCGCTCGACGACGAGCACAAGACGCTGCGTTGGCGCGATCCCAACCTCTCCGAAGTCATTGGTTTTCTGAGCAACCCCAACAACGTAATCAAAGCTAATGCTGCGGCGTACCTCCAGCACCTCTGCTACATGGACGACCCCAACAAGCAGAAGACGCGCAGCCTCGGAGGTATACCACCTCTCGTCCAGCTTCTCGAGTCCGAGAGCCCGGACGTCTACAGGAACGCCTGCGGTGCCCTCAGGAACCTCTCCTACGGCCGGCAGAACGACGAGAACAAGCGCGCCATCAAGAACGCCGGCGGCGTACCCGCCTTGATAAATCTCTTGCGCAGAACCTCCGACGCTGACGTTAAGGAATTAGTCACGGGAGTCTTGTGGAATTTATCTTCTTGCGAGGTTACTGTCTCTTACTTTTATCTGTGTCGATTCTTCCGTCGAGTGGACAAATTTCATCAATTTGTATTTTGCAGGACCTAAAAAAATCCATTATCGACGATGGTGTAACGATGGTTGTCAACAATATCATTATCCCACACAGCGGATGGGATCCCAGCTCGTCGAGCGGCGAGACCTGCTGGTCGACTGTTTTTCGAAATGCTTCGGGTGTCCTACGAAACGTTTCTAGCGCTGGCGAATATGCTAGAAAGAAGTTGCGCGAATGCGAAGGTCTCGTCGATGCTCTGCTCTACGTAGTGCGTTCTGCCATTGAAAAATCCAACATCGGCAATAAAATCGTCGAGAATTGCGTTTGTATTCTCAGAAATCTTAGCTATCGCTGTCAAGAGGTTGAAGATCCAAATTACGACAAGCATCCTATTCAAACCAATGTTCAAAACAGGGTAGCGGCGCCAACCAAAGGTGAGCTATTGTTTATAATAATACAATTTCTTAATACAATATCTTAGCTCTTCAATTCGAACTTGACTCATTTACTTTTTTGTAGTTAAATAGAATTTTAAAATCGGTTCACTCGTAGTTTTCAACACTAAATTCTAGATTGCCTCAAAAAATTTTTCTTTTCATACATTAACAAGTAGCTCTTGGACGTGTAAATAAAATATTAGTATAGATTAAATTCTGTTTCAATCTTTTTAGCATACAGTCTATGTCAAGGTAAGACATCACCCGCTGTTAAAAAAATGGATTTTTCTATCAAGCATGAATTTCTTTTGATACATTCTTCTGGTATTATTTTGTTTGGTTTACATTACTATATCTAATGTTGAAGCGAAATTATCCAACTATTCTTTCGCAAAATATTAGAATAGTTCAAAAACACAAGTAACTTGAATATTTTCAATTTTTTATTGTTAGAATCATTTAGGTTAATACACATTAAAAGCTTTTATTTGTGACAGTGCAGTCTTCATGATGCTTGCTTCTTGGTATATTCTTAAATCTTATTTTGAAATTTTCAATAGGTTGCATCGACGCTATTATTCTAAAGTGTTTATCCTATTTACATTCTAGACTAGCCAGCTAGAAATTTGATTGCCTAATTAAATTGTACTCTTTTCATAAAAGATAGAAAGAATGTTTGAGTTTCTTCATAAATGTATCAAACAATGTGGTGTCCATAGAATGCTATATTACCAATTTTATTCAATCCATGTCTTCAAATAATAAAGTTTTATTCGAAGTCAGACCTTTTTGTATTTTATACTCCTTAAAAAACGAATTAAAGAAACATTTTTACAAATAACAGTCCTCAATGGTTTTGCCCTAGGCGAAAATTTGGGTTGTTTTGGCGGCAGCAAAAAGAAGAAGGATGGTCAACCAGTTCAGAAGGAGACGAGTATGACTAGGACGACTAGTCCGCGAACAGAACCAGTCAAAGGAATGGAATTGCTTTGGCAGCCCGAAGTAGTTCAGTCATATTTGAGCCTTTTACATAATTGCTCAAATCCCGAAACACTCGAAGCTGCTGCCGGTGCTTTACAAAACCTGGCAGCCTGCTATTGGCAACCGAGCATTGAAATCCGAGCTGCAGTTCGAAAAGAGAAGGGACTTCCCATCCTCGTCGAACTCTTGAGAATGGAGGTTTGTGTTAATATTATCTTTTCAATTAACTACTTTATATACTAATTCTTTGGTCAATTTTGTCGCAGGTTGACAGAGTTGTTTGTGCAGTCGCCACGGCTCTGAGAAATCTAGCAATAGACCAGCGCAATAAAGAACTTATAGGAAAGTATGCAATGAGAGATCTTATTCAAAAATTACCTTCGGGAAATAATCAGCATGATCAAGGAACGAGCGATGATACAATTGCAGCTGTTTTAGCGACCTTGAATGAAGTTATTAAGAAGAATGCAGAATTTTCGAGGTCGCTCTTGGATGCCGGTGGCGTCGAAAGGTTAATGAACATTACGAGGCAAAGGCAAAAATATACACCTCGAGTTCTTAAATTTGCCGGTAATTATAAAAAAAATTATTATATTTATCTATAAAAAAATATCAGTTTCCTTACAAAATATTGCTATTTTCTAATATTTCAGGTCAAGTATTATTTACAATGTGGCAACATCAAGAATTAAGAGATGTTTACAAAAAGCATGGTTGGAAGGAGCAAGATTTTGTAACAAAAACAGTGGCAGCTAGAAATTCAGGCCCTAATTCACCAAATAATGCAAACAGGTATGATTAAAATAATAAGAGCAGAAAACTTGTAAATTTTTACTTTTTTTGAACTAGTACATAAAGCCCAATTATTTTTGTTAAATTTTATTTCAATTCGTTTTATTTTTGGGACTCTGCTTTTTTATATTATTTATTTGTTTTGTTTTTCTGAAATATTTAATGGTGAAACATGCAGAGTCCCACTTTAATTTTAAATAAATCGATACTACGCTCAAAATAGTTATGATTGCAGCACATTAAATCGACCAATGGCAAGTCAAGGAAGTACTAGATATGAAGATAGGACGATTCAAAGAGGCACTGTCAACTCTAACAATGTCGGACGACCTAACATCTATCAGTCGGTAAGCAGAAATAATTAAAATTCAAACTGTGATCTTACTCTTCTAATGGACAGCACAGAAATAATTATAATTTTAACATGATTTAACAAAACTCGCCCAACCATGAAGCTTTTCTGTATATACTTGACTAATGACGTTCTAGTTGATAACTAAGATGATCAAAGGCAATCATTTTGGCCTGACTTACAGACAAAACAAACTTTTTTTTTAATTGAGTTTGTAACAGAAAAAAAATTTAAAATTGTGTTTGACAGCAAAACGAGGAGATCGCTATGTCAGATATGCAGTATCCAAAACAAGGAACTCACGCAGTACCTGCTGGGGGCGTATGCGTGTTTCCTACGAATCCAGTAAGTCACTAGACTGTAAAATACGCGCATTCGATCTTGCGCTAAGGTGGACATTAGCTAATTCACGCGAGAGACGAAAATTACTCAAAGCGCATAATATTTCAAAGCTTTTGATAAAGTGTTGAACAAAAGAAAATTAAACGAAAAAGTATTAAATTAAGTATTACTGAATATTCTTATAACACGTAAATGAGCTTTATTGTTTTGTGAAATTTCTGTAGAAATTGGCGATTCACATTACCTTTGTGCGATTAATTTTTCTCAGTTCTACGATAATGCCTTTATACAACTAAAAATTATGCAAAAAGATTTTTTTAAGAACAGAAATGATATAATGTCCAATATGAGAAAGTAGTAGTCACATATAACGATTAACACGATTTATTCGCACTTACAAAACATCTCATGCACGATGTATGAAAACTATAGTAAGATTAGTTAATCACAAGACAGGCCACGAAAAATTTAATAAATGACCTTTAGTGTATCATATGTATGCTGCATTAAGAACAGTGTATAAACTAAGTCAATTAAAATATTTACCTGTATCTTTGTGCTTGCTTAACAAAAAGCTAGCATGCAGGTTTCATCGAAATTCATAGCCTCATTGTTCAATCTCTTGTGATTTAGAATATACTGCTTATTCTTGAGCTGATAGGAATCACTTTAAGGTTGACTTTTGATACTTGATGAAATTTAAAATAATACTAAACGTAAATACATCACACGTTTATAACAGATTATTAATTTTCCAGAAATTTAAAAGACGATATGCACAAATGGATAACTCATCGAGCTATGCTCATTCGCGTAATTGAAATTTTTATGTGTACAAATTTGTTTCAATGCTTTTGGAATAATCTTTCAGCGTTATTTTTAATTAAATGCCTCAGCAACAATGACTTTCACAAAGAAATAATTTCGTATTTGTAATTATACAAAAGCAATCAATAGGTTGGACCAAGCAATATTAGCTTAAGTCGGTGATATTCAACTAAGCTTCCAGCTAAGGCGAAACATTATTTATTTAAAATGATAAACTTTTATTCTAAAGGGCTTCCGTTGTCAAAAGGTTTACATAATTGAAACAAAGGCTATAAAGACAGTTGCAATTTTTTATAAAATTTCAGTAGCACTTACATATGTTTGCAAGAACAACAAAAATAACACCTGTAATTGACGGTTTGAAAGCAATCGTAGATAATAGTGAATTTGGCGTGTAAGTGTCGAGCGTGTAGCTAATGCATTGAAAAGTGAAAATCTTTTTAAAATGATTTCCATAAGAATCTTCATTTCTATTTTTCTGAATAATGTAAGAAAATGTAGCAAAAGCGAGCATATAGTATATCAATTGTATATTTCATTTTCACATTTATACAAAATAAAGTCATTGTAAACAATAAAATAAGCGATGATTCTTTAATAAGATCTATAACAGAAGGCTTCAGTAGGAAGATAAAAAATTTGTTCCAGAAAATTTACCAGCGACACGCACAAGTATGAGCTGTGTGATTGTACATTGAAAATATCAAGTATTTAGTAAATAAAGGAAAATTATCACCCAATGTACATCTTTTTTATCACAATTTTACATAATTAATTTTGTTGACTTTATTTTTTTGTTTTGCCTGTTTTCTTATTACTCATGATGTTTATGATTTGAAAACCTCTTGTTTTTTTATCAAAGAAAGATTAATGGTCAGGCGAGTTGAGCTACGAAGCCGTTTAGAGCCCAAGCCCCACCCCCCGCCACACGCGTTTAATTTATACTTAAAGTCAAAGTAAATACAGTACATACAATGTATAATAATTTCATTGACTTTATTTTGCATTGCTCATCTTTATCAGGGAGAAGCTTTAATCTTTTGTTTGATTATAAATTAATGGATTTTAATTGAAAAGTAAAGATGATCATTGAATAAAAAAAAACTTGGTAATATATATAGGTAAACTAACTTGTTGACTTGTGTGTGTTGCAGCAGCCGAAACCCGGTGAGCCGCTCTACGCGCAAGTTAACTTGGAGAAGAAAAAGAAACGGCAGTACGAGCTGGGGGTGGGTCAGGGTGGTCAGGGCGGCGGCGCGGTTCCGGGTGTCGCGGCGGCGGCCGGCTCGCAGTGGCTCGCCGATGGCGTAGGCCAGGAAGCACCAACCTCGACCGTCAATGTCCCACCAAGCTCAACGGCCGTCTCTGCTGGCGACTCCTGGGTCTAACTTCTTGCGCTCGGCCACAGACGCAACAGGATGCACAGGGTTACAAGGAAACCTATCGAGAAACTTACGCTCTACTGACTCTCTTCCGACGACCACATCCGCAGCAGTAGACAAGCACTAATGGCTCTAAGGATTCTTTATTGCACAATTCTAAATTCATATATTCTTGCGGAGGATGTACTCATGCGCAAGCTAAAATTAACTCTACACACCGCAGATTAATCTGTCTACTCTGAGAGCGGACACTCAAAGTTGCGCAATAATACTTTTTAGTAATATTTCAATTAAAACCTTTACATGTCCAGCTCTCAAAGTGTTCGCGAAGACTTTGAATGCACGCGCACACGAAATACTGCGTTGACATCAGTGCATCAGTCTAAATCACGTGTTATAAATATTATATATATATAAATATATAAAGTAAATAAATATATATTGTATGAAATCGACATTACATCACGTGCATAGTTATAGTGAATTACGTATTATATAATTGAATGAACGATTGATTGACACTAACATTATATTACGTATAAAACTTTCGAGGCTGTGGGTGTGGCAGAGGATCAGATTCTAGAAGCTACACTATTGCGATAATTAGCTGGCGTGTTTTTTGTTTTTTTATATTTTATTAACTGTTCTATATAAAATACGTCGGCAAGAAATTCCGTTTTACGAAATTGCAGGCGCAAACAAACGGTTCAGAGTAGAAGACAAAGAGAATGAATTGTTTTTATTACTTTTTTGTAACTTGTAAACAGAATTATTTTATACTTTGTTGAATGAGAAATCTTTTTATTTTGCGAAAATACATCTTCATCCTTTGTCTTCTATTACAGAAACTGTGGCGAATAATGTTAATCTTTAATAACGAGAAATGTATATCAGTATACAATATACGAACAACTTGAAAAATAGAAAGTCGTGACCACATATACCGTTGATTTTATGACGCAGGATAACGAGTGTAATATTAATATATACATTATTAATGAACGTAATTAAAATTGTATTACAGAGGGCCAATGGGCGTAAATGTTATTGTAACTTGTTCTATTTCTCGAATAATATTATGATAGTTAACAAGTATCTAAGAGATAACTTATCTAAAAAAAAAAACATTAAGCACTAAATCGAAGATGACGTTTTGTATATTATGTGCAAAATTGCGTTCATATTTCGATGCAATACCGTCAATTTTCGAAGGTACCGGTATAAAAATCGTAAAATCTTAATTTACGACTTAAATATATAATTGGTAGTAATTTAACGAGAGATTTTTTGTTAAAAATATAAACAGTTTATAAACTTTATAAAGCACGTGAATTTCTAAAAATTATTTTTAAGTTATTTGTTAGTAGGAATGAATGAAATATGTTAATTATGACGAAGCGTCAGACGCCGATGTCTCTGAAGAGTTTACACAAGTTTTTTACTCATGACATAACACGGTGACAAGTTTCTGACGAAGATTTAAAAAGTGGTTATATTGTGCACCAAAATAATATTACACATTAAATATATAAGAAAAATAAGAGTGTATTGTATAGGTTTATCGATGGAAATATTAATCCGTACAATGCATCGAATATTAAAATTCAAGTTCGACGATTTCACGACCTAATATTCAATGAAATTCCAAACGGATAAACTTTCTTTGTTCTGTGTGATAAACCGACAGTCCTTTCATAATAACAACTAGAAAACCTGAAAATTCAGAAAAACGTTACAAAAATAATATCGAAAATTTAATAAATGTCAAAAATTTTCAAATTATATTCAATGTTCACACCATTAGAAAATATCCGTAGTATTATGATGATCACACGTCGTCTTGTGATTGATTGAGATTTTTATATGTACTTCTCCTTTTGTATTTTGTAAACTGCGTTTATAATTTTCTACGAAAAGACTGCTTAAACTGATGTACAGTAGACAGGAAGAAATAAGCTGCAAGTCTCAAGTATGAGCGAAAATTTCATATTTCAAAAATCGTAAATATACAAGTCCGATCGCGTTTACAAGGATTAAAATAAACCCAAAATTACGATCGTCAAAAGGTAGAGAATTCGTTTTACCTACTTAGAGTGCAACACTTTGAAAGCATAAATCTTTTTGCTTAAACTGCACACTATGAAAGAGTTTTTAGAAAATTAAAACATCTTTATCACATAATTACAAACTTTAAAGCAATTGATGATTACCAACGGATTTTTAATACCGTAGATCACCCGTTTTATCGTCATTTTACAAAACGGATATACATTTGATGCTATCATTGCGTCCTTTTGTTTTTAGTTGTATAATAAATACAAAAACTGTACAGACAATTCGTGTGTGGCTCTTTAAATTCGAGTATTTGTTAAGGGCAAAGTTTTTATACGCAATCTTCTACCAATTTTTACGGTGTATTTACAAAACATTTATGTTGGCCCGTTCAATGAATTCTGAACGGCACCCAGTTTTCTTTATAAAAATAGGAATATTGAGATTCCTAAAAGTAATCTAAATATACCAAAATAATTTTTAGGACTATTACTTTCGGACACAAAACTGTGATTACTTCGAATCTCGTGGAGATTTATAAACCGAACATTCCGCCTGAATCTGTCGTAGCTTATTGGGCTACTTCAAAACATTGTCTCATTAACTCAGCACGATTGCAAAGATTCCGTTCAAGGCGTATACTTTGAGAAAGATTGCTCCGATGAAATTATATCACTTTTATATAAATTTACATATTTTTAAGAATTTTAGAACGCAATATTTGTCACATCCTTGAATAAATACAAAAGTAAAAATTATGGTGCAATCTTGGATGATCACATTCATACACACACTGTACATTAATATTTTCACCACCATATTCTATATAACTGTATGATAGTTGCGCGTCTGCAATTTTTGTACGGCAGTGAGTACATGCTTGATCAGATAGCGTCTTCTGCAAACCTTTTTTACGAATGTAGTGCAGATTTTCTAAAATTACGTAATTTTGTTTTTAGCCATGTATTAAAAATTTTAATTCTAGCTTTTATCAATGGTGTAGAGTAAACAAATTCATTTGTTTTCAATGTTCTATAATAAGCAATTATTTTCATTTTCGATTATTTTATATTATATTTTGTTTATTTTTTAAATTTTATTACACCCAATGAAATATTGTATTATTTAGCAATATATGCTACGCGCGAAAGAAAATTTACATTGTTGCATTTAGCATTCATTATCTACATAATAAA
This sequence comes from Ormyrus rosae, assembly GCA_035047165.1. Classification (NCBI taxonomy): domain Eukaryota; kingdom Metazoa; phylum Arthropoda; class Insecta; order Hymenoptera; family Ormyridae; genus Ormyrus; species Ormyrus rosae. The sequence continues at coordinate 25,014,769 of JAWWML010000062.1, forward strand.
GGTCGATGTAACACGATCAATCGAATTTGGAAAGATGGTCTGAAGAGAGACTCGGATAAATATTTGCACACACGCATAATAGATAGAAGAAAGATAGTCTATTATACTGCATATATAATTATATTAAAGGACTACAAAATAATAAGCGTGAGTGTGCATCATAGGTGTGTTAGAAAATTTTTACAGCTCTATTATAAAATTTAATTTAAGAAAGTTGAACAGTTAATAGAGGAAAGACATACCATCAAGAGTCCAAAATGTGTACACGGAGGGAGGAGATAGAGTTTTTCTTTACTTTTTTTTTCAATTCAATGCGCACGGTGCAATTCACAGTCTTTCGCGTGATGCAACGGTGAATACGCATGCACAATAGCATCAATCAATTATGAATTTTCGTAGCAAGCTGAGAACAGCAACGACGAGACGCGATGAATAAAGCACCGAGCTGCAAGATCTTGTAATTTTTGTATAAAATATTATTGAAAAGATAAATCAAAATGGCAAGTAGAAAAAGCTTTGAGCTCGCATAAGGCAAGATTCTTTGCATTTATGTATAAATATCTTCCGTAAGAAAGATTTGCACTTAAGTTACTTTCTTTTATAACGTTGTAGTGTATTATATACGATGAGTAAAGACGAGTTGCATTTCGAGAAGCCTTGTAATAGATACGAATTTTTTAAGGCGGCACCAGATCGATTGTTAAGTTATAATAATGTCGAATATAATGATGTACAACCCAATAGACACGTAGGCAACACGACTAAGAGAAGCATCTCGTCTGATTTAAGCTTCGTTAGCTGCTACGTGACGGATATAGAAATAGCGTGAAACTGACGCGAGCGCGTTCTATAGTTTCTAGAGGATGTGCGAAATATCCCGAGCGACGAAATCGATTCGCTAATTATTGAAAGAGCTGTACGCTAGGCGCGCCTGAGCCATGAGAGTTTATATAGTTAAAAATGGAAGATTGCATTTATTTAAAAGAACATGATAATTAAGGGTACCTCAGTAGCTTAAGTGGCACTAAAGCAGCCGGCCTCCCTCCTACGCCTCTACCCCGTCTTTTTGTCTCAATTTCTTCTAATTCTACCGCTCGATAGTAACTATATTAATTCTCAGATTCATAATCTTTCTTCCCTCTCCTTTTTACCGAACATTATAAATGAAAAATAAAGCGGATAGAGAGAAAGGAGCAAACTTGGATTTTTCTCCTCGTTTGTTGTTGTAAAACGTATTACAAATGCGAGTTGCGCCTGGCGCCGTTCTTGCGCGCGAAAGCGCGCACGAACGTTGAGTTTATAATTTTTCGAGGGAAAGTATATATTATATATATATATAAATTTATATAACGCATTGTCTTTTATTTTCATCATCGTATATTATATTTATATTGAAAAAAGAAGAGTACCATATATATACATATATATACACACATATATATATGTATACAATAATTGTAACTAAATAATAAAGATTAAATAGTGTACTTTAAACCCGACTGAAAACAATTAAAGAATTTAAATGCGCTCACATAATTGATTGACTCTTTTTATTCTTTACATCACCTTCACAGTATATTCCTTGCTCTGAAAACTCATCTCTATATTCTTCGATTAGTAAACGCAGAATACTGTACAGATTGATTGTTTATACAATTATTTTTTGTCGCAATCTCTTTTTAGTTTGCAAAATTCAAAGAATATACAATAAAACGAAAAGAATAATTAATTTTCGAGTTAAAGAAGTAGATTGCAGTTGAATTGTCAATTTGCAACTATAAGAGGCGCAGCGCCGACGTAACTTCGTCTAGTATCGTCGAAATCAATCACCGGCAAGGTCCTTTCCAATCTCGCGAAAATTGCGTGGTATGTAGATGAAGGGAGGTAGATACGAATCGGACTGATGCAAAGAGAATGAAAAATTATACCCCGGCAGTGCGTCGAAAAATGTTAACATTTTTATCGGAATTTTTTCTTTTAAAATTTTAATTCTTTTTTTTGTTTTTTATTTTTTTAAATCCAGATACCAGTCGCAATCGAACGAGCTGCTCGCTCTTTCGGAAAAGACGAAGAGACTGAATGATTACGAAATACATAAAAAGAAAGTATTGAGTAAGGGCGCAGGGTCGCAAGGATGCACGATTGTCAATGGTAGAGTGGACACACGTGGAGCGTATATTTTATGGCCCGTTAGCGCCTCGCTTGAGCGAGCAGAGCCCAGCTGTGCGGCGAGATAACAAGTTTTCGTTCCTGGGTCACACACACACACACACACACACAACAGGCCGCAACTCTCCCCGACTCTCGGAGCGATATCAGACTCTCCTCTCTCGTAATAATACACAATTTTTCAGGGGCGAGAGAGCATATCGCGCGCGTCGGATGTACGATAAAGAGGCTGGAAGTCGCGAAAAAGTTGTGTGGCGGCCCGTGGGGTAATTGAAAGTAGTTTCGTTCGAGCGCGAAAATCTCATCGTCGCCCCGCTTTTCCAGCTGAGCGTGCCGATTTATAAGAGGAGAACCACCCACCAGCCGGGGTGGCGAGCTTCCGCGCAGATGTGTCGCGGTGTAGAACTCTCCGGGGCGCGGGAAGCTGCGAGAGAGAGTGAGAGTCCAGTCCTAAGCGCGCACCATGACCGAGAGCATCGACGCGATCGCCAAGTCGCCGGCCTTCCTGAGGGACGAGCTCGGGGCCATCCTCGCCAAGATCAACGACCTGCACCGCGGCTCCTTCTCGCCCTCGCTCGGCCTGCTCCTCTTTTACGTCAAGCTGCGTCGCGAGGGACTCGGATCGCGGCTTCGCAGGAGGTTTCTCGGCCTGCTGGCCGTTTGTTTGGTCTGCGCGGCCTGGTATTCGGCGAAAAATTATTACCACACGGTGCGACAAGAGAAAGTTAGTGCTTCGCTGCGGCAGATCGTCTCTTTTTAATTATTTATACGATCGTTTTAAGGAAAGCTTTTGTTTTTTACTTCTGACTTAGTGCCTGATCGAGCAGCCCTCCCTGTCGCGGCAGGTTTTCCGACCTGCCGTCGATTGCTCTATTTGTCGCGACGTTCATCAAATCGACAGAATATCAAACGTCCGGCCCGAGATATTCGAGGAACGGTAAATTTTTAGACTATTTCTAGTTCATTTTTATTTTTTCCAAAAAATAAAAAAAGCACAGGCCACGTTTCGTTAATTGCGACGATCGTCCACTGAAATCTTTATTTGCAAAGCTCGCTTTAAATAGTTGCAAAGATTTTGTTTGGAAAAAAATAAGCGTTCGCTTTACTTAGTACCTACAACGAGTTAACAAGTGTCTAACGAAAAGAGTAAACTGTTGCAGCTACGCGTATTCGGGCCGGCCCGTGGTGGTCACCGATGCAGCAACCAACTGGACGGCGATGGAAACGTTCTCGTTTGCATTTTTAAAGGAGCTCTATCGGGGTCAGGATGCCAACTGTCAGTTTTTCCCCTACAAGAGCGAGTTCCAAAGTCTGCAGGACGTCTTCAACATGAGCGCGAGCCGAGCACTGCTGCAGGCGGGCAGCAAGCCCTGGTACGTCGGATGGTTAGTGTGCAAAGTGATTTTTTTTCTTCTAATATACTAAATCTCTCTGCGACGGAGTTTTCAAAAAAAAAAATTTTTTTCAATTTCGCGAAAGGAGCAACTGCGACCAAATGATTGGGAGCGTTTTGCGGAAGCACTATCAAAAGCCCTATTTCCTGCCCGATACCGCGGAGAGCGAAAAAACCGATTGGATTTTTATGGGCAGTCACGGATACGGAGCGCCCATGCATGTGAGTATGTCGCTTGCAGTACACATTTTGGATCGACAGCTTATAGACTCGCGGGAGATAAAGAGACGAACCTAAATCGCGGCGATGTGATTTTATTATTCACAAGGTGGACGACGTCGAGTACCCGTCGTGGCAGGCGCAGATTCGCGGGCAGAAGACCTGGATTTTAGAGCCGCCGCGGGAGTGTCATTATAGCTGCGATCGATTGGAAGTCACCGTCAATCCCGGCGAGATAAGTAAGTGGATGAGAAGCTCTCTCCTTCCCGTCAAAACAAGCGTCTTAACGCTTTCATTTTATTTTCTGTGCCGCAGTTGTTTTGGATACGAATAAATGGTATCATCAGACGCTCATCGTTTCCGAGGACATAAGCATTACTATAGGAGCCGAGTACGACTAATAAAAAAAAGAAAGTGCTGTATAATAATTGTATTGTATGTGTGTTCAAAGATTAGAAAAATATATATCAAAAGTATTTTCATTCGAAAATTTTGAGTTTTGTAAGTACAAGCGCTCGCACTCACTCGGCGGGACAGACCACCTGAGCGATATAATAGGAAAGTGTCTAGCTGCCAGTGCAGATGTCGCTATCGTGTAAGTAACCGAAGATTCGAGTTTTCGAAAGCTGCAGAAACAGGAAATAGAGCCGCAAATCGTCTCGAAGTATATCTACGATCGGAAAAGGTTTGAAGTCGTGAGATAAGCGAAGATTCACGTTTAAAAGTTCGAAATAACGGGGCCGCCCCGAAAAAGAGTGGGCGCATTACTAACGAAGGTGCAGCCTGGCGGGGTTGTTGGTCTAGAAAAAGGATGGGTGGAGAACGCGTCGTCGCTCGGCAGTAGCAGCTCGGCAGTGGCCCCCTCGTGCAGATGGTACGAGGTCGCACCTGGCGGCAGGTGAGCCCCCGACGTGGGGCAGCCAGGAGAGAGAGAGAGCCTTTGCCATTAAGGGCTGCCGTTCTCTGCTCTCTCTCTCTCTCTCTGCGCCCCTTGTACGTCTGCACGACCAGCTAGGCTCCCTCTCTTTCCTCGTTCCTTCCTTCCTTCCTTCCTTGCTCGCGGCTGCCTTGGCGCCCCGCGCGTATATATGCGTGTGTCCGATCATATGTTCCCGCCAAGCCGTACTGCCCAACAGCAGAGAGGGAGAGAGACTCGTAGAGCGTCGGGCGCGAAGACAGAAAGGACACGTTTCGTCGCTGAATTCCCGCAAAGAAATACACGCGCTCGAATCCGTCGAAAGGGCTGGAAATATAATGCCTCGTCGGAGGGTGCGCGGCTCTCTCTCGCACCTACACGTCGCGGAGTATAACAACATAATTATAGATATTGATTTCTGAAGAAAGCGGGACCGAACGAGGTTGCACACGCCGCGCGCCATGCGCGGCTTAGAGCGAGAGAGAGAGAGAACACCATTGGTCGGATTGAACAGGTTGCACTTGGCACGCTTAATCAGCTCTCCCGATCCGAGCTAAATTCTTTATTTGGGTCAAAATATATTTCCTGCCTGCCTGCCTGCCGCGCTCGGCGATCGCTCTCGAGAGCACCGCGCGCGCCCGGCTTCGAAAGCGCGGGGGGCTTTTTCTTTTCCGCCGGATTGCCCTTTGAAATTTTCGAAAAATGCCGACAAAAAAAAAAAGCCATTCCGGCCGTTCGACCTCCCGCGCGGAAGAAAATATTGCCTCGTCGAAAAATAAAAAATAATAAAAAAAAAGAGCAGAAATCCGTCGGCGAGAGAGAGAGAGAGAGAGCCGGCCGTGTGTAATAGCCGCGCTGCAGTCCGAGACGAAAAAAAAAAAAATGGGAATACGATTGTATAGCGAAAAAAAATAATAGTCGAGCCGGAATTGACCATCGGTGCGGCTGAAAATTCAAGCTCTCGGCTTTCTCTATATACGCGCGACGAGCGGACTTGGCGGCCCGGCGATGCTCGAGAGGAGCGAGAGCGAGGCATAATCCCCTTGAAGCGCGTTTCGCTCGGAAATGAAATTCGCGGGGGGTGCAGTTGAAAAGCAGCAGAAGCGAGCACCGAGCGGCGGCGATTTTTCGGCTTGTATTCGCGGCTTATAGCCTCCCCCGACTGGCCGCGCGACCCGAAAAGGCTTTCCCTGCCGTTCTCGGGCTGCCCGTCGCGCGAGCCGCGCGCCAAACAGGGAAAACGTTTTCCCGCAATGACATAGTTCGTCGCGGCTCGCGCGCGCGTGCGGCGCTCGTCGGGCGGTAATCGGGCGCGCGTGTCTCTCTCTCACCCCGCGAAGGGTTCGCTCGCTCGCTGCCGTATTTACGTATTTATGCTTGGCGTGCGTCGCTCGCTTCGCTCACGTGTGGCGGTGCGCGCGCAGCCCGCTCTCGCGCACCTACACACACAGATATCGGTCGCCGCTATCGATTATTTCGCCTTCCATGTGCGAGCTTTCCCCTATCGGCCTCTCGCCGTCCCCACTCGCGCCGGCTGCGACAAGCTCCTATAGAGCGGCCTATCGATGTTGCATCGGCGCCCCCTCCCCTCTCGTCCCTGCTGGCGGTGAGGTGTGTGCAGGCCGCCTTTTTCGGAAAAGGAGCCGACGGCGAAAGCCCGAGAGCTTCGCGAGCGACTCTCTCGGGCCGGACATGTTAGAAAACGATTGCCACGCTTGCGCACGCTGCTCCCTTCTCGTATCGAGTTCGTTACGGAGAGATCTCCGCCCCTCGCAAAGCTCGCGCGCCGTCTCTCCCCTCCAGCGGGGCGCAGCGGCCGCTCGCGATTCGCGCGCGTCGCCTTCTTTTCAGGCGCGGCGTCGCCCCGTCTTGTGTCGTCAGGGGCCGCTGAGGCCGCGATGACGCATCGATTTATCGCTCGCGAGAATCGGATCGAGGGCCGCAGAGCAACCCCAAGAAGCGAGAGGCGAGAAGCTTAATTTTCCCCCCTTGCGAAGGGTCGAAGCCCCGCTCGAAGCCCGCAATCGACGGCGGACTATTGATCGCCGTATCGAGCAGGCCGCGCTCGCTCGACCCCCTCCCTCGGGCGGCTCCCCTCGCGCGCTCCTCCCGCGGCGCGCCGTCCCGAGCCGGGGGTGCGCAGAGCCGAGGCCTTGAGCAGGCTCCGATCGCAGCCGAGCCGCCGGCAGAGCCGCGGACGAGTCAGTTTCGATCGACCCGAGCCGAAATCGACGCGCGCCCGCTTCGTCGATAGCCCCCCCGATAGTGAGAGCAGCGCGAGAGGAAGCTTTGTCGCCGGAGTCGAGAGTCGGGGCGACATCGATGCGCCGGGCCAGCATCGATCGGGCCATCGAGCGGGCCCCGAGTTAATCGCCAGTGCGGCAGTGACGTATCTTTGCCTCTTGGACGTTTGCAACGGCGAGGTCCGCATCATCGAGCGAGCTCCCGCCTGGCCATCGGAAAATCGATATCGGCGACTCGCGGGGGGCTTCCCCCCCTGCGATGCGCTAGCCGGCTCCCCCCCCTCCGGAGGATGCCATGGAGCCCCTGGGCGAGGGGGCGCGCTTAGGGCCCTTGGGGCGCCGGCCGCCGCGCGGAGGGGACGCGGCGGTGAGCGGGGCGGCGCGCGCCGCCTGCGCCCGCCCCGGCGGACTCCGGCAGCAGCCGCCGCAGCAGCAGCAGGCAGCACCGGCTCGCGCGCAGTCAGCGGCAGCCACGGCGGAGCAGCAGCACCAGCAGCAGCAGCAGCACCACCGGCAGCAGCACTCCCAGCAGCAGCAGGAGCAGCGCAGCCCGAGCAGCTTCAGCACCGGCAGCGGCAGCAGCAGCGGGAGCAGCAGCTGCGGAGGGGCCTCGGGCATGTCCGGCTCCTCGGCCTCGCAGAGCCCCGACATCGCGTGCGCGAGCCTGCCGCTGGAGCTGCTGGCGGCCGGCGCGCTCAAGGAGGAGGGCGGCGCGGAGGCGGCGGTGGCCGCGGGCTGCGGGGCGCAGTCGCGGCGCGCGCCGCCCCAGC
>JAWWML010000062.1:25022578-25122417 GCA_035047165.1 Ormyrus rosae
GCCGCCGCCGCGAGCGCCGGCCGCGCAGCCGCAGGCCGGCCAGCAGCAGCCGCCGCCGCAGCAGCAGCAGCAGCAGAGCGCCTCGGTGATCGTGCCGGCGCACGAGTGCGACGTCGACTCGCGCGACGGCCACGACGAGGAGCACGAGCTGCTCTCGCCGGGCAAGCTGTCGCCGACCTCGGGCATCTCGGTCTCGGTGGCGAGCATGATCGACGCGACGGACTTCCGGGCCATGCAGCCGGAGCCGACCTACCAGACGCTGACCTCGGTGGCGGAGCGGATGTCGCCGCCGGGCTTCAGCCCGGGCTCGAGCTACGCGACGCTGACGCCGCTCCAGCCGCTGCCGCCCATCTCGACGATGAGCGACAAGTTCGTCTACGGGGGCCACGCGGCGGCGGCGGCGGCCGCGGCGGCAGCGGCCGCGGGGGCCTCGGGCGTCACGGGCAGCTTCGCCGTCATGCAGAACAACGGCCTGGCGAACATCGGCCTGGCGGGGATGGCCGGCTCGCCGTACAGCTACGACAAGCTGCCCTCGATGGGCATGTCGCCGCCGCACAACTACCCCTCGCCGACGGGGGGCCTCCAGCCCTCGCCGCTCTCGCCCCAGAGCGCCTACAGCCAGAGCGCCCTCAACTCGCCGCACAAGTCGGCCAGTCCGCACTACGAGCCGGCCTTCCTGCCGAGGCTGCAGCAGAGCCCGCAGGCCCTGAGCCCGCCCTCGCCGCCCGTGCAGCAGCAGCAGCAGCAGCAACAGCAACAGTTCGTGGGCCAGCACCACTCGCACTCGCCGCTCTCGGGGCCCACCGCCTCGCCGCCCCCGCAGCAGCAGCAGCAGATGCAGCAGATGCACCAGCAGCACCACCAAATGCAGCAACAACAACAACAGCAGCAGCAGCAGCAGCAGCAGGGCCACGTGCAGCACACGTCCGTCGTGATGAAGACGGTGTCGGGCGGCGCGGGCGGCGGCGCCGGCCAGGGCAGCGAGGTCGAGGAGATCAACACGAAGGAGCTCGCCCAGCGCATCAGCGCCGAGCTCAAGAGGTACAGCATCCCCCAGGCCATCTTCGCGCAGCGCGTCCTCTGCCGCAGCCAGGGCACGCTGAGCGACCTGCTCCGCAACCCCAAGCCCTGGTCCAAGCTCAAGAGCGGCCGCGAGACCTTCCGGCGCATGTGGAAGTGGCTGCAGGAGCCCGAGTTCCAGCGGATGTCGGCCCTCAGGCTCGCAGGTGAGTCTCCTCCTGCCTCCTTGATTCTCTTTGATTCGTTCCACGCAACCGACTACTGTTGTTACTTTTGACTGACAGCCTCATATCTCTCATGTCTTTTTTCACCACCACCTCTTTCTTTTTCTCGCGCGGGAGCGAGCGTCTCCCCCTAATCATCATCATCATCATCATCATCATTATCATCATCATCATCATCATTGTCATATACAATCGGCTCGCTCTTTCCCTCGGCACCCACTTTCAAATTTCTGCTCATGTCTCTGGTTACATCGTACCATCAGTATATTCTGTCGAATTGGAGTCGAGAGAGTGATACACAACGCACTGATTCGTCGGCCGCGGATGAGGCAGCGGAGCGCGGGCCAGAGAGAGCGGGAGAGAGAGCGCTCGGCACACGTGCTTCCCACGTGGAGAGAGAGAGGCGTTCCCTTCCATATCATTCAGAGATAGACGCGCGGAATAACACTTTTCGAATTCAACATCCTTTGCGCCGCGCGCGAGAGAGCACAACAGAGAGAGAGAGAGAGAGAGAGAGAGAGAGCGGCCGGCGGAGGGAGAGGGGGTGGGGGGGCGGCGCGCGCGCCTCGTATTGATCGTGGTCACGCGGTGCGCGCCGCCGCCGGCCCCTTTGGCCTTGCGCACGCGCGACCTCGCCACGCTGTCCTCATCATCCCTCTCGCTCTATTCCTCCCTCCCGCGGAGCGTTATCTGACCCCCCCGCCTTACCCTACCCCCTTACCCCCCTTATCGGCCCCTATTCCCGAGCGTCCCCAGAAACAAGCGCGTGCTGAAGGATGCCCCGCTCTCGCTCTCTCTCTCTCTCTCGCTCTCTCGCTCTCTTTCTCTCTCTCTCTCTTACCGTCAAAGACTTTCTCGCCTTTTTAGCATTATCATTATTGTTGTTGCTCGCAGAGCAGAGCAGCAGCGACGACGGCGGCAGCGGCAGCGGCAGCGACGGCGACGGCGGCAGCAGCAGCCCCTTTGTGTGCCCCGCCTTTAATGCGAAATTTGCGGCCGCGTATATAACGAGACGAGAGAAAGAGCGCAACATATTTAAATTCGCCGATGTAGGAGAGAGCTCGGTGCGAGCACTCGTCGGGTTGCGGCGAAAACAGAGAGAGAGAGACAGAGAAAGAGAGAGCGAGCGAGGCCGAGAATGAGAGAGAGAGAGATAGAAAGAGCCGCCTGTTATTCTTGTCAAAGATAAGCTGAAGGAGGCCGCCGCGAAGCAAAACTATTCTCCAGCTATTCGCGAGTAAGAAGGGAGGAAGAAGCTATAGTTGAGAGAGAGAGAGAGAGGAGTCGAACGGGGGGAGGGCCTCTGTACTGCACTACGAGCGGAGCGAGGGTCGCTAAGAAACAATGCTGGGAGAAGGGTTCAATCCAGAGCCCTTCAGATTAGAGTTCGCCATTGTCTGGTTCGTTACTCCCAAAGTTCCTGACATTTCATTAGTCTTTTCCAATAAAATAAGTAGAAAATGTATATATTCCCCGAGCGGAATGAAAGGCGGCCCCGCGCGACTCCTACGTCCCGGCGTAAACAAAGGTGGGGGGGGGGGGTTGAAGAACGGAGGACCGAAACTGTGTAACGCCGTGATTAAGGAAGTAAAGGAAAAAAAAAAAAAAAAAAATTGGAGCTCTCGCCTCCACACGGTCTGGCCGACGGGCACGCGCGCCGAAATTCGACACGCGCCTACGCGCGCGAGCGGGAGGCCTTACGCGTTCTCTCCCTCCGAAGGGGGGAAACACAGGGGGAGGAGGGGGGTCGTCGAGCAGTCTCACGTGCGCCGAGCGGTATCCCACTTCCACGGGATATCCTGCCGCCCAGGTAAAAAATAAATATAACGCTTTCGTTCCCTCTCTCTCTCTCTCTCCGTCGTGGCTGCCTTCCATTTTTCACTCTCTTCCGAGCCTCGGGAGCTTCTCGCACTTATATTCATTACGAATGCATGACGCAACGAGCCCTAATCCACGCACGACTACTGCAGTAGTCACTTTCTCTCTCTCTCTCTCCTCCAAGTGTGTATAAGCCTGAATATCTTGGACGCGCAACAATAGGCGCTGCCCCGCGCAGCTGTCAAGCGCGCTTCGAAGCGCAGCTGGAAAAATACGTTTACAATGGCCGAGAGAGCAGCGGCGGCGACACGAGCGTCGGCTAATTTAAAATAAAAAGAAAATAAGGAATGTCAAATTTAAAGGTGTAAAGCACGCCCGCATACGTGTGGCGTATATACCCGGGCTCTGCGAGGGTTATTGACTCCGGGGAATAAAATGGTCTCTCTCTCTCGATGTACGTTTTTTTTTCGTTTTTTTTTTTTTCATTTTCAGTTAGTAAAGAGCTCGCGGCTGACAATCGTTTTTTTCGCTTTTTCGATTCGCGCGCGGTGTGTGCAGCGTTCGCGCGCGCCCATATATATACGGAACGCGATCGTCGAATCGCGGAGCCACTGACGGACAGACGTATCGAATTAAACGCGTGCGAGATTGCCGATAAGAGAAAGGTGACACTGGTATGCTTCGCGATAAGTACTGCAGCACGTTGCCCCTCTAGAGCAGCAGAGTGTCGCCCGCGCGCGCGAATATTTCACCGCGGTGCAGGCTATTTTCACGTACGCCTTTTTCGCGGCTTCTCTCCTTTTATTTTTATAATCCCGGCCGCGGGAAAGTTTTTATATAAATTTTGGATCCTCCTTAAATTTAGTTTTAACGGACGGTTTCCGGCGGCGGGAAATATATTATTCGGAATAACGACAAGAAGACGCGGAAGCGTTATACACGTCGCATAGGTAGGTTTTCGGAGGCATTAGTCGCAACGGCGAACTCGTCGTAATGAAAACATTGCAAAACTCGCGGCGGCGAGATAAACGCTTATCGCGGGCATTCATATACTTGAAGCGAAATTCAACTTTTGAAGCGGAGCGGCGACCAAAGTTGGAGCGAGAGAGAGAGAGTGGGAGTTCGAATAGCGGCGAAATTGACAGGGAACATGCGACTCGCGAAAACGCTCCTTCCGTCTTTTATGCGCGCCGTACTTCGTTGTCCCTTTTCGTCCCTGTCCCCGGTGCTCTCTCCTCTCTCTCTCTCTGTCTCTCTAATCAATTTGCAAGAAAGAAAGGGGGATAAGGAAAAGGAAGCGGAGCGCATAAATATAATCCGCCCAAGTTTCGAGCAAATCGAAGCGGCTGGCGAATGTTTAGGCATTTATGGGGACGAAAGCGAGTTATATACAGCGGAGCTGGCCGCCAAAACTTTTCGGCGGTGTGTCGAAAATCGTCCAAACAGCATCTCGGAAGTTATCATAATGGAACCTATGTAAATAGCCTAAAAGCATAGTTCTGTTCGGGGTCAGCTTGCGGTTATTTTAGCGGAGCGGGCGCCGTTATTTTTGCGGAGAGACCTCCGTTTTTCTCCCCCCCCCCCCCCCCCGATGACGCCACGAGACGGCACAGGTTGCAACTGCATTGGAAGATCATCGAGACACACAGCCACACGGAAGATTATATCCTGGGAATAATTAAGAGCAGCATTTTGTTTTCTCTCTATAATCGAGAATCGCGAGAGAACGAACGAGTACATGTATATATATATATATACAAAAACCAAACGGATAGACAGACGCAAGAAAACAATGCTCTCGCGCGGAAGGTGTGCTTCCGATCGAAATCAGCGGATTCTAAAGCTATATATATATATATGTATATAGCCTCGCGTCGCGACATTAAAATCAACGCAGATAGCCGAGGACGAGAGTATTTCGCCCCGATTCAACGCAAGGTTTCTCTTAATTTTCTGCCTTCCTTTCATTTTTTCTGTTCACTATGTGAGTATCGCCCCTTACCTTGTGCAATTTTTTCTTTCAGCTCCCCCACCCCCCTCCCCCACCTCTCTCTCTCTCTCTCTCTCTTTCTCTCTCTCTCTCTCTGTCGAGTGTTTTATTTACTTTTATTATTATCTAGTAGTTTCGTAAGTTTGCCTCTGTGTGTTTTAACTGCTTGCTGTGTGACTACGTCTTGGTTTTTATTATTAATTTTGCTTTCATTATATTAAGTTTGATTTATTTATATATCGAAATGTGTTTGTCGATTCACCTTGTCCGAGACCCGAAACGTCGGCGGGAAAACGTTGATTCCAAAATGCCACTCTCGACGATTATCGCTACACGTACGTACACCGAAGAGTATTTAAAAAGAATTTTGAGGGAGAGAACAGAGCCTTTCCGTAGCGTCATTCGACTAGGCGCGAGGAGGGAAGGGCGAGAGTCGAGGAGGGGAAAGGAGGTCGAGGATGGATATGACGCGAATATGTACAAGTTAGAAAAAGAGCCGGGCGCGCGCGCGAGAGAGTGGCAGAACGGGAAAGTAGCAGCTCGCGCGAAATTTTTGACGGGATTCGGTAAAGAAGCCGGGAGTGCCCCGGAGATGGTGCTAAAATTGTAAAAAAAAAATAGAGAATCGAGAACGGAAAAAGAGAGCTAAGCAAAATAAAAAAAAAAAAAAACAAAACAAAGCAAAAAAATGATGAAAACACATTCGAAAGTTGAAAGTAAAAGTAAATGCAACGGTGTGTGTCTATCGGTTTGGTTTTAGCGCTGAGCAACTGCTCTGAGAGCGGCGGTGACCCGGACGGCATGCTGGATATCCACCACAGCGGAGCTGCATCCATCGAGACGCATCAGCAACAGTTTCACAACTCATATGGTAATTTTTATTTACAATCAATCAATCCATTTATCCGCTACGCGAAGCCGCGGGCCGACTCTCGAGATCTTCGACCAATTCGAAAAGCCCTCGCACAGCTCCCCTCTATATTATATAATCACGAGTCGAAAAGTCCGACTTGAGGGAGTAACAGTGCTGCTTGCTGCTGCCGCCGCCGCCGCCGCCGCTGCCGCCGCTGCTATTCGCAGTTGTACGGCGAACAAGTCGCCGAAGGTAATCTCGCTACTTGGAAAGCCTCATTCAAATCCCACGCTAAATTTCAATCCGAGCCGCGCACAAAAGAGCGCGCGCTCCGGCATTTTCCATTAGGAATAGAGAGAGCTATACACGGGGATGCATGCGAGCGCGCGTATTAACGTGTCTCCATTCCGCGGACGGTCAATCTAGCCTCTCCGCGGCGGAATGAAATTTTTTTTTCTCCCCCCCCCCCGAAAGGATGTATACCCCCCAGTGATAATCATCGAGTAGCTGCTGCTGCATCTCTTACGTAGTCCCTCGAAGAAAAGGACCGTCCTGCTTTCCGTTTCTTGCTCCGGCAAAGCGAGAGAGAGAGAGAGAGAGAGAGAGAGAGCTCCTCCTCCCTCTCTCTCCTTGCCAATACTCTCCGCGCGCAGGCAATAGCTATCTATCGGTTTGTATACTGCCACGGGCCGCAGTAACGCGGAGGCGCACCTAATTAAACTCGTCGTCGACGTCGACTCTGATACTTTTGCAAAAAAACTCCTCCGCCGCCGCCGCCGCCTCCAATCGGCTTTGTCCTCTCCCGTCTCCTGCCCCTTCGATCCTCGGCAGAGCTTCGTTATTAATTTTTCCTTCTCTCCGCGCCTCGAAGCGACTCTACTCGTGTATTACCCGCGATAAACACGTGTCGAAATTTTCTTAACGAGCCGATATCGGACGGCTGCACGGCGTCTTTAATCATTTACACGCGCTCGCTTAATCAGCCAGCCGATACTCTCGCGGTCTAAAAAAAATCTTATTCCGTTTAATCGAATTAGCAGCGGTTCCAGTATTTAATGCATCGAGAGAATTCGATGGGAACGCTGCGATTTTTTCAGCTAATTTCAGATCGGTCGTTCGAGCGAAATTTATTCGACGTCGTGACCCAAAGTTTAACCGTTTACTCGCGCTAAAAATTTTTCTTATTTATATATGCGCAATCTTTATCGTACCCGGTACCGTCACGCTCGTTTTCTTCGATTACGTGAGCTGACGTCGCAGCGCTGCTCTCCCCCGTCGAGCTTGATCGAGAATCAAAGTAAGGTACATCCAGACGTTTCCGAATTTCATTGCCTGTACGGGAAATAACATATATAACGGTCTCACCAAGAATCATGGGACGTCGTCCCATCTTTGCGATTCGTAAACTGAATTCTAAATCTTACCAAAAAGTTTCTCGTGGCGTACAAGCTTTTGTCAGCCGGTCAAACAGCTCGATTCGGGCACTTTTCCGCGTCGGCACAAGACGGCAGCGGGGGATTAATTAGCCCTCGTCGGCTAATTGATAGCCCCTTTGACGGAAGGGCGAAAACGGGGCTTTATTTAGGCTCTCGCGCGCGGTAGCAGTGCCGCCGAGTGCAGTGCCGCGACCAAAATTGAAATTCCTTGGGAAGGCCGCGTGAGCCGCGTGCATAATATGTGGAGATAGCGCGGATTCTTCCCCTCTCTAACCCCCCCTTTTTACCCCGGAGGCCGCCCCGACTCGAAACGCAGCTTATGAAATTTCGATCGGGGCACGCGAAATTTAAGGAATCCCTCTCTCTCTCTCTGTCTCTCTCTGTCCTTTTTTACCCCCTTTATGCGCCTCGGGAGCTGTATACGTACCTGTACGCGATAGGGCCGACAGAGAAGCGTGAGAAAGAACAAAAGGCGGAAAAGAAAGTTTTGGCCATTGGCCGCAGAGCTCCTCTCTCTCTCCTTGCCTAATAGGATCAATTTCTCGATAATGAAGGCCCCTCGTGCCTTAGCCAGCCTTCTTCGAGTCGCCTCCTTCCCTCCCCCCTTTCCCCATTTCTCTCGCGGACAAAGAAAAAGAAGGAGGAAAAGGAAAAAAGGGAGAAAAGTGGCCTGGAAATGTGGTTTGGGCGACTTGTCCGATTCGATTGTGCTTTAAAACGCTTTTCGAGCCCGGCTAATGCTCTCTCCCCCTTTTTTAAAGAAAGTCCTCGTGTTTCTTGATATTCCGCGGTTACCAGAAAACGATGTACGGGCTAATATCGGAGATCCCTTTCAGACTTGTCTCCGGGCCTCTTTTTTTCCCGGCTGTCTTTTTTCTTTTCTCAAATAAGTGCTCGCTCATTTGTATCGGCCGCGACTATTTTTATCTGTCTCCCGACAGATATCCTATATTCTCGCCGACTTAAGGCTCTCACCGCGACTTTTGAATAATTAATCAGATCCGATAAACGTAAAAGATAATATACAATCCGGGTGCCGTAAGAATATACGATATACACCTGTTTTTCTTTTTTTTTTTCTTCCCCCGACGCGAAATTCTCCATTGACAGTGATCTTCATTGAGCCTCGGAATTTATTAATACATTAAAAGGCACAATATAAGTCGTAGCGCGACATTATTCCCCTCGCGCAAGAAACCTATCGCCTTGAGTCTGCGAGCTCGAGTTGGCTCTCGCGGTCCATTAAATAAATGCGCTGAAGGATCGCGTCGGGCGCTAAGCGACATCAGCCGCTTCTTGGCTTCTCCGGCGGCGGCGACGGGCTTTGTTTATTTGTTCTCGGGGAAAATCGAGCCGCGGAGCGCTTGCCGCTCGCTGCCGCTGCTCCGCTTAATAAAATAGCTCGCCTCGAGAGAGGTGAATAGCACCGGATACGTCGCTCGATCGCATAAAAATTTTAAGATTTCGCGCGCTCGCTCGCTTTTATATACCTGAATTATGAAGACGCGGCGCGCGTCTCCGGGAGCTGAGAGAGAGAGAGAGAGAGATGTCTTAATGAATTTACGCTTCCTCTGGCACGATTTTCTTAAAATACAAGTACAATCGGGCCGCGCGAGTTCGTCGATCGGGGCGCTGCAAATACACGTGTCTCGTTAGCTAGTCTCTCGCCCGGTGAGCGCGAATTCTGCAGCAGTCGAAGAAACGTCAGTCATAGCGCCTCGTCGTGCATAAAGGATATACGGCTCCCCGCGCCGTGGCATAATAATAATTGGGTCAACCGAGGGGAGCCTCTCTCTGTCTCCGTCGGCGGGTTTTTCCTCAATTTTTCTTCCTCCGCGAAATAATGAAAGTTTTGCGGTTCAAGTGCAGCAGCTTGCCTGTACACGTGTAACTGGTGGCGATCGAGGAAGCGTCGGGGGCGAGCGGGCCCCGGGGGCGGCGGCGGCGGCGGCGGCGTCGTCGCGCCGTGCATGTAACGAGTTTCCGATAATGGCTCAGCTGCGTGAACCGCTCGGGGACTCTGAATAATAAAAAGCCGCCCCCCGCCGGATACCGCGGCTTTGTTTTTCTGCGATCCGGAGTGCGTTTAAAAAGCGGCTACGGCGGCGGCTTCCTCGGCTTCGCGCTCAGACGTTCGCCTTTCGCTTCTTGTTTCGCGCGCGGCTCTCTCTCGCGGGATATGGATCGATGGGCCGCGGGTTAAAAGTATAAACCTCTGACCAATCGGCCTGCCCGCCTGCCTGCCTGCCTGCCTGCCTGCCTGCCTGGCTGCCTGTCGCTGTCATGGAAAATTCAACGCGCGGGCCAATGGAAATTTCAGCCGCGGCGTTTTTGACGCTTATCCTTACTTATGTAGGGGGGTAAGAACAGACTGGCGTCTGACTGCACTCGGGCCTCTACTACTCGATTGACTTGTCCGGCGAAATGGCGGCGGCGGCGGCGGCGGCCAATTGACTGCTTCGGACGCGGCGAACGGGGAGAGAGAGAGAGAGAGAGAGACGAAGGGAGGGCGGGATGAAAGAAGGGAGGCCGAAGAAAAGGGAAAAATGTATATATATGCGCGGGGGCTAATAAGCTCGCGCGCTCCATCGAAGAATCGTCCGAGTTAATGGATACTTAACGAGGCTCGGGTTCCTTTCGTTAAGGCGGCTACGGCCCCACTTAGGGCGGCCGCGCGCCGCGCGGCGGGGCGAGTGGTACGAATTGTCTGGTGCGGAAAGTAGGTCACAGGCAGACCCTCCTCCCGGCCCCCCTCCCCCCCTCCTCCTCCTCCTCCCCCCGCCCGCCCGAGAAAGATAACGAAAATTCGAGTCGGACAAGTTTTAGCGCAGACTATTCAGCGGGGTCAATTTAGTAGACATTCGCCGGAGGTATAGAGTAGCGCGCGGAGACAGGAGAGAGAGAGAGAGAGAGAGAGAGCGAGTATAAGCGAGAGAGAGAGAGAGAGAGAGAAGAAGGGTGGGAGGGAGGGAGGTGCACACAGGCTATATGGAGGGAGCCCAGCGTACCGGCTATCGATTTCTACTTACTAGCTACGTTCGAGCCAAAGCTTCGAGCTTCGGAGAGAGAGAGAGAGCCGACTCGCACTCGCGATCTATATACGCCACCTGGGCAAAGAAAAACTGCTTGCGCGCCTCGCCTGCGCTCGCCACGGGGCGCTAGTCCGGCGAAACTGAAACTGGGGGGCTTAATTAGCACAACTAGTGCGTATACGGCGGCGACGGCGGCGGCGGCAGCGAGGCTAGCCACCACGTGGCGGCGGCGGCGGTGGGCTCGGTAATATGCATCCCAGCTAGTCCTTGAGTTATTGCCTAATCAATAATCTATATGTAGCCGGAGTGAGAGAGAGAGCGAGAGAGGGTATATAAGCCTAGGCGTCGCTTACTGCAGCTGGCGGGGCGGCCGGTGAATTTGAATTTTTAAGCGTCCGAGTCTCTTCGCGCCTCTAATCCCCCGACTAATCGCCGGCGAAGCTCTCTCTCTTTCTCTCTCCATCGTCCGCAGGTGCAGCAGGCGCTGCTGCCGCGCGGGGGGGGCGGGCGGGGGGCCCGCGCGCGCGACTCGCTGCCGGAGCGCGCCGCCGGCAGATTAAAGAGAAATGGCTACACGTTCATATTGATTTTTGTCCTCAGTTCGCGGCTGGATGTGGAGGGTGGTCGTCGAGGGAGAGACCACCAATCTTTTACATCTTTCTCTCTCGCTCTCCCTTTCCACCTATATACCTGCCGAGTCTCCTTTCTCCCACCTTCCTTTCTCTCCCTCTTTTTCCGTCCCTTGCATCGGCGAGAGAGCGCCCTTTCTCTCTCTCTCTCTCTCTCTTTTCCCCGCTCGCGCTTCTGCCCGTTTCTCGCTCTTTTTTTTTTCAACAATAATCATCATCGTCGGGCCGGGACTCTAATCGGCTTCCTAAGCAAGGAGGACCCTCGAAATTCGCGCGCAAAGAAATTCGCTCTCATCATCGCCGCTATTGTACCTGCATATATCCCCGGGGGGGGCGGCGTATATGCACCTACGTATATCGATCACCCTCGCCGTCCGTTCGGAGCTTTCCATTTTTCCTTCTTTTTTCATTTAACCTCTTTGACTCTTCGTTCGTTCGTTCGTTCGACGGTTCGTTCGTTCGCTCGCTCGCTCGCTCGCTCAGTTTCGCTTCGTTTCTGCCTCTTTCTCGAGTGCCATCGAGCGATTCATCTAGGCGGGGGCTAAACAATTTAGGAAATGCATCGGGCCAAAATATTAAAAAAGCCCGGGCTCTTCTCTTATTGAAAATTAATAACGCGCATTTAATGAAATTCCCAGCTGCCTCGGCCGCCGTCGCTCGCCTATATTAATTTATAAAATAAAAGGGAGCAGCTTGATTTTTGCAGGCTGTGTAACAAGAAAAAATGCCCGGAATTTGCCGGGGCGGCGGCGGCGCGAGTAGTGACGATAGGCGATCGACTCGCTCTGCACAGCGGGGGGAGAGCAGCGGGGGGAGAGAGAGAAAAAAAAACTCTGTCCGGAAAACTGCAAAATTTAGCATCGCCAACTTTTTAGCGGCTTCGATGCGCTTTACCGCGAGAGAGAGAGGGAGAGAGAGCTTGCAGAAAATGTACAAGATAACTAATAACAAACTCTGGCCACGCGAGCGTTGGTGCGCGCGAAAAAAGCAGCGGCAGCGGCGGTGGCGACGGCGGCGGCGGCGGCACAACAAAAGAGCAAGGAAATAAAAGAGTCGAGCGCGAAACGAAAAGCTGCGCCAGAGAGAGGCAAAAAGCTCGCGGCTTGCAAAGTCATCCGATAGTGTTCTCTCTCGGTGCATATTGTATTATTAATAAAATATTGCATAACCCTTTAGAAAAAAGCAGCAGCTGCCGGCTGCGGGGGGGTTGGTGGCTCTCGGTTATGTCTGGCTGGAATAAACCACAGATACGCGACCGAAGCTTATATATACCCACTGCGAGCGAGCGAGAGAGAGAGAGAAAAAAAAAGCGAGGGCCGAGAGAGCGAGAGGGAAGAAAGGCCGAGGCATCACTTGGCGATGCACCGGCTAAACCAAACTGACGGAATGCCAAAACTTTTCTGTAATTAAATTTTTTTCCCCGGCAGCGCGCAGCGACTCGCCGGCCGCGGCAGCAAAAGCTGATGTTACGCCCATCTCTCTCTCTCTCTCTCCCTATCCTCTCTCTCTCTCTCTCTCTTCGTATATAGTTTGACGCGGTTCAATTGGAATTTTTAATAGCGGCGCGCAATACGGCCGGTGATGAAAAAATTCAAGCCAAGCGGCGGCGGCGGCGACGGCGGCCTTCGACGAAGAGCAGCAGCGCGCGAGAGAGCAGCGCGGCCAGGAGCTGCTGCTGCAGCCAGAGTCGAGTCGTACGAAATACGTTTACTTGCAGCTACCGCGTTTTTTTTTCTCCGAATCAATCCGGCAGCCCGACAGTTTCGAAAATTTACCCGGCTGCGCGCGGACGTTGTATATATACTTAATTAAAGCGTCCGAGTAATATTTAAATCACGGCCGGATTAAAGCTTCCGCTCGCCTCCCGCCGCATATCGACGGATTCGGAGTCGGAGCTGAAAACGCGCGCGCGGGTCCGCCTGCCCTTTTTTAAGTATTTCAATGAAAATCTGGGAAATGCATGTATAAGCTCTCCTCCCGCGGCGCGGAATAGAATATTTATTGAAATTCATAGGAAGAGATTTTAAAAAAGGAAGCGCGCGAGCATCGTTAATTTAAGTCGGAAAGCAGAAAGAGAGAGAGAGAGAGAGAGAGAGCGGAGGTGCACAGCGGCGGTCGAGCTACCTTTCTTTTTTGTCCAAGCCAATTAATAAAAAGTATCGGCTGGAGCTGGCGCCGCGGGGGGTGGAGGCAAGGAGGGAAAGAAAGAAAAGGGTTCGCGGGCAGCCGCAGCTACATAAAGATAAAGGGAAAGAGAGCGCGCGGCTGGCACCGCCGCCAGGGCCGACTCCCCCGCGGGGGGCGGGGGGAGGGAGTCGTTAAGCGGAAATTAATAAAGGCGCTCTCGATTAATAAAATTTGCACATTTTTCACGTATCGGCGTTTTTCCTAGCCCGCTCCGCGGGGCGCGCTCGATTTTTCCCTCCGCCCACCCCCGTCGCTCCCGGGCTGCGTACGTACATTCGGTGCCGCGTCGCGCACGCACCTGCCTCGTCGGGTCTTTCTTAGAGAGCGAGAGACAGCTGTCGTCGCCGTCCGGCCGTAATGCCGACTCTGATATGCAGAGAGAGAGACAGAGAGAGAGCGAGAGCTCGTGGTGTGCGTCGCGCGAGTGCTCGCGTCGTAGTCTCGCATGCGTGGGCGACGGACGCGCGCGCGGAGACGAGGCCGGCCTGGTAATTTAATAACGATCGATCGACGGCCGAGTCCGCGTTCGAGGCGCCTCGAAACCGGAAACGCGACGAGCAAGCGCGCGTAAAACCGGGGAAAGTCTCTCTGCCTGCCTCTGTGCCCTCGCCCCCCGCCGGCGATCGGCCTTTTTTTCCGTACGCGGCGGTTCTCGCGAGGGGCCTAAGATGGAGAGAGGCGCCGCCTTTAATCGGTCGGCCTGGCTCGCGAAATTTATAAAAGTCCGCTCTCCGGGCCAAAGAGATAGAGAGAGAGAGAGAGTGCCGCGGATTAGCAGCGGAGGCGCATGCAGCCCTGTCCTTCTCTCCGAGCTCTATATAAAATATACACGTAACCGGAGAGATATCGCGTATTGCTTGCCTTCGGCGGCGGCGGGGGGGTGGGTGGGAAGGGGGGAACGGGCGGCCGAGCGAGTAGCGTGTGGGCGAAAGAGCGAGAGGCAGGATGAGAAGGTATTGTGTTTATATGCATATCGAGGCTCTCTCTCCCTCTCGCTCGCTTCTACTCTCCGGGCCTGGCATTTTCCAATATTCCGAAGCGAACTCCTCCACTCCTCCAGCGAAAGCTTCCCCGGCCTCGGGAACCCGTCATATTTCGACAAAATCGAACGGTCCACTGGCGGCGCCCGACGAAAAGAGAAAACGCTAAACGCGGAGCTCTCTCTATCTCTCTCTCTCTCTCTCTCCCTCTCGAGCATTTATTATAAGCTTTAGTCGGGGCGCTCGGGCATTTTTTCTTCCGCGTCTCTCTCTCGCGGCCGATTTTTCTGCCCCGGCTCTCGTTCTCTCTCTCTCTCTCCGCCCGGCAGCTCCGCGCGGAGCTCTCTTTTATTTCCTGCTGCCGCGTAATTTCGCCTCTCGCTCGCTGCGCCGATCGATAAGAAATTAACTGTAATGCGCGCATCGCAGCAACGAGATATTCCGAATGTGCGCTCGCGAAAAAGGAGAGAAAGAGAGAAAAAAAAAATGGGGAAAAAAACTAGCCGGCTTCGATGAATTATTATTTCTTGCAAACCTGTACCCCAGACTATTTTCGAGAGAGCGGAGAGCCGCTCCGATCGCCGGCGTGTGCAACACTTTTCTCGTGCATCGAAGCCCTCTCTCTCTCTTTCTCTCTCTCTCTCTTTTCAGCCCGGCCATTAGAATTTTACTGCTAGTTTCACTGCCAGCTGCCGAGAGTGGCCCGTCCAAAGGATTAAAGCCAATCTATTTTCCATTGGGAATTGATATAGTAATATGTTATTGGTAGCAGCAATAAATGCGGCAGACAGGTTAACGAACCGTCGCAGCTCGTGCGCTGCCTGGTCGCGCTGACAAAGAGCGAGAGAGAGAGGTAAAGAAAAGAGGCAGTCGGAGGGTCGGGCCAATAGAGAGCGGTGCCATTGCCGACTGTCGACTTTGGCTTTTAATTTCTCCGATCAAAGGCCCCCAGCTATAACGATCGGCCGCCGACGCCGCCGCCGCCGCCGTCGCTTCTTCCTCCCGCCTACTCCCACTGTCATATACGTTACACTTTTGAAGTGCCTTTCCGTAAACTGACGCTTCGATATGCGTCCGCCGCGAGAGAGGAGAGAGAGAGAGAGGGAGAGAGAGGCTTTTGCCGAGCTATCGAATCGTAATGTCAGCCGAGCTAATGAAAACATTGTGTCAGGCAGGCCTTCAGGTCAGGCCAATATTATCCCGGTGCTCTTTTTCTTTTCCAATTGACGAATCAGTGCAACTACAGAGTCCCCCACCCACCCACCGCTCCTCCTCACATCTCCTCACATGTATCCGGAAAGCACCTAGACATGCACGCTTTGAGCAAACGAAATAGTTTTAGCAAAGTCGAGTGACAGTGTACAACACAGCGTACCCGAGATAGAGACTGGCCGACAAAAAGGCCCGACGAGCAAAAAAAAAAAAACACCCCGTCATTATATAATTGCCTCGTAACACGACGACCCTCTTCAATTGATTTTGTTTCGAATTTAGAGTGGATTCTAGTCGTAGCTGGAGAGAGTCCCGGTAAAGGAGAGATGGAGAATGAGACAGAAAGAGAGAGGTGATGCGAGGGTGAAGCAGAAGCTCCTTGTTTTTTTCTTTTTTTTTTCCGTTCTCTTCCCTGTTTTTCTCCATTTTAGTTTTTCGTTTCCGTTTTCTCTGTCTTATATCCCCGCTCTCGTTCCCGCGGCCGGCTCCAATGGACGGACGCGCGACACTTTGGGGGCCGCCCCGTCACTTGGAGCCGAGTCGCGCTTAGCCTGCAAAAAAAAGGGCTTTAATTGAGATTGTTTTTTTTTTTTTTTTTTTTTTTTTGTAAAACACGGAATATTCCGGAGGAACGGGGGATGCGAGCCAAAATGTCAATATGGCGAAAGAGTCTGTTGTTGCGATGGAAGACCGGCCGGTTCTTTGACCTCCCCAATTATGTTTTGCATTGCAGACTGCCAGATGCGCAATGTTAACGTGCGATCAGTCAACTCTAAAAGAAGGAAAACACCCTCCTCTTCCTGCTTGTGAGTCTCTCAGTTTCGGTGTTCGTTATAATCATTCCAACAAACCTATACTACCAATTATAATATTGTTGTAATAAACGAGATATGACGTATACATTATATTATAACCCGACCTCTGTACTTGTATACTTGCCGATTTAAACTTGCCTTTGCATACAATACTCTACTTATATTATATATATATACATATACATATATACATGTATGTATATATACCGATACACGGCTCCGTTTTCTTCAGTTATATACATATGCCTATTACATACTTGATGTATAATTATATAATAGTTACTTTTTTATTATCGATTTTTATTGTTGATGACTTGTTTGATTGACTGATGGATGGAGTTATACAGACACGTGCATCATTTTGTTATACACACAAATTTAGACTTACTTTATCATACTTTGACAATTACAGTAGAATGGCCAAAAAAAATTTATTTGAATTGCATAAGACGTATAGTTTTTATTTCGCCAATCTCTAAAAGTATATTAGCCTCTCGAAAAAGAGCATCTGCACCGCGAAGAGCAGCTCAGCCACCGCAGCACACACTCGATCCTCTCTCTGTCGATTAATACGTACTGCGACGTGCAGCCGAACGAACCAACGAGCGCGTCGACGTTCCCGCTGATCGGCTAATTATAACGAGGAAAACGCACCGCGCGTCGTGTCCATTGTACACAGATCGGGACTTGGATTATTTTCGAGAATGGCAATCGACGAGTCGCGCGCGCATAATCCATTGTGCGCGCGTTCTTTTATCTCGTTATGCGAGGGGGGAGGGTCTCTCTGCTTTTCACCTCCGTCTTTGTCTCGCGTCGCGACGCGGATGCTCCGCGAGCCAATTGCGCAGAGTAGTTTCTCATTTAGCTTGTTTCAAGACTGTCCATATATATCGAAAGGCGACGACCCTCGCCGACCGTCCGACGGCCGGTGTGCCGCGGGGTGCCGAGTTTTCCTCCACCTCTCGGGCCTCTCTCTCCGCAGACGTACGCTGCTCAGAGAGAGAGAGAACCCCGAGAGCGAGACGGACGAGCCGATCGCCGCCCCCGTCGATGCTCCTGATGCCCTGCGATTGTAGGCCTCGATCGCAGGGCAGCTCGACTCGACGCAGGCGCCGATTCCGGCTCGCGGGACCCTCGGCCCCCCTCCCTCCCCCCTCGTCAGAGCCGCTTATATATATATACACGTCCATTGGAACGCGCGCGCGCTAAGCCTAAGTCTCGGATCGGCTCTCTCTCGGCTCCGATCCGTCGGAAAAAGGCGATGGGTCGTCGCGCTGAAATCGGAATTCAATTAGAGGGCCGGGGCTCATGGTGAGCGCGACAAATTCGAAGAGCATTATTTACACATCAGTTTAAACGGTAATGTACACGATTAGAGCGCGGGGGATTAGCCGGTAGTCCGGTAATGACGGATAATGCCGAAATTTCGCTCGGGTACAGCCCGATGATTCGCGGCCGAAATCTGGCCTCTCCGCGGCCGGGAACGAAACTGGATCGGATTATCGGACAATTACAGAATCCCGTATATGCACTGGGCCGATTTTGCCGCGCTTTATTTTCTTCGTTCTTCCACACACGTCACGCACCAACCACACACACATACACACACACACAGTATCAAACTCTAAACTCACAGAGCAAAAAAGCAAAAGAAAAAAAGAAAGAAAGAAAAAAACAAACTGTAGCTCTCGAAAGGCAAGCCAAGTACTGATTTACATGACAACTCTCCTTGCACGCTCGCTGTTCTTGTATGAAACGTATTATTAATTATTTACCATTATATAAACATTTTGCTCTCTTTTATTACACAACCAAATACAGAGATATATCCATCTAACACACGCACACTTGTATTTTGCTACTGCTTCATTGATACGTATGTAAAGCTTTAGAATGACCGAGAAAGTACATGGACAGGCAGACAACATGCTAGATGATAAACATAAATATACGAGTAATTGCAAACGCAAACAAAATAAACGACACAGTTTTACGGAGGCATTTTATTGAGAAGCTGCTCGCGACTCGCTGTCTGAGAAATAAGAAAGAGAAAAAGAAAAAAAAAAGAAAGACAGCTTAAGTCTTGTGGATCCGTCGACATCACCGCTCCGCAGCGCGATGTCGAGCTGCTAGCAAACTCCAAACCGTCTTGCCACTACGTATAAGTCGCACTCTAAATTCGAAACTCAAATATAAAATGTATATTAATTGAAGAAAGCAAAAAGAGAAAAAAAAAAGCCAGACCAAGTCGGGGCTAAACGAGGCGAAGGAACAATTCAGGCCAATTTCTTGCATGAACGTCAAAATTAAAAAAAAAAAAAAGGCTGGCCTGCAGGGGGCTGCATTCAGTTTAGAGTCCAGGCAAAAAAAAAAAATAAAAAAGAGAGAGAAAAAAAAGCAGGGGGCTCTCGTTCGTTTTTAGAGTGTAACCAGTCTTCCATGACGGAGATTCGACTTTCCGTTTTCTCTGGAGCAACTAAACGGAATTGTCACGGTTCAGCGTCCAGGCCAACTCAGCCGTTATTGATATTGACGTAACGATAACGCGCGAGACACCGCTAAATAAATGTTCAATGTCACTGCAACGGCAAGATTAGTCGACGAACTACGCGAGTACCGAAAAGGCCGAGGCAAGGGAACTTTTTTTTTTCCAAAAAGAAAAAAAAAACGATGCATTCTTTTTCCGCAGTCCTACAATGCAATGTATTTCGAGCTCTAAATGCCAGTTTAACAATTATTCAATCAGATCTCTCTCTCGTTATCAGATCGGCTCTTCGATGAATTCGAATTTACCTGGATTTTTAGTATAGCGGCAAGCAGCAGCAGCGCGTTTCTGCCGGGGGGTACAATTCTTGGACACGATAACGAGATCAAGTTAATTTTCAAATCAGTTTGGGAGTCGATAGTACGAGAATAACGAATTGCGGGCCGTTTGAAATTTCGCTTTGCTTGATTAATCAGCCACACCGCTGCTCTGTGTGTGTCTTCCGATCGACTATTAATTGTCAACGGACTTGGAAATTCTATTCCCGTGATGTTATATCGAGTCTTACACGTAAGCGCCGGACGGTTACCGCTTTCGAATCCAATAAAACAAGGGAACTGCAAGCAGGCTGCAGGCAGGCAGGCAGCGCGGCTCTTGCGGTGATTTTATATATCGGCGTAAGAGCCACCCCGCCACCCCGTTTTCCTCTTTTCGAAGTCCTTCTTAATCATTTAGAGGCTGCATTCGGCGAGTCCGAGTTCCCGATCGGACGCCGATCGGCTGCTTAATTAGATTATATACATACAGTCTTTTTGGATCAGAGCTCGAAATACATTTCTCCGAAACGATTTCGAATCTATAAAGCTGAGAGAGAGAGAGAGAGAGAGAAAGCAGAGAGATTTGCAAGCAGTGCAATAAAATAAGCTAGAGATCATTTCTCAATAAAACGCCACCGGGCTAACGATCTGTATTACCATCGTATTGTAGTTGCATGGCCAATATAAAAAAAAAATAATGATAAACCGTAAACGAGCAAGGAGTCTCGGTGGAGAAAAAAATTTAAAAACTGAAACCCAGGCCCAGCAGTAGCGACGCCCCAACTAGTCCCAGTAGTCGTATATCACAATATTACCATTAACCCCTTGGATATTTATTATTAAACATTATTTGTTCAGTTTTTATATATATATATATATATATATTTACTAGCTCTCCTTGTGCAGTTTAGTTAGTTGTTACACGCGACCAGAAACAAATCTCTTTTGCGAAACATCATTATTATAATCTTTAGCTTAGTCCCCTTGTCCAGCTCCCCACACAGCATGAAAAATCTATAAGGATGGATGACCAGAACCTCTGCCCCCCACCCCCACCCCCCTCAATTACCTTCTTCAGCGGGCAAAAACTACACGCACTCCACTCTCATTACTGCGAGTCTCTCGAGCCGAAACGTTATTAGAAAGGCCTGCATTTCAATGGGGAAATTGGCAGAAAAGGCAGGAAGAGAAAAAAGGAAACAGGAGGCGGCGCATATTCAGGAGAGAAATGCGAAATAGAGGAGAGAGCGAGAGAGAGAGCTGGGGAAATTTGCATATTTAGGAGAAAAAGGAGCAAGGAAAAAACGTATACGTCGATATGAATGCAAACGCGAGTATCAAAAGGCTGCCAGTGTAGTAGGAGGATATATATATATATATAGGAAGAAGGGGGGAGGGGGGGCGCAGGTATATTTTGAAAATCTCGCTCTCTCGATCTCGAATGCGGCCAGTAGATTTTTTTCTCCTCCGCGGAGAATATAGAAAAATCGCGGGGGGATATAGGTGTGCAATAAATGGAAATCGCCGCCCGTAAATCTCTCGGCCAAATTAGGGGGGGAGGGAGAAGGGAAGCAGGCAGGCAGGCGGCGCGGGCTCTTCTCTTCGGCATTATGTTGTAACGCGTATATGTATGCGCGGGCGGCCGTGTTTCGGGGGTGCCATTCGGGCCACGTGACGACCGCGACGCGGGGGGGCGCTATCATTTTTGACTTATTCTAAAGAGAAGAGAAGACGTTAGAGTCGGATATCCATCGCTCCTCTCTCTATCTCTCTCTCGCTCGCTCTTTGCATAATGCAGACGATTCGGTTGTGTGCAGGGGCTCGGGCTACTCTCGCGAAAATATCGCCGGACGTTACACGGGGGGCGGCCGCGCGCGTCTCCTCCTAATGGAGCGCTCGAGTGACGTGATTTTTTTTTTCTCTTTCCGTTTTCGAACGAAAAATTGAGGAAACTTTAGCTCTCGGTGACGTTTCGATCGCGCGCGCGGGGATCAAGATGAATAATTCAGCTCCGGGTAAGGACTAGCCTTTGTACTTGGCCGGGGGGGCAGGGAAGGGGGGACGAGTCTGAAAACGATCGGAATCTCGGTGACGTTTTGACGCGCGACACGGCCGGCGCGCTGCAGCTATTTTGAATTTCGAATTGATATTATTCGCGCCGACTGACAGGAAGTTGTCGCGCGTCGCCCGGCGCGCCCGCCGCCAAGACAGGACGCGGCCCGAACGCTCGCGCAAAAACTCGCGCTAATTTCTTATCGACAGCGGCGGCGGCGGCGGCGGCGGCAGGGGCCTCGTCGCTTCGTTTTTCATTAAGCGGAGGAAGCCAATAATTCCATTTCCTGCGGCGCGCATTATTCTTCCGGAAAATGATAGAGGCGGCGGTGGCGTCTCTCGCCGATAAGCAGCGAACGATGTATCGAGTGTCGCGCAATAAATAACCGATAAAAGTCGCGGGACTAATGAGGAAGCGCGGCCCCGAGAGGTATATACACGGGAGGGAATTCCGCAGCTACTATAAGCCTACATTCCTCCCGGAAAATTTTCGGCCGGCCGATCGGAATCCGATGCGATTCCGCCGAAATTCTCGGGGAAAAATAATTCTGCTTGTGCCTTTATTAAAAGCGTCGATTTGAAAATTGGGCCGTCGCCGTGGCGCGTATCCGGGAATTTTTCCATCTTTACGCGGCATACCCCGTCTTTATACAGCTCGTACACGCTTATATAACGCCAGCTATAGCAAAGCAATGAATTCCTTTATCGGGAGGCAGAGGGGGACCGCCGCGTCGATTCGACGATAGATTAAATTTTTTCGAAATTCCTCGAATGCCTTTTTATTACAAGCGGCGCGCGCTGCACTCGAATTCGAAAGCCGACGGCGGGGCTATTAATGAAGAGCCTAAGGAGGGAGAGAGAGGCGCGCGCGCGCTTTCGCGTGAAATGCGCGGCGCGCGTACAAAGCCGGGACGAAAAACCCTCCGTGGGCGCGCGGGGAGAGTTGGAGGCCGCTTTTGTCAGCGTTAGCCAGGCGCCGGCTAGTAAACCGCGCTCTCGCGGCCTGTTAACTTTGAGCCACGTTCGATTAAGCCGGGGCTCGACGCTACGTGTCTGATCAGATTTTTTCCGCTCGGTGTAACGGGCCTTGGCCGCGCTCGTCGCCGCTCGCCGACGCGGAGAGCTCTCTGCGAAAAACGACAGTTTTATTCTTACCGACAATGAGACTCGCCGCGCCACACTCGCCGTCTTATGTTTTATATATATATACAACCTCCTCACAACAGCACAAACACAAAATAAAAATACTCTCTCCTGTATGGACCCTCATAGTGAGATGTAACTGGCGTAGTTTCAGTCGAGATTCCTGTGTATGCAACTCGACTACTATTTTTAATGACTGTACATGTTATGCTCTGAATGTGTATTTGTATATTCCACCCGACGATTTTATATCGGAGCTCTTATATCCGCCTTGACTCTAACGTAATACAAAGCGTTCCGTAGCGAGAAGCAAACGACTAATTTCGACTTTTTTTCTCTTTCTGCTTTCAGCTGCACAGATTCCACAACGCGGAAGTAAGTATACCAAGCTCTCCTTCCTTCTCTATACGTACGACTCCGACTTTGCCAAGCCCCGCGCTAATAACGTTAACATTAGTCGGCATATAGTCGCGAGGAGCGCGATCGGGCGAAAGACACGACGATCAAGTACATATCAGTT
Organism: Ormyrus rosae; assembly: GCA_035047165.1. Lineage (NCBI taxonomy): Eukaryota > Metazoa > Arthropoda > Insecta > Hymenoptera > Ormyridae > Ormyrus > Ormyrus rosae. The sequence goes on from JAWWML010000062.1 coordinate 25,045,292, forward strand.
TCATCAATTTCAGCCTGCAAGAGGAAAGACGAGATGTCGAGCCAGGCCGAGCACCAGCAGCCCGCCCCCAAGAAACCCCGACTGGTTTTCACAGACCTTCAGCGCCGTACTCTACAGGCTATTTTTAAAGTGAGTATACACACACGCCGCACGTAAGCGAGCATTTTCGAAAGGTCTCCCCACTCGCTCTTTGTTGAAAAGCACGCGAGCCGCGGCTATCGCCGGTAGTTTTTGCAAAGCGGCCGTACACGTCGCTCGGTCCGGCCACTCCGAACAAACGCGCGCGTCGCGGCCTAGTTTCAGTAGTAGAGCCTCGGCTCGAGTCAGCCGCTCGCTCGCTCGCTCGCGCGCGACGACGACGACGGCGGCGGTAACGTCGGCGGAAGTTCGCTTATCGAGCACACGGCGCGCGACGGAAACAAAAGCCCCGCACCGTCCCAGAGAGCTGTGCCAACCGGACGGATTGAAAAAGACGGCCCTCGCGCCTTTCTGCTTTGCCTGTTGCAGGAGACCAAGAGGCCGTCGAAGGAGATGCAGGTGACAATCGCGCGGCAGCTCGGCTTGGAGCCGACGACGGTCGGTAACTTCTTCATGAACGCGCGCCGGCGCTCGATGGACAAGTGGAAGGACGAGGACCCGAAGACGGTCTCGGTCGACGAGGGACAGCTCTCGCCGACGATCGGCATCAGCCCCAGGCAGGCCTCGGACGTTTTGTGACACACGTCCGACCAGGAGGAGTACCAGGACGAGTCGAACGAGGAGGACCTGGCCTTTTCGTAGGCCGGGAACACACTCGTCGCCGAAAACGACAAACGGACACGACTCGTCGCTCCTCGCTGGTCGCCGATATTATCCACCCGCTTGGACCTCATCTCGAAAGGACAACCACACACCCCCCCACACACAGACACCCACCTTTTCCCCCTTCCCCCCCGCGCGCTTAAGCTTCGTACTGTACATACATATAGCCTTATACTTTCTTGCAAAGGTCCTTTCCTTGCTAAAGCAAAAAGCGAAAAAGAAAGGTGTAGCGCTGCTGAATCGAGCCGCGAAAATGGAATCCCAGTTTTCAGACACACAAAAACACACCGAAATACCGAACCAAAAAGTGCGAGCCGGCGCGACTTAAGATCGTATATAGTACAAAGTAAACATATATTATAAGTAAGCTATCAAGTGCGAGATGCGAACGAACGCTGAAGGGACGAACCGCATTTAACGGAAGCTGAAATAAGGGCGGCGCGTTCAGTGAAGAAGTTACCTTTCGCCTCCAAGAGGCGAGACACGTCGAGAGTTCCGAAATCTTTTCGTTAACAATGCCGCTGGCTTTCGAAATCTCTCGAGCGGGAAGAACGAGAAATATGATGATTATTCATTATTATTATTATTACAACTACGATTATAATTAAAATACGAACGAGGAATTGGCCGCACGAGGCGCTGTAAATTAAAGATAAAAAAAAAGAAGTTAGCTTGTACCAATTCGACTAGCGTTTTTTCCCAAGACTTGAAAAAAATTTGTTATAAATCCAGTGGCAAGCGAGATTTCTAAGAGGTATCTTTAACCGCGAGAAGACAAGAGGTGCAATTGCAATATAATAAAAATGCCGATAAACTTTTGGCATTTTCGTGTGTAAAATTTTAGGGGATACTTTATAAGGGAACTCGAGGGCGGCGCGGGCCATCTAGTGACTTGTATAATACCACTGTAAATAAATTAGTTGCGGAGAAGAGTTTATTATTACCGATATAATTATATATTATACGACGACGGGGATGTGCCGCGATTATTATTGATTATATATATTATCTATAAATATTGATGCAAGTGTTTTTGTTAAGGAATCTTAAGCAGTAGATAGTTAACATAGTAGAAACAAACGGTATAAACTTGTATAATGTATTGCGGGTTAACAGACACACCGACACCTATAGATAAAAGAAAAAAAACAGGCAGCCAGGCAGCGTAACATAAGCAAAGGAACATAGAATATATATAAATATATATATATATATTATATATAATAGCGCTAACGTAAAAGAACCGTGAATACAAAAGTATAAGAGGCAGATTATGGAGATAGAAACTTGAATTGCAGATTTCCTTTCTTGATCCTTCAAGAGGCTAAGAGGGACACGCGGCGAATTTACTTAATTAATTACCGAGCGTCAATCCTTTTTGTCCAGCTCAATTAATCCACTTGTGCAGTAAACTCTCGTTTCGTTTTATCATTGCAATCTAGCCTTGATTCTGGATTCCGTTTCCGAAACGATACCTATACGATATTTCTTACGTACATATAACTTCGTGTGTGCAACCGTGTGTTTTTTATACGCAGCGCTATAATAACTTTCTGAACGGTTAATTTTAGGCTTCGAACATTCCACCGATATTTCGTCGTTTGCGCAGTATTGTTTCTTTTTTTTCAATTTACCGAAGCTGTGACAATTAGTGCGTAGTGAGAGGAATAAAAATGTAAACGCTCTTGAATGAAAAAATAAGCCGAGACACTGAAATTGTGATAAAAGATAGATATCTCAAAAAAAAAAGTTCATTCGCCAGGGTTCATTGGAAATTGGTAATTGCTAAACAATAAGTGTAACATCGGTAGGCCGATTATCGCGATGTACAGATTTCTTGATTTTTCCCTGTCGGATCGAAGTGCCTAGGAAGGGAAGACACGAAAAAAAGCACACGTCTCTTGCGCTCGATAAATACACTAACTGCTATATAGCTGGTAAAAAAAAACTGCCGCTGCCGCTGCTCTTTACAATAAAAAAAAACAAAAGGGACAGACACATATCCAACTGCGAGCCGCGGAGGAGCGAAAAATCTCTAAGCACAATAGCAATCTAATTTTGAACGCGGTGAATTTAAGGAGCAAAGGGACGCCAGCTCTGATGCTAGATATCTGATGGTTTCTATCTTATTTTCACTATCACAATTGTAAACAAACAAATAAATAAAAAAAAAAAGCAAGAAAATAGTTCACACGACAATAAGGTATCGATTATAGTTGAGAGAGGGGAGTTTGAGAGGAGCTGATGTAAAATAAACGGATGAACGACGGGAGGAGATGAAGAAACCAAGTAAACATTATTATATTTATTATATCACAATGAATGAATGATGAAAAAATCTCTTGAATTGTACAAGGATCGACAATCGATCCCCAGGTGTGCGTCTAGTGTGCATTAAAAAAAAAAAAAAGAAGAAAGGGATATGCGTGACTGCGTAGTCGATTCCGTAATCCAAGTCAAGTTCGCCTGGCATACCAAAGGATAAATAGCTTAAAACATCAATATTCATGATTTTAAACGAATTAATTTCGATTATTGTACTTACGATTATTGTTAGATTTAGCAGATTCTGCTTAGGAAAAGCCGAAATGATATCGCGCGCGACCACTCAATTTATTATTTATTTATTTATTTATTTATACAGAAATTATTATCTATACTTTTATTTATTTATTTATTTATTTAATTTATTAAAATGCGAAAGATGCGTAGAGCTAAAGTGTAAATGCCAGAATCGAGGTGAGGGAGAAAAGAGTAGGGCTCGATTGACCGGCAGACTCGATTCTGGCATCTATAATGTGTACCTATCTAATAGACACATTGACCAGCAAGGCGTGGACAACTGTAAACTACTGTAAACTACAATGTTACTACGTTTTACGAAGAGCTTATTGTAGTCAAGAATTATTAAACACAATTTTAAGTCAAGAAAAAAAAAACGATATTGAGTGTAGCACTTGAATTCTTTACACTTTTGCACGAGACGTGTGTTGTACTTTATTGAAATGTAATAATTAACATTTTATTACTTAGCTATTAAACTTCATTTATTTAACATTATAATCGAGTCGCTTATGTTACGCCCTTGTTGATTGTTTGCTTGTTTTTTTTTAGTGATTTCGTTTAACTGTCGAGTCAGTTAGTTTTATTCTAAACGGATGTGCAATCAAACGCCTTGTAAAAAAAAATAATGATTCGACGTAAGGGCATCTTAACTTACTTTATTACCGAGAGATCCAATTGTACCGCGAATACGCCAATTTTATACTTTCTTATCCAAATAGTGCTCTTGTTGTTCTTGGTAACAATGTCAACATTTTTATCATGAGACTTTTATTTTCAATTTCAGATTTAGCAAATTTTCGTTTCAAGACAAGAAAAGAAAAAAAAATTGAATTTCGCATTCCGGCGTGTTTTTGGCACGTACAAATATTTCACGCTCTTCTTTTTCCATATAGGTACAAAACATGTATAAGTCACGAAATGTAGGCACATACTTATAGGCTAGATGTTCCTTTGTGTTTAATAAATTTTTATATTGAAACTAATTCTGGCAACATAAATAATTCTTGCAAAAATTTACTTACTTACCCTTTCAATCCTTTATGTCAAGTTTTTTTTTTAACATTTGTGAACGTCACGAGAAATCCCTTCAACTATAATAATAATTACAGTAAATAACATAGCGGTTGAACTACAGCATATTAAATTACAATCTTTTTGCGCTCATTAATTTAGCATCTATCTATCTATCTACAGTAGACTCTTAAGCGCGAAAAAATTGTAGTTGAAATGTGGTTTATTATAATTGTACTATAGTAAAAAATACAGCAACACTACATAATCAATACTATGTCCAAACACTCTTGCCTACTTTCCCATTAGTTTCAAAAGAAAGAAAAAATATGTCATATTCACTCAGAAAATTTCATTCAATTTATATTAAAACTCGCCTTATCAATCCTTACCTTAAAAGTAAAACTACATATCAATAAATTTCAAATGTATTTTATTAATAATTTGTATAAAATATATTATTTACTGTAAAAGTTGTTATCTGTACATTGCATTTGGAAAAGCTATTTAAAAATTCGTAAATCTTTTGATTTACTTCAATATTTAAATCGTACAAACAACTTAAGAAAGAAGTAGTACATTTCTTTTTTATGTTTTTATAAAATTATTAGATTCTTATGTACACGTTGCATTATAAAAAAAATGAACTTAACAATCTGCTACAAGTTTTTAGTTACAAAAATATAAATGTTGCATATCACTCTTAGTGTAAAAATAATTGGATAATAATAGTTCGAAATAATTAAATACAATTTATCTAATTAAAAGTGAGAACGCAACACTTAGAAATAATATATTTCCAAGAGTTTTTTTTAGAAAAATTCAGAGTATGAAAATCAGATTTCTCGGGAATGTTTCTTCGCAATCAATCAGGAAGAACAATATTTCTAAGAGCATCTTCTTGAAAAGTTTCAAGTACGGCCGTTGTACCAACGTTAAAATGAATTGCGATACCACCATCGATAACTAATTCGCCATCAGAACACTGAGATCTTACTGTTAGTTTATCACAAAAATCACGAGATTCAATCTGATTTGGCAATGGCCAACTATGCTTAACAATCATATCACGAATGGTGTAGCTTAATTTCGGTTGTTCTAAAGAATTAAAACATTTTTAATAAGATAAATTATCAATATTTTATGTGGGATAAAATTTTAGTAATCTAAGTGATACCTGCTGGATATTGTAATTCTGAATTAAATTTATAGCAGATTCTTTTAATTTCCTCATCTGTGTGATTATTTTGATATCCTGCCTTGGATAAAATATCATTAACCAATTTTGGATTCACTGAGTTAATTGCTCTGTACCAGGAAGTAGAACCTGTTCCAGTACTAACACACATGCCAGAACTTTTCACTTTCTCAAAACTATTATTGCATACATTGACATGAAAAATGCTTATTCGTGCTGAAAAAGATTCTCCTACGAAAACCTATGTAACACAGAAACAAAAAAATAATTAAATAAGACTGAAATTCAATTTATATAAAAGCAAGCTTACCTCATTGACGGCCAGCCAAGGTAAAAGTCTTGTTTTAGGAAGTTTTCCTTTTGGTAAACTTGCTTTGTGATGAATCACATAGAATCTAAAACAAGGTTTTATGAATCATTCTATACTAGTTTCCATTTTAGCTTGAAAATATTTATTCAAAACAGGTAATTATACTTTTCGTTTTCATTCAGTGAACTTTTATCATGTGTATGAAAAGGGGGTTGCCAAATGTCTTCTCCATGAAGTGTGATCCTTATTCTACTCCTCATAAGATATTCAAAGTTACCTGACTTAAGTCTTTTAAAAATCTCTTCAATATTATTTGTATACTTTGGAGGTAACATTAAAAATCCTTCAGAATACTCTGGATCTGAATTAATACCCAAAATTGGTTTAGCATTATTACTGATTAAATTTGAAGCTAGAAGAAATGTACCGTCTCCACCTACTGCCATAATTAAATCTGCCCAAGCACTACTATCCATATCCACGTTATTTCTGCAATTTATAAAATTATTCGATAAATATATAAATATTTCATATGAATTTCAAATAATTACCTATTTCTTATTCTGTATCTAATATTTAGATTTTTTAGAGTGTCAACTACTCTTAATTCTGTAGCTTTATTTCTCTGATGACCAGCTATCATAGCATCATAATTGGTACCTCTAGCTAATAACAAATCTCTAAATTGATCTTCATTTAAATGCGGTTTAGAAAGCTTCTCAATCTGATATTTGGAAACCTTAGTTAATACCAATACTCGTTTTGGTACAAAACTTGATTCCAGACACGAAATAATTTTTAGAATTTTTGCAAAATTCTGAGGTCTTAAAATTTGTTGGGCTCCTGGATGATTAAAATATTATTACAAATTTACAATACTTTTTTAACTTATCACTTAAGAAAATACAAATTATTTTAAAAATTTTTAATTTGTGATAGATATATTCTAATTTTGCTAATTTTTAAAGAACTATATATTATAATGTATTATTAATAATTAAACAAAAATATGATAGATGATAATGATCAGATGATTAACTCACTTTGAGCACCTCTTTTTAGATGAGCAAGGACTGTCATTTTGCTATATTCTTATACCATTCTTTGATTTTAATTAAAATTTTTAATTTGTAGATGCTTTTTTCTGTATAAAAAACGTTTATTCAGTAATTTTAACCTTCACTTGCGGTACTGAGTTTGATACCATTATTGTTGCTACACTTTGGAGTTTATGTAGTCTACATATATACATGTCGTTACCTTCTTTTATCGATCGAGTTTATAATTTACATAATATTATTAAAGAAAACGTTTTTATCGACTTGAGGTAAATTAAATCAAATATATACTTATATATATAATTATAAATCATGAAAAACCAACACGAATCGAATCCAGTAGTGAACATTTTTTTAATGCTAAAAGATTTCAAAACTTTTATCAATGAGATTTAATTGATTGTAAATTAAATGATTAGAATTTAAGTTAAAATATTCAAGATCATCTAGTAATAAAAGTAAAATTAATGTATAAAAAATGGTAGGAGTATTAATCAACAATAGTTATCGTTTACACGCTTCGCTTACATTTTATTAATTCATTTGCAATACATTAATTAAGTCTGTTTAAATAGCAATGATAGGCTACCTAAAGTAAGCCATCTTTTAAACTATAGACAATCATAATACCTCTAACTTCATCGCTTCGTCGCCTGCGCTTTCGTTTCGTTACTTTATTTTTTATATCGTTATCGAGGATTGATACGATTTCGACTTCGCTATAGTCATTAATATTACACTATATATCATAAAATCGCATTAAAAATTAAAATTCGTATAAAAAGCGTCGTTATTTGTAAACCAACGAGTTTACTTAACTACTTTAAAAATAAAATAAAACTTGGTTCCTTAAAAAATTATATTCGTCTCTTATTGTTCATACAAGATGTTATTTTACAATACCTTAATACGTACTTTTCACAGATAAAATTATACACTTTGACATTCTGAAATTAGAGCAATACTGCTTATTGCGATGAAACAATTTTTACAAAAGAAAAATAAATAAATTAAACAAAAAATATTTCTATTGCCTACTGCATTAAATATTCAATTTCAAATGCAAAAATTATTAGTGCAATCAATGTATATCAAAATTATTGCTATAACACACATTGACGAACTCAAATTAAAAATGATTATTTTTTAATAAATGAACACTTTTTTCTTTTCTTCTTTTTGCAATTCGCCCACTTTGGCGGTTGAATATTTTTATGAGTGCAAATATCTGGATATGATCTATGAACGTTGTTATACATATCATTGTTACAAGTTAAATTGAAAATCATTTACATCAATTACATACAAAACAATTTTTTTAACCACTTTGATACTCGCACTGATAATGGAATTCACTCGCACCACAATCTCTCCTAATAATCGCAAGTCGGTACTAAGTTGTATAGTAAAAACTTTACAAAGTTTACAAATCACATTTAAGCTTAAATCGATTTAAAAAAAGAACTTAGATTGTAATAAACGAAAAATCTGGAGGAAACAAAAAATTTTTAGTATCTTACTTTTTTTTTTAACTAACTCCGTACGAAAATTAAAAAATTTAAATTTAGAAGACAGTAAAAATGCCTGAACGACGAAACGTAAGACCTTCCAGTTTGATCGAAAAACTTGAGCTATACTCAATATATGTGTGATTTTCCGTTTTTAGCTTATTCTATATCGACATAATGCTGCATTAAAGGAGAAGTTCTATACAATGAAATCTAAAGTACAACTTGAGAGTTCGCACTGCAAATAGAACATTTATAATGCCACTTCTTTAAGAATCTTAATGACGAACGGCGAGCTCAGACCGGATTTAAAAACTTTTTATAAAACTGTACACTACACATTGAAAAGCAGAGCATCGTATATACTAAGTGCGCATTCACCTTCTTATTTTACTTTTTGTCGTATTAAAAAGTAATGTATTATCGAATTCTCTACGTAAAACTCATTCGCTGCAGTCATCATTATTATCATTAAATATAAGCTTTGCAAAACATCAGTAGCTTTTGTGTCATTCTTATTTACAGTTCAAATTTATATAAGTTTCTCGTAGACCCTTTAAACTTTCCTTTCCAAACGGCACACATTCTTTTCTTTTTCATGTTACAGCGTACAGCTGTACTTAACTTTAATCTTAAAATACTGATAATTGATGATAACTCAAATCGTTTTCTCTTGTTCGTCTTGACTTATAAAATCTCTGACTTTTCGTTACTTTCACTATGTACACTCGGCCTTAATCCGAGCTTCGTCGCAGGACTGTTCGTACGTGTAAATATGGAAAGTATACACGAACGAAATTCTGGAATGGCATTTAATTTACTATTTCGATTCAGATGCAATTCGTTTGCACCATCTGAATTTTGTATACACGTGTGTACGTTTAGCGGTTGACTGCAGTATTATTTTTACATTATATTATATAATAATTATTCATTCATTTTGCATATACTTTTTATATATAATATATCTCTATCTCTTTTTATCTCACATTCGTTAGTTTGTAAAATATCTCTTTCGCCAATGACTTTATAATATTAAGCCTATATAATACAATATTGCAAATCACTAAAGACTTGCTTAGGCAAAACTGTTTTCGTATAAGTACATTGACCGATTTTTATTACAATTCGTTCAAAACTGGTTCTTTATTATTCAAAAAATTGAATATATGCTTGCTAGAAACTTCAAAAGAACTGGAAAATCTGTTATCGGCATTTTCTTTGGAGTTGTTCGATGTACAAGCAGTGTCGCTCCCGTTTGACTTTGAGAATACTATAATAAAATTAACAGTCTACTTTAATAATAAAACGAAAAGAAAATTAACTAAATCTTTATTTTTAACATCTTGAACAAGGGAGGTGGCTGATTAAACGCGTTCCAACTAGAAGATGTGAGTATTGTAAAAATACTTTTCAAACTGAAGGAGCAAAATGATGAGAGGATCGTTACGGTTCCGATACGATATTCAACATCCTAGGCCGGATTAAAATGTACATGTGCTCATAAAAGTGCGAAGAATAATGAACGAAAGATGAACGAAGGATCACTAGAACGCGATCAACGCGAAGTATTATGCTACGGTCGCCGTACTCATTTTCGGCTTTTTCTTACAACGTAGCCATTTTTCTTTTTTTTTTCTTTTATATTCGCTCAATAGTAAAAATGTGCAAAACTATTGCAGCCACTACGAACACGAGCCGATCCTCAGCTATGCGTTTGAGGGTGAGGCGGAGGAGGAGCTCCCGTTATTTCAGTCCAGCGCGTCTCGAAGAACGTACGCATCCCGTGGCCGGCTTTGCCAACAGGACTATCATCTTCGTTAAAGACTTCGCAATTTGTAAACATTTGCCTAACATCGGCGCAAAAATCGTCTCGTGATTTATATCTAGAAAAATGAAATTTTTTAGGGAGAGATAATAGAATAATGTTTAATGTTTGTACTAAATTTAGGTGTAAGACGGTGGAAAATTTTAGAATAAGCAGCACTTACACACAATCCTGCAACTTTTTCTTGATTGTACTGAGATCCATGGGGGTTTTGATAATTTTCTTGTACGTCGGAAATTGTTTGGTGTTGACGGGTAAAAGGAAGGGCCATGCTTCGTCTTGTTGCTCTAGTTGTTCAAGGACAAGTTTGCAGGGTGCAAGCTCTCGTTGCTGCTTCTTCGTAAGTGTTTTGGCGCTATTTCCTTCTTTCCTTGGCGAAGCGGTTGGCGTAGGCGGTTCCGACGAACTGACTTCCTCTACATGAGTGTTCGAAGCTGTTGACGGCGTTGGACTGTGGCGCAAAACAACACATGAGTTACCATAAATCACTCGTGTTCGACACAATGTACCAGCTTCTAAAAGCTTCAAGGCGTCTACTTAATGAAATAATAATACAAATAACTGCCGAGTATCGCAGCCGAGCTAATTAAATTTACATGATCGATGATTGTTGATTTAAAAGCTATGTACGTATTTACAGGGTGTACCAGTTTAAGGCTAATACCATGTGGTACACTCCGCGTGTTAGTCAATTAATTAATCGCTTATATACAAATAAATATATAGATCACCATTTATCGTTTCTAGTTTATTCGTATATGGCTTTGCCGGTTTACTAGTGCGTATCATCGCAGTTGAACTTTTGCAAATTTATTGTTCATTGTAACAACACGAACTCTTTAAACGTCTTTACGTGACCGTGTATGTGCATGTGTGTGTCATACTGATCTCTAGAAGTGATTAAGATTTTATTTTGTAATTCGCAATTGTAAACCTTGTAAATAAAACACGTTGGACCAACGAGCCGACACATTTGTTTTGCTTTAACGTAATCACCTAGCTGGTGGATGATCGGAACTTTCACTGTCTCGAGTGCCTCCCCCTTTTTCTCCTTTATGACTCCTTCGGCTGCTATTTCTCTTCTTTGGTTGCTTACTATGACAATTTGAACAGTACCACTTTCCTCTCGGCATCTAAATATCAAAAAGACATGTTGATTAATAAAATAATACTAAGAACTTATCTGAAGCAGAAATAATATCGAAAATGATTACCTTTGGCATAACAGGATTGTGACAGTCAGTATGATAAGCTTTGGGACAAAGTTCGCATAGAACCAAATTTTTGCCGACTCGTTTGCCGCAGACTAAACAATTTCTCTCTCCTGTTGCCTTATTCATACATTCGTGGCAGTACCTGCAAGTGATTGTCAAATTTTAGATTATAATTCTTTCCTTTTTTAGCGGAGAAGAAAAATTCTTTACTAACCAATCGCCATCGGGAATGTTTTCCATTTTTGGACGGAAACAATAAGTATGATAGCCGCGATCACAGCCGTCACAAAGTAGTAGCTTATCCTCGTTGTCGCCACTGTGACAAAATTGACAATTCTGAAACAAAAATTACTGTTCTTTCAAGCATTTCTTTAATATTAATACCGATAGTTTGCTAAATGCAGCTTTACGAAAATACAATGTTCATTCAAAATATTTCAATAATAAAAACAAAATGTGTCAAATTTGGAGCATCGAATATTTGGTTAAAAAGCTTTAAACAAATTATTTCAATTTTTTTACGTTAAAGAAAGCATTTGAATAATGATTTATCATGCACCATTTAGCAACATAGATTTTTTTTATTTTTAATAAAACAAGAAAAATATCAGTAGATAACAAAGGATATAACAAGCAAGGACATGGACTTAATGTGTATATTACAAAAATCAAAGTAATTGATCAGCAAAAAAGTGTAACTGAACAAGCAGTAGAATAACGTGCAAACAGTTAGACGAACGATATATTATAAATGGCCACTATTAAATACCATGCTACTTTTTAATGATTCAATGACCCTTATTTTGCATTAACGTATAAACGCAAGCATGAATAAAAATAATGTAAGTCATTTTTACAGTTTTTAACATATATAAACAAGAAAAATATTAATTTGAAAGCTTAAGCGTCAAAGCTTAAAATCGACGACTCAATCAGCTGCGTAGTTAAAAATTGAGATATTTTTTACCCAGATTTTCAAAATTTGGTTACTTATTTAATAAAAAAAAATATATTAATTCTTCTATAGACTTTAAAAATTGAATTATATTCTTTTAAATATTTTAAAATCTTCCTCAAAAACGGGGTATACAGGAGGAATGCAAGGAAAATAGGGAATTCTTCCGAACTATATAACTATATAACTTTTTTACATATGTTACATTCAGTATGAACAAAGAAATTTTTGCTTTTCAATTGGTTTTAATTTAAAAGCAACATTTCTATGACATATAATTTAGTGCTTTCAAGAGTGAAAAAATTGATTAAAACATTGTTAGTGGAAAGGTAGATGGATATAAGGAAATGAAAGACAGGAAGCATAGAAGTTGGTTAGTTAGTTAGTGCAAATACCCACAGAGGCCTGAGTAGAAGACATTAGTTGTTTGTTTTGAGTAGCAGATTTGAGTGAGACGCTGCGATTTCGTAGCTTGACGCAGAGCGACTTTCTAGCTGGATTTAGACTCACAGCCTTCATGATGCTCTTATCCCAAGCGATGCTGGCTTCGAGCATATATAGAGCCATAGCAAGTTGAGCCGACGTATGAGCTCTTGCCGTTGCTTCTCGCCAATTATTCAATCCTCGAGGAGTCGTTTCTTCTGGAGGACCTGAATTCGAATTTCCATCAGTAGATGAATTAGCGCTTGCGTTTGCAGCGGCTGCTTGTTCTGCTTTTAATGCCGCTATATTCGAATCTCCCGTGCTGTAAAAAAACCTTGAATTCAAAATCGCTCAAATCGCTAATTCTAATGGAATTGAATGAATTATTTACCAGACACCGAGAGGTGGTTTCAAATATCTTCTTTCAATAGCTGCTTCAAGAGAAAGTAGCCTCTGACGTGCCTGTTCTACAGCGCTAACTTGTTCCATCTCGTGAAGCTTTTCAAGCTCTTCGGCTTCCTCGGTACCTGCCCGAGGAGGCAATTTCCACCCTTTGACTTGCATACTGGCATTTGCGACTTTATCTTCGAGTGCTTCGACCTGTTCCAATAGTTGTGCATCGACGCGCATCGCAACCTGTTCGCTCCAGGCGTCTGGATCGTCAGACTTTGGAATGGGAGTAGGACCTGATTCTTCTTCTTCACCATCAGACATGTCAGTAGCAGCTACGTTGCCAGGGTCAACGTGTATTTTACCGGTGACTGCAAGGAAAGATTCCATCGTTGCCCAAGTCGTACGTTTCAGTTCTTTTTCTCTAACACCGCGAGAGTGTAGATGTTCTAAAAGTTCTTGAAACGTATCTACGTCCGTTATCCTCCACCAACCGTACCTCAAGTCTGTAAAATATATACATATTATACATACATACATGATAGTCAGTTAAAGTATGATATTCTTGTTCAATAGCTTTGAAAATAGGTTTACCTCTCGGTACTGGTTTTGCTTCTCCAGGAGGTGGTAAGCCGTGAATTTTGAGGTACTCGAGCTGAGCAGCTTCATCTTGAGTTAAAATAAGCGGCGCTGGACTGTCGCATCTGTCATAGTTTGGACTGGCAGGCGGCGGGAATATAGGAATTTTTAATTCCGTAGGTTCGGCAATTCCAAATATTTGTTTTGTACTAGGACCAGGCGTATCGCATGTTTCCCGTGGAAGAATTGAAAACCAGTTCGTCTCGGTGCAATTCATTTCTGCAATTTAAAATTGTTAAAATATTTTTTCAAACATAAAAAATTAAAAAAAAAAAATGAAATAATTACCTGAAAGGTAGCTACCATTCAAATCCTTACCATTGTGCAAGTTATTCACATGATTAAATCTATCACCGTTTGCTATTGTCTCAACAACTTTTTCCTCCATTTTCACTATAGGTTTAACAATTTCATCGTCTGTCCCATTTTCCTCTTTTTTCACTTCATCAGTCTTGTCATCAATAACGATTTTATTTAGTTCAGTTTCTTGTTTTATTTCCTCCGAACTATTTACTTTAGAATCCAAGTTACCATCCGCTTCATGCTTAACTTCAGCTACTGAATTTTTCAAATCTTCCGAAAAGCAATTATTTATTTCTTTTTTATTGATGGTTACTTCATCGGAATCGTCAGAGATTTTCTTCTTTTCATCATTTAGTTTAACATCTTCATCATCTTTGTGCGAGTTGGCCATTTTTTCTTCTTTCAGTTCGTTCGGAGTTTCATTTTCACGATTTTCAGTGCCATTATTCACGTTTTCTTCCTTATCTTCCTCTTTACAATCAGATTTTTCTTCCTCGGGCATATCTTTGTACTTTTCATCAAGCTGTGCCTGTAAAGAAAGCACTTCTGGTTCGGCGCTTTCCATAGATTCAACGTATATTCCACCAGCACAGGGCAGCTCCCAGTATCTTCTCCAATACCTATCCTGACCGAATACGTGGGCTCGTAACTCTTTCGACGAGTTGTTGAGTTTCTGTAATTGTTCCTCTGATTGCTTCAAGAGTTTATCAAGCTTTTTACCCAGCTCTTCGCCGGACAAATTCTTATCCTCTTCCTGCATTAAAGAAAGCAAAGTTAAATAAAGTTTGATCAATTGACTGAAAAGTAAATAAAAATCGTACCTCTTCCGGTTGAGTACCCTCGCTTTCGTTTTCGGACATTTCTTCTTCGTGGGTCTCTTCTTCGTGGTGGGGATCTTCCGGAGTCGGAGTTGTGCCAACGGCAGTGGAATTAGTGTTTTCTTCTCCGTCAACCTCCTTCTTTTCGATAGTAATAGTATCGCCAGTTTTATTAACAATTACGCCGACAGCTTCCATTCTGACTTTTCTGCTATGAAGCTGCCTGAGTTTTCTGATCTTGGTATCGAGCAGGAAGCGTTCTTTTTTGAGTTGCGCCACGGTCTCGAGACTGGTTTCGATTTGCCGAATAACAGCCTTGTTCTGAAGTAGTTCGTTACAGAGGAAGGCGAGCATTTGAGCCTTGTGCGTAGGATTGAGGGCAAGGAAGGGCTTGTCGCGCAATCTCTCGGACATTTTCCAGGTCTCGTTGTTGTGCAAGTGTTCGTAGAATTGGGCGTTCTTGCTGGAGCAGCTGAGAGAGTTGTCGCCGGCGTTCTGGTGGTGGTCGGCGAATCTCTTGTCGCGCTCCCGCTCGAGGCAGACGCCGGTCAGAGCCTTGACTTCGCCCGTGGCGTTTGCGTATAGATAGATGCGCAGAACCTCGCTTATGTTGGCGTGCGTTATGTCCGCCTGCCGCAGACTCTGTCCGAGGCCGGTGGTGTGCCGGGCGGGTTGGGGGATTCCGGGGTCCTCGATCGCGCAGACTAGCAGGTGCGTCATGACCGACAGCATCTCCTCTTCGGCCTCTTCGTCGTTAAGGAGGGCTGCCTGAAGGCTTTTCAGACTAGGTAAGGAGTCCATATCTGCAAAAAAATTATTAAGCACCCGAGTAAAAGTATTTTTTTCTTGCTTGCTTGCTTGCTTGCTTGCGTGTACTCACCGAAGCCTAACGTTTCGCCAAAGTTATGCAGGAATTCAAAGACCATGACGATGTCAGCAAACGCCTGTCCAGACAGCTTCAAACCAGGTAGTCGCTTGATTTCGGGCAGTGTTTTGTGATCCGTTAATTCCATGTCCTCGACGGGTTTCCTAATCTGTTCGACCAGTTCCAATTCGATTCTTCTTTGCTCGGCTCTCTTCTCCTTTGATGCGATTCTCTCGGCTCTGGCTTCCAGGCGTTTCTTCTCGCGCTCTTCCATTTTTCGACGATTTTCAAGTGCCCGAATTAGGGCCATGTGCTGCCTTCTTCTTTCTCTTTCCTATTCCCCGCAATAAATAACGTATTATTATAGCTGGCAAGGCCGATTTATCGAGAAGATTATAAAATGGTTATCGAAACTTGACAAAAATAAATCCATTCTTCCACTGAAACCATTTGTCGAAAAAGGCTTTTTCTGTCATGCTTCAACCACAAAAGAAAACCACAAAGTTTCTATAGTTCAAACTACATCTAATATGGAAGAGAACAACCGTGACAGATCGTAAAACATCAACGGAACGATAAGTAATAGCTTTGATCTGAAAGGCTGCTTTCCTTGAATGACACTTTTAAACCCTAAACATTTGACTTGACGTTTCTCTGACCCCTCTCAAACACATTTCAGCACGCGCCTAATATACTTTATTTTCTTCTTTTTCTTTTTTTCGATTCAATTAAATCGTCAAACTAAAACAATTTCGATTGAAAGCATCGGCTTTTTACAAGTTCGATCAAAGCATTAAAATGCATCTAGCGCGAAGTGTTATGTATGCAAACATTAAATCTGAAAGACAACTATTGCAAAAGTAATCATTGAGCAGGAAGAATAGTTGCTTCGACTTTGTTATTCCGTTAAAGGGTTTTACTTTTAGTGCGCATAAACATTGGAAAGTAGTATTTCAAGCAAGACTATTAATAAGTGTTGAAGAAGGAAGCGTCGCAGAAAGAAGTTGAAGGAGGAATTGACGGTTTCAAGCGAAGCGTGTGGAAATGTTGACGGAATGGAAATGAACAATAAAAATATAGGCTTGATTGGTTTAAGGAAAAGAGGGGTTAAACCAAGTTAGGTATGAGACATACCAGCTCGACGGTGTAGAGCATCTCGCGCTGCTTGGTGAGCTCCTGCATGTACATCTGCGGCACAAAACACATCCAGTCCACCAGTGCTCAAACCACCTCTACATTTAATCTAATAATCTCATTTTCCCTAAGCTTCACGAAACTCAATCGTTTCTTTCTTATTCGTTCTCTCTATAGGTTTAACCCATAATCAGGAAAAGAAAGAAAAGAAAAAACGTATACGCAAACGCATACAAAGAAAACGAAAGTACGCGGAAATCTCTCTACTTTGCCATCATATCGAATACTTTATTTTTCATTTTTTTAATACTGTTATTGCCAATGAATTTTCGAGTAAGGCAAGAGAAACTTGATAATCACTGTTATTGTAATGAATTCATTGCATGTGAAATAATGGTTCGATATGATATGCGAGGAAAATGAAGATTCATCATTTAAAATTGGAAAATCTTTTTCATTAACACAACAAATACTGAAATCAAAACGAAATAATAAAATAATGAATGAAATCTAAAGTCTACATTTTCCTCTACTTAGTGACAATTTTCTATACATTACAATGAAGAAAAAAAAAATTTGATCGCTTGACGACAAAACAAAAAGCAGTAAAAATGTAAATTAAAAACATGGCACTTTCTAGTTCTACAGCACACGTCAGTGACTAAAAACCATTAAGATTGAAGATATCTCACCTGTTCCTTTAGTATCACTGCTTGCTGCCTCTTTAGTTCTCTTTCCTGCAAGTACAATGCATCGATTTTAGTAATTTAGGTAGAAAATTAATATAATAATGTTTACAAAGATGGTACTTATTTACCTGTTGCTTGCGTTGTTGTTCTTCTATGCGAATTTTTTCGATTTCTTCTTGACGTTTCTTCCGAGCCTGTGTGCATTGAGTATTATAGATAATTTTTATTCTTTAAATAAAACAAAATTTTATAACAATAACGGCAAGATTTAACAAAGCAGATTGATCATGACTAAATGAAGGCGGAGAAATTTTATTATTTTTATTGAAGAGTATGTCATTCGACGAATCTGCTTTGTTTGCACTTGCCAATTTATGCAGAGATTTAGTAAAATAAGATGTAAAAAAGTATATGCGACGTGTCTCATTTTATCAAGGCAATATATGTAGTTTTTGGATCGACGAGAAAAATGTATTTGTGTGTCTGGTTTATAAAATTCGTTACAATATTAGTGTTTTTATTTACTTCTTTTACATGCTTACAATGCAATTCTAATACTCAGTATAATTTTCTTACTACGAGTCTCCTGTATCCGACAGGATCTGAAACTATATGCTTCTACAGACACAAAAGCAGCCGCGTATTAAGAAGTAGTAGAATTAAGAAACTCCGATTCATTTGTATAATATATACAATTAAAAATTGCACTTTTATTAGAAAACTCAACTTTTAACATGATGTACTTGATAAATACAATCATTTTAATTAAAAAACGCGTACGAAAATGTTTTCATCGTTATTACTACAAGTGTCAAGTACAGTTTCGACATAATTATTAAAAAATTGTTCAATTGTTCGATAAAAAATATATAAGATAAAAAAAATCATGCTAACGATATTGAAAAAAATTATTGACCTTAATGTATACTATTTCTACTTTGACGAAATAGCGAATCAAGCAAAAGAGAGCAGAAATCGTTTACAACGAGCATAAAGTACTTGCTGACAATGAATATTTAAATAAGAATGTGAAAATGTTTAAAGCATGAGATGAGAAACCAACACCAAAAATTGTAAATTTTTAAATTTACATTACTAAACTAGAAACTAGAGAATAAAAAAAGGTATAAAGCATGAGAATGCAAAATTGGCATGCAGGGTCTAAGCGCAATGATTCAGTATCTATTGTATTGAAACATTATAATATAACTATAATATAATAAAATATATATATATGTATAAATACAATGTAGTTTATATCTGATAAACAAGTTTTATAAAAATACGAGTACAAAGATTTTAACGAAAATGTAAAAATTAAATGGTACGGCTTATAATAAGTTGACAATCAAGTTGAGAAATCGAAACGACAAAGATGAAAAAATACGTGGCGAATTAATGAAGAGAGAAATAAGTACACGCACATTGAGAAACTGCTTATACCGATAACGATAAATATATATATATAAATGTAAATATAAATATACTGAATTCTGGCATGCCGTGTGATTATACAGCTAGCTGTTATACATAGTGACAGGAGAAGCTAGGCACAGGATAGAATTGCAGTTGGCAGTTTAAACGCACCTACATTTACGTCAGCCTCTAGAGATTTTCTAACGTGCCTAAGTACTAGTTTAGTTTTCGATAACACTTTCATCACTTTTTCACAATTCATCGATTCGTTTTATTTCACTTGCTGGATCTTCTTGGCGAATCTTCTTGTTCTCGAGCGCGCTTTCAATGCGGCGTCGTTTTGCTTATCGCAAGAATCACGTACGAAAAGCAAAAACTCTCGAGCGTACACCTACCCAATTGACAATTTTGTTGACAGTGTGGCAATCGATATTTATTTTTTTTTTTTTTCTCTCGCTGCGTCAAAAAAGTCTATTTCACTTAGTAGCAAGCAAAATGGCTAGCGGAAGAGTCCTTGAAGTCTGAGAAAAGTGTATCTCGAAGCTAACGTCAAGGAGTCTTCGTTAATGGTAAGTTGATTCTAGCCGAATTTGTTACGTCATTTCATTTCTACAAGCTTACAAATAAAACTCAACATCTAAAATAAACTAAAAAAAAAGGAACTAATAAAGTATAACAGCACAACCCGGTACGCGGTAAGTCAAGTTTTGACCACACTGAAATCACTCGGACGTGCTCTCGTTCTCACGATGAGTAAATAACGAATTAAGCCTTCCTAATGTCATGCAAAAACATAATGTCAAGTGTCGGAGGACGTAGGAGGCAACGCTTAGAATCGCCGCCGCAGAATTGATTAGTTTTTCTCCGAGATATATAAACTCCTGTCGCGCTTCCATCGTGTGCAGCAGCGTCTCGTTCTGCTCGGTCAGTGTAGAATATTGATGTGAGTGTCGTGTGCCGGTGTTTGTGACTTAGCAATCATCTTAATTTCTAGAGATTTTTTTTTATGTATTTGTACATGTGTCGTGTAGACTCGATTGGGATATTCAGGCTGGAGAGGCCAGTCTATTTTTTTTTTGTTTTTTGATCGGTAGAGAAAGAAAGCAAGTCGGTGGGGTGAATCAGAAGACGGGCTGCGATCGGCAGACTCTGCGCCAAAGAGAAAAAGAAAGGGAGATGTGGAAGAAAGTTCGTTGGCAGAAGGGAAGAAAGGAGCGAGATAGAGAGAGAGAGAGAGAGAGAGCGAGTCTTTTATTTGTCTCTTTGTTTCTGGGTCTCAACGTCGAGCTTACCTCCAGCAGTTCCTGACTCTGAGTCTGGCTCTGGGCCTGCTGCAGGTGGTCCGGCTGATGGGCCGAGGCTACGACGTTCGGTTCGCTCGCCGAAGTCGTGCTCAGCTTGGTAGTCGTCAGAGTCATGGGGGTGGTAAGGGACGCGGGCGTCTGCTGCTGGATCGCGGCAGACTGGTGCTGCTGCTGTTGTTGCTGCTGCTGTTGCTGCTGCTGCTGTGCGGCAACGAGCGAGAGCGGCTGGAGCGAGTGCTGGTGCTGCAGGCTGCCGCCTGCCGGGGACTGAGAAATGATTTTCTTGGCCGTTTCGACGTCGATGTCCGAGTGCATCATGTCGCGGTTGCGCCAGCTCTCGGCGATGCTCTCGCGATTCTTCCAGATGGTGGCGACGGTACTGCTGGCGAGGCCGAGCTCCCGCGCCACGTCGCTTTTGCTTTTGCCGCGCTCGATTTCTTGGATAATCTTCATCTTCTGTTTGATCGTGAACGCAAGCCGCTTACGACCCTGCATTTAGATTGCCAGGCGCGGCCAACCGTCAGTCCACATAACCTTACGTTTTCTTTTCTCGCAAGTTCTAGATTTTTTTTTTTTCTAGTTTTTCTAAGCTCTAGATTCTTTTCTCTCTTTCTATTGCACTATTACAATCCTAGCAACTTTCCACTTTTCTACTCCCCTGATTTTATATTTTTGATTTAGACTTTGTACTATAGGTAGACATAGATGTATCACAGTTGTCTTTATGCGAAATGCAATTTGTGTAGGTGATTTTGTTTGGCAAACCAAAGTGTTTTCTTTTTTTTTTTTTTTCTTAGTTTATTCATCGTGAGTCATGTGCTTGATGAATGCGTGATGATCTGTGGTATCATTGTGCGTGTATACATTATATGATTAGGCGGTTAGGGTGCGGTGGAGCATGTCTGTAGCTAACTAGTGATCATTGTTAGTAAGTTTTTGCAAAAAAGATTTATCTTTTTACTTTAGAATGGCCAATTTCTCTCCCTTGCATTGGAGGCTCTCCGTTTACTTTCCGAGGGAAGCCATCTCAGCCAGCGTATTATTATTTAAGCTAGCTGCATTTTAACGAATTATTCCAATAGCTCGTCAGAATGCAGCTTTCACAGTTAGATGTAAATAATTACTTTGAAAACGTGTAGTTTTAATTTCAAACGGGTAGTGAAATATGAGCCAAAATAAATAGTAACAGTAATAATAATATGAATCGAACCAGTGGTAAAAATATTTAATGAATTGTTTTATGCTTGGCTCTCCTGTCACTATCGCTAGCGAATTTTTTTGGCTGTTTTGTGTTCATAAATTGGATTGCTCAGGACTCTTGGTTCAGGGCTCGTGGATTACGAGTTGGAAAAGTTTCCTATATAAATATATAAATATGTATAAGCCTGTGTGTGCGTGTATGAGTGTCTGTCGGTGACGTGAAAATATACAAAATCCAACCCATATATATTTATATAAAGGAATATAAATGTCTATCGATATAAATAATATGTATATATAATACGGTACACACAAAAAGCATGCGACACGCACGACAAGTGGATAAAAGTACAAAAAACGAAGGAATCCCAAATAGAAAAGAGAGTAGATTTTTAATGAATGAAACAACAAGATTAAAACAAAGTTAAATAGCTGTACGCTCGCAAATACTCACCTCGAGTAGCTGCTGATTTCGAATCTCTCGTTCCCTCCTCACAGCCTCCTGCCTTTCAGATTTTTCTTGCTCCTTTATCAACCTAGAAAATTCCGTAGTTGGTAGCCGGTTGAAATTCTTATCCTTGTGGAATATCAGCTTTTCTTCATACCTGACTTGCTCCTTGTGTCTTTGTGCTTCCTCCTTGGCCAGCTTCTTCGCGTAGGCCAATTTATCTCTCTCGTACTGATGGTTCATCCTGAATCCGCTGGCGATCCTCAGCTCTTCCAGCCGTCTCGCAACTTCCTGAGCGCCCAACCTCACAAACTCGGCCTCCGCCATGCCCATGGTGGGCTGCAGGAATTCACCGACGAGCGGTCGCGAGGAGAAGGAAAAGTTGGCCGTCGTCAGCTCGGCGGGATTTTGCGACTCGAGAAACTGCGGAAAAAAAGAGCCTTTCAATTCTCCGTTCCGGCCTCTTTCAGTCAACGAACCTCGTACCTTTATCAATTCCGAACTGTTTCTGAAGATTTTGCCGCAGGGACTGTAGTACGAGACGTCACCCTTGATCACTCCGTTCTTACTGAGGCCCTTGATGACAGTTTCCCTCTTCCAACCTCTCTCGAGGGGCACCTGCAAGTCCTTCTCGCTGTGATTCAGCTTGCGCTTCTTGGCATTGTGCGTGCCCTCGAGGTTGTCCTCATCCGTGTCGGTGAGGACGTCCGTATTGCTGCCGCTCTCGCTCGTGACGTCCATGTTGCTCTCCTCGCCGGAGGCCTCCAGCAGCTTGTTCTTCATCTTTTCCTGCAAAGAGCGCTATATAGGAAGCAGAATTAAGCGGTTAGGCGGACGAGCGAACAAAAAAGAGAATGGCGAAAACTAAAGAGACAAAGTCTGGCGCAGAGCGAGGAAAGGGGAGAGGCGGAGGAGAAGGTTCCCACCTGGTGCTTGTCGTCGTGGTGGCCGAGGGCCGAGGCGTGCAGCTGGGCGGCGAGGATGTTGGAGCGCAGCAGCGAGACCTGGTGCGAGATGGGCACGCTGGGGTCCAGCTGGGGCGTGGGCTTGATGCCGAGGGCGCGGCTCTGGGCGAGCAGCGAGGCGACGGTGTTCTTCTTGGGCTTGGAGACGCCGCGGCCGAGATTGCGCGGCCGGTCCTTGTGGTGCTGGTGGGCCTGGGCGACCGCCTCGCCCTCCTCGCTGCCGCTGCTGGGCCGCTGCGGCGAGTCGGCCGCGGCGAAGAGCTGCGCCAGCGAGGGGCTGCCGGCGTTCTGCGGCACGCGCCGCGGCTTGGGGCCGGGCTTGCGTCGGGCTGCAACAAGAGGGCCCTTAGCACCGGCCGTCTCCCAGAGGCGCCACCCGCCCGCCGCTTCCCAAGACTTACAGGTTCGCTCGGAGCCGAGCAGCGACTGGCTCAGGTTGCTCAGCTGGTTGAGCGGCTGGCTGCCGCCGACGGGCGAGGCTCCGCCGCCCGACGGCTTCAGCGACAGGTTTAGCGGGGCCTCGGCCGAGTCCCCGCCGCCCCCGCCGCCGCCGCCGCTGCCGTAGGTGGAGCCGGAGAGCAGGGAGCCGTTGGTCGAGTGGCTCGGCAGCTTGATGACCTCGACGCGGTCCACCGCCTCGCGGTAGTCGCCGCGATCGTCGGCCCTGGACGAGCGGGAGTACTTGCCGGGCGCCGGCTCGACAACCAACGAGGCCGCGGAGCCGCCACGGTCGCCGCCGACTCCCTGCACGCTCACGGAGGGCGAGTCGAGCGAAATGGTCTTCTTGCGGCCGCGGTTCGTCGTGCCGGGCACCTTCGGGCCCACGATGCTCGACGTGTACTTGATGATCTCGGTGTCGGGCGGTAGTCGGACGCCTCCCAGGATGCTGCTCGGGTCGCTGGAGGAAAAAAGAAAAAACGAGTTAGCAGGCTCTCGGTACAGGTAGTCGGGAGCTACGAAGAGGAGAGATCGTCACCTTCCTTCCTTGGCGGGGCTGGCAGCGTGAAAAAGGCAATAGCGATAGAGAGAAAAGTTAGGAGCAGGATAAAGTGATAGCGCGACTCACCTGAGGAGGTTCGACTGAGAGTTTTGCTGCTCCCTCTGTTCCCGTTCTCGCTCCCGTTGCTGTTGCTGCTGTTGCTGGTGGTGCGCCGCCTCCGCGGCCGCCTGCCTGCTGTTGGCGCTCGACTGCGAGGACTGTCGGTCCGAGCTCTGCTGCTGCTGCTGCTGCTGCTGCTGCTTGTGGGCCTTGCTCTTGGACTTGGAGGACTTGCCGGAGAGCTGCTGGTGCTGGGGGGCGTTGAGCAGCGCCGGCGGGTACGGGGGCAGCAGGCCCTCGGCGCCGGGCGGGAAGCCGGGCAGCCCGGCGGCGGCGGCGCCCTGCAGCCTCGCCAGGTAGTCCTGGGTGGCCAGGTGGGTGGCCATCGTCCACCAGGCAGCCGAGGCCGAGTTCATGCCGAGGCTGGCGGCCTGGCTGGCGGCGACGCTCAGCGAGCCTAGGCTGCCGTGGGAGTAGGGCGGCGGGGGCGGCGGCCCAGAGCCGGCCCCGTGGCTCCCGAAGCCGCCGGGCCCGCCGGCCCCGCCGCCGCCGCGGCCCAGGATGGCGTAGGCCGAGGGCAGGTGGTGGGCCCCGAGGCCGTAGCCGCCGGGCATGCCGCCGAAGAGCGAGGAGGCCGCGCTGTCGCCGCGCGGCCAGTAAGCTGGAATTGGCAGGGTTCGGTTAGCGCTAAGGGGTCGGCTCGGGGTTCTCGCGGGGAGAGGACGGGAGGCGGGAAGGGCGCGGAGAGCGGCCCGGTGACCCACTGAACTGTCGGGGGCTGCGCGCGACGCTGCGCCACGCTAACGATTCCGGCGAGCAATAAACTGCCCGAGCGAGGAGGCTCGGTGGCCCCGAGATAGATCGATAGCGCATCTCGACGAGATTAGAGCGGGCTATTAATTGACGGGCCGATCGAGCGCTGCATTATTGAGGGGTGTTCGCGCGAGGGCTCGGAGCCGCTGGCCGACGTCTTCGGAGGAGGCTAGGCGGCTCTCTCTCTCTCGTCTCGGAGGGCGGCGCGCTATAGCTCGGCTCCTCTCCTACTTCCCCTCCGGCGGGCTGGCTGGCTCTCTCGGCCGGTAGGCAGAGAGTCGCCTTTGTTCGCGCGCGAACGCAGTTTCTTGCAGCGGGGAAACTAATAATGGCGCTTAAATAGGCACGCACGCACACGGGGAGAGAGAGAGAGACGCAGGCGCAGAGTGGGCGCGATGCAGAACGAGCGACAAAGAGTCGCGGCGTGTGCTTATAGCCGATGCGAGAGAGAAAGAGAGAGAGAGAGAGAGAGAGCTTCGGACGGGCCGGTGGGCAACGGCACAAGACCGCGGAGAAAGGTGCCGGAGCGTTTCGCGGAGCGAGCGAGGCGAGCGCCCAAGGCGATATAACGGGTCGCCGCCGTTGCCGACTTGATTACACTTGCGCGCTCATTGGATTCTCTTTAAAGAATTAAGGTGGAAAAGAGAGGAGGCCCGCGAGGCTGGGCCCTCGGTAGGCGTACGCGGCAATAATAAACGCCAAGTGGGAAAAAAACAGTTATTAGAAGGGGGTTAAGGTATGGAGGGCCGACTCTCGGTGCGGTCTTAGATTAATAAGCGCGATAATGAGAGGGGAGAGAGCGAGAGAGAGCTTTGGAGGAAGGAAGATTCGCTTAGCCGATAAAGGCCGAGAGGAGGCTGAAAAGACGGAGACGGCTATAAAGAGAAAGGAGGAGCTCTCTCGGAGTCTCGTTGCATCGGTGTGTGCAGGGGTTCTCTGTCTCGCGCCGGGATGAGCCGAGGAGAGAGACAGAGAGAACGAGAGCTCTGCGGGGCCGGGCGCTTGGGAAAATGTCGCTCGCGTTCTCGCTCTCTCGTCCAGGCTCGCACACAGCGGAAAGAGGAGACGGAGGTGAGGTGGCAATCAATAAATATACAGAGAGAGAGAGAGCGGCGCTAGCGTGAGCGCATCGCCCAGCGAGGCAGGCAGCGACCTCGCTCTCTCGGCCGTTTCGTCGTTCTTGTCGCTTCTCCAATAAAGCTCCACTCGTTCTCCCTAACCGGCATCTGGCGTCTCGCTCGGGCTCCTCGTTATATATATATACGTATACGTATATATAAGCCGCAACGAATCGAATGCGCCGTGCTCCGAGAGCGAGAGAGAGAGAGCGAGCCAGCCGTCTGCCGCTCCGCGAAATCCTTCCCGAGAGCTACTACTAACTTGCCTAATTGATCGGCCATTGTTTGCCGTGCAGCGACGTCCGCCGGCTCGCCGATTTCCCGAGGCCTTGGCGCGGGAGGAATACCGTTCGGAAAATAAAAACGCCGCGCGCCGCGGCCAACGGTAAAACGGCAGGTCCGAGAGAGAGAGAGAGAGAGAGCGAGCGCGAGCGCTAATGGAAATGGCGAGGCGGCTGGGCCGCGAATGTAATAGGGTATTTCTGGCAGAGCCGTCTTTCCTCTCTCTCTCGCTCTGTTCCGAGCTATTTCGAAGCGGGCAACGTACGACTCGCCGCGCATTCCGCGCTCGTCCGACGGAATCTCACCT
This sequence comes from Ormyrus rosae, assembly GCA_035047165.1. NCBI lineage: Eukaryota > Metazoa > Arthropoda > Insecta > Hymenoptera > Ormyridae > Ormyrus > Ormyrus rosae. Next base: position 25,071,893 of record JAWWML010000062.1, read on the forward strand.
TTTTACCCAATGAAAGAGCCGTGCAGCGACGCCGGCCGGGACGACGCGACAGTATTTCTGGATAATTGGCCGAAACGCTCGATTCGGCATTCTCGCCGCGCGTCAATGCCCCCCTGTAGGTACCCAAGGTGGGGGAGGGGGAAAAATATTACGTGTACGTAGAGAGAGAACTTACCACCAAAAAGAGCGGTGGGATCCAGCAAGGAGTTGGCCTGATCCGCCTGGAGATGGTCGGGGGTGGAGGTGGCGCCCGGCGTAACCGTCGCCTCACCGCCGCCTCCGCTGCTTCCACCTCCGCCGCCCGTCGCGGAGTTCTCCTTCTCCATGCCAGTCCCCTGGAAGAGAAAAAAAAAGCAGAGCGCCGACTTAATGTCGAATTGACGAATGAGCGCGAGAGCCGGAGCCGGATCGCCAGAGATATATAGATATATATTGCTTGAACTCGAAACTCCCCGCGAGATATTCGCGACGGGGCAGGGGGGGGTCAACAGCCAATTTTCATGTACCTCCCGGAAGAAGGCTCTCGAGTGAAAAATCGGGGAAAAATCCGAAAACCGCGCACATCTCGCGAAGCGTGGGGGGGGGAGAACGACGCGAGTCTATCGGGAGATTTATCTTTTCCATGTGCAAGAGTCGAAGGATGCAGGTTTCTTCTTGGAGTAGTGCTTTAAATAAAGGTCGTCCTCCCCTCCACTTTTCCCCTCCAATGCTTCAATCAGCTGACTGAAACTCACTCCCGCCTCTCTGCCCCTCTGGCTTTCCCTCCCCGCGGCTCTCCTCCAGCCTCGGGAGCCGCGTTCCAGCTGTTGTATAAATATATGTCGTAACAACGTTGAGTCAGGTTAGGCTTGGTGCGTAGCTCGGCTAGGCTAGACGCGTCGAGTGCAGGAGGTTCCGTTATTATATTATAGACGCTCGATGCCGCCTCGACGAATGGCCGGCGTATATGCATCGGGGGGCGAAGGATCGAGCGGTCAAGAATTCACGGGGAGGATCGAGATAAATGAATGAAGCCTCGTAAAATGTATCGACTTTGTTAACTATCGATTCCGATCGATTCTCTCCCTGTCTGCCAAGGTCAGTAGCGAGGACGTGGAGGTTTTGGCGGCTGCCGTTTCACGCAGGCCTGGCTCTCCTCTCGGTTTTTCGAGCCGCTCGGCGTTCTGCGCTGCATTGTATAGTTTGACGACCCGGTTAGAGACGCGAGAGGAAGAAGGAAAAAGAGAGCCGGGCAAAGCCGGAGAGAGAGAGAGAGAGAGCGCGGAGCGCGCGCGCGGCAATCAATACAGAGAGCCGGCAGAGCCGCCAGAGCTAAACCATCCCCTCGCTACTCCTCTTTCTCTAACTGCTCTATAGCAGCCAGGCGGCTCGAGAGAGAGCCGCCGCCGCCGCCGCCGCGGCAAGAGAAAGGAGGGCTGCGCCGACTAAAATCGAGAGAGTGAGAGAGAACCCGCGAGTCGTTATATATCCATATATATATATATATACCTGGCACCAGGCGCTATTTCGTTTTATCGTTATACTTACAATTAGTTGTGCGCTCTCAACTCATCGTTTAGCTCGGTTCTGCTGCGAGTTCTCATCGCACCTGAAACAGAAAGACAAGTTCGATTGTATTAAAATTTTGCGTTCGGTCTTTGTCGCAGGTGGAGGGGAGGGGGGGACATTTCAGCAGCGCGCTTATACGGTACTATACCAAGCGGAGAGAGAGAGAGAGAGAAAGCCCCTTCGGCTCATCAGCCTTAATTCGTTAATTAATGGCGGTCTCCTTATCGAGTGTCTCAACCCTCTTCCGATTCGGAGAGGAAGAGAGGCTGCATCCGATAATACGAGCCTGCGTCGCGCACGAGGCAAACTTAGTCAATCTATTAGGCGAAGGCTTATTACGCGTACGAAGGAGTATTAAGAATGAGAAGCCCTTGGATTTCCGCTTGGAAAAATCGCGAGCAAGATCCGTTCGCGGACGAAAGAGAGGAGGAGAGCGAGTTCGAGAGATGAAAGACAAGGACGAATCCGTCGATTCGTCATAGGCACTCTCGTCTCGTCTCTCTCTTTCTCTCTCTCGGGAGAGAGAAAGAAAAACTAAAGCAGGACGGAGCTCGGCCGAGCTCGGCAACTTTTAATCAGCGATTTTGTGCGAGGCAGCTTTCTCTCTCCGTCTCTCTTTCTCTCTCTCTTTTTAGTTTTGCGCCGCGCGCTTGGAAATTCCGGTTTTCAAGCGCTTCTGCACTCGACGAGCACACGGCCCGGCATCTCTCGCGAGAAAGAGAGAGAGAGAGAGAGAGAGAGAGAGAGCTCCAAAGCGCCACACTGATAAATTTGCATTTAATGACTTGGGAACGAGAAAACGGGAGCAGCGGCACCGCCGGCTTCTGCCTCTCTTCCCTTCTCTTCTTTTCTCCGTAATAAATTTGCGATATTACGTACATTTTTGCGGCGGAAAAAACGTAGCGCGAGGCCTCTAATTAAAAACGTCGCGCGAAAAAAAAAAACAAAAGCAAATAGGTCGCGACTTTTTTGTAACCAATCTATCCAGCCCCCCGTTTCGATTTGACCGCTCGAATGTCGCTGTGCTTAGCTTTGACAATAAACGCTCGGCTCGGCGAGTCGGGGATTCGAGCGAAGGTCGCACCGTCAACCTGAAACTGGTTACACTTTTCAGGCGGAATTCAGTCAATAACTCGGGGGTATTACGCATCGTTTACGAGCGCGCGTCTACGTACGAGAAACTCTCGTCGGCGATTCAAAATTCAGCTCGGCACGCGCGCGCGCGCTCGATAAACGTGTCCGGGAACGCTCGACGGGCTTGTACACCGGTCTCGAAAATTGCTTCGAAATAAAAAAAGGAAGAAAAAAAAAGAAAGCTCGACGCGCGAAATGGACTTTTCGGCCGGAGGCCGCGCGCGCGGACGAAAGCTCTCTCTTTGGGGGATCGCGCCGCTTTTTCTAGGAGGGCATGCACACGCCGGGCGCGGGAGGAAGGGGAGGAAAAGGTGGCTCGTCGCGCTGCTCGCGAGCCTGGGCTCTCTCTCTATCTCTCTCTCTCTCTTTCGCAGGATCGCTGCAGCGCCGATTATTAATCACGTTCCGCGTTCGCACACACAGCTGAGATCGCTGTGCAGTCGTGCTCGCTCGCTTGCTCTGCCGCTCTCTCTCTCTCTCTCTCTCGACTTTCATTGCGGGCGCAGATCGATACGCGCCTCGCTCTCGGGTGGGGCAGAGAGAGAGAGAGAGAGAGAGAGAGAGAGAGACGCTCTCGCTCGAAAGGGCAGAGCCTATAGAGGCGACTCCTCGCCTCGATATTGTGACATGCAGGAAGAAGGGACCCGCGAAGGCAGGCTTACGAGTTTTTGTGCGTGACCCGAGGCCCCTCGACGCCCCTCTTTCTCTCTCCCACAGCTGCCCGCGAGGAAGCGCACGAGCTACGTACACGAGCCACGTCGACACTGGCTGCTGCCGCCGCCGCCGCTGCCTTTGCTTTTCTGGGGCAAATCAGTTGATTTCAGGAGCCGGCAAAAAAAGAGAAAGGCGGCGGCGGCGGTGGCAATCTCTCCTTCTGGAGCGGCTTCATTCGCGATTCCCGGTGCGTGGCCGAGGCATTGCGGATTACGGTACCGCCGCCGTTGCCGCCGTCGCGCGGAGCAGTCGCTCGCTCGCGGACAATTCGTTACCTCATGCGCGCGCGATCGCTGCCGCGGTAATTGCCGCAATTACGTGACTCCGATGCCGCTGAAAGACGAATCGGAATCGGGAGAGGAAAGCGACGGCAGAGGCAGCGGCAGCGGCAGCAGCAGCCATTGTAAATTACGTGCCGGGAGAGAAGACTACAACGAGCAGAGCGAGCGCCCGAGCGAGGAACGACGCGCGCGCGGAGAGAAGAGAGAAGCGCTGCTCGTTCGCTCGCTCGCTCGCCTGCGTTTACTTTTTGCACTCGGGAATCGTTGCTTCTCTCTCTCTCTCTCTCTGCTCGCGCGCTATACTATATTTCACGTCGCTCTTCTCTCCGCCGCCGCCGCCGCCGCCGCGCGAGCGTCCGAGGCTATCTCAGCCGGCGCATTCCACCGTACGGCTCTCTCGACGCCAAGCCGACCGGATTTCGTCGACTTTTTCATGCCCGCCGCTGCCGCCGACGAGTCTTTGCCGCCGCCGCCGCCGCCGCGGCCGTCGTTGCCGCTCGGCTCGAAATCTTCTAATCTATTCGTAGCTGAACTTTGTCTTGCCTCGTCTCTCCCTCTCTCTCTCCGCGCGCGCGCGACCGAGAGAGAGAAAGAGAGCCAAGCCCATTGGCCAAGGTGCGTCACGCTCGGAAATATGTGTGTGTACACGCCGGTCGAGAGCGATTAAAAGTAACGTCCGTCCCTACGACGCGCGAAAACTTTCTCGATCGCGTCATCCCCGCGCTCTCGGTGCACACTCTCTTTCGCTCCTCGTCGCGTTTTCCGACGCGCTCGCGCTCTATTTCGAGAGAGAGGCGGCAGAGATTGATCGCGAGCGCGTATATACGCATCGGAAAGGGAAAAAGAGAGGAGCAGAGGAGCGAGAGAGAGAGAGAGGGCCTTCGCAGTTTTCGGCCACGTCACGCTCTATTTGCACCTGCGCTGGCTTCGGGGATCGCCTTACCGCTCGTTAAGGTCATTGCGTTTACTCGCGCCTGTGCGTGCGCGAGCGAGTAAACGAGCGAGCGAGCGAGGAGCGCGATCGATCGACGAGAGCGAGAGAGAGAGAGAGAGAGAGCCGGCCCAACACCCGAGAGAGCTCGGTCTACCTGCACAGAGGCGAGAGAGGCGGACGTCGAAGAAGGAAGCCAATCGCACCCTCTACGAAAACCTTCCGTATTCTTCCTGCCCCTTTTCTCTCTCTCTCTCTCTCTTCCGAGAGAGAGAACGTCTTCGAATCCGCCGTGCGTCGCGCTAAAATATCCGAGGCACGCTGCCGCTACTTTAACGGGCTTTTTAAGCGGCAGCCAGCGTGACGAGTGTCGGAAAGTCGCCGGAGCGCGTCTCTCTCTCTCTCTTTGCCGAGCCTAGGATCGGGACAAAAAAGAAGACGAGAAAAAAAAAAGTCCAAGGAGGAAAAACGAGTTAAAACTGTCCCATTCCCCGGGCCGCTATCGCTATACCCACCCTTTCGGCTCTCGGATCTCTCTGCCGCGGTACTTTTTTCCTCGCATCGGGAGAGGCCTCCTCGCTGCAGGAATGCAGTCTTCTCCGATCGAAGAGAGAGAGAGAGAGAGGGGCAGCCGGCCCGAGAGCCCCAAACAAAAAAGCAAAAAGAGGCCCGCGCTCTCTGCGTCAGTCGATTCTGCCTGTGGCTGCCGAGGCCGACTCTCTTTACTGGGCCACTTTGTTTTCTCTTCGAAAATGCACGATCGCAAGCAGCGACGGCGGCGGCGGCGGCGCGTGATTCATCAATTACGAAAGCGGGATTTCATTAGCGCGCGCAACGAAACTAGAGTCTCTCGCGCTCGGTAATTGGCGGAAAAAAAATGAATCAGCTGTAAATGGCAAGGAAGAGAGAGAAGGAGACACTCACGGGTAGAGAGAGCAGGCGCCAGGTTCTCTTGGTGAGCGTTATAGCCGCTGCAGTCCGAAAGTGTACGTACGTACACACGCTCTCGCCGCGTGTGAGAGAGGACAGGAGGGCCGCTTCTCAGGCGAGTCGGCGTTTTTGCAGGATCCTATCTGGCACCGTTCCACAGTCACGCACAAAGCTCTTTGCGGCACATCACTTTGGACATGTGCGCCGAACGGGACATATGCCGCTGTGCTGCCGGCGCCGCTGCACCGCACGCACGCACGCACGCACACGCGAGAGGGAGTGTGCAGCTCTAATATAACGAGCGCCCGAGGAAAAGCGTAGTAAAAGCGCGCGGGGGTTTGCCTCGCGCTCGATATCGACGACGTTTTACGCGCTGCTCCGGGGCTGACGTCAGGCTCGAGAGTCCGACTTAACCTCAATCGCGAGCGAGAGAGAGAGAGAGAGAAAGAGCGCCTCGCGTGGCTGCCCCTCTCCGCGCGCGCGCGCGCACGCTCTCGCGCTAAACACGGCCGGGGACAGAGCGGCGCGCAGGAGACGGAGAGAAAGAACGTACACGGAGAGGAGGCTCGGCGTGTGCGGGGAGAGAGAGAACTCTCGACTCGGCGACTCGACGACTCGGCGAGGACTGCGAGAGCGAGCCCCGTGAACCGGGGGCCCCCGCGAGCGAGAGAGAGAGAGCTATATAACGAACGAGAGCGACGCGCGACCGCGAGAGAGAGAGAGACACCACGTCGGGGCTGCAGCACGTCGGCGGACGACGACGCGAGAGGGAAAATATGTATCGCCGGGTGCTGCTGCTGCTCCTCCGCGCGCACGTGTCGTCGCGGCTCTCTCCATTCATGCGTGCACGCGGCCGCGGCGCGAGAGAGAGAGGGAGCAGCACACTCGCCCCCGCGCATATATGCAGAGCACGTGGCTTTTCCAATTTCCCGCCCCGGGCCGGCATTGGTCGGGAAAAAGCCGCCTCTCGGAGCGGCCTCGTCGTCGTCGTCGTCGTCCTCGTCGTTGTCGTCGCAGCCGGGCCTCCGCGGCGCACGCACGCGCTCGAGCGGCGGCAGCGGCGTCCCCCGCGCGCGCGGAGAGGCCGCTCGTTTGGCCGCTTTCCCCTCCGCTCGCCGCCGCCGTTGCCGCCGCCGCTGCCGCGCCGCACCGCACCGCACCGCTTTTTTCTCTCTTTCTTCGGGCGAGAGAGCAGCACCGAGTTTCGTTATACGTGTGCGTGCCGCACACTCTCTCTCTCTCGCTCTTCCTCACTCCCTTTTCCCTTCCATCATTTCTCTCGCTCGCTCTCGCGCGCCTATCTTTTTATGCTCGCTCCTTTTTTTTCCTCTTTCTCTCTCTCTCTCTGCGCGCGCGGCTCTTTCGTTTTTAATTTCCTTGGCATCGCCATCTCCCGTCCCCTTTCTTTTCTCCTCCTCCTCCTCCTCTCTCGATCCTCTCTCACTTCTGTCTTGCATTCCACTCATCTCTTTACACGGCGATTATTTTTTCCTCGGTGCGTTCGAGCTCTCCGTCTCTCTCGCTCTGCGACGCAACGTGACATTGGTTTTTCCTTCATTGTCGAGGGCCTCGAGAGCTCACGTTCCACTACGATCTTTTTTCTTTTTTTTTTTTTTTATTTCTTTCCTCTATTCTTTTTCCCCGCGCCGATGGCCAAGCATTCCTTTTACAAATATAGCTGCATTTCTGCCGCTGTGTGTAAGCCGGCGCAGAGCGAGCGAATCGCGAGAGGCGAGATTTTTAATGAGGCACAGCACACCGCCGCCGAAGAGACGCGATTGTTTTTTCTTCTATTTTTTTTAACCTATTTTCGCGCCGACGCCAGTTTTCCTCCTCCTCTCTCTCTCTCAGGGATTCGTTCTTTATCGCTTCCTTATAGCCGGGACGCAGCTGCCGAGAGTTGCGGAAAGTTGCGAGCGCGGCGCATGCAGTATATACAGCTCCGCACACAGCTCTCGGTGCGGCAGCGGCAACTTGACCGATAAATCCTTCCTCTTACTCGCGAGAAAGCTCGCTCGAAAGAATTAAACGGGGGAAAGGGTTAATGCAATCCCGCCTCGGGCCTCTCCGCCGCGCGGGATTATTTCTGTTTGTCGGCGGGATTCACCGAGGAATTAGGGATATACAGCGGGGACAGGTGCGCATGCGCCCGAAGTGTCCCCGCTGCGTGTCTTTCCGGCTGATTAGCTTTTCGAATTTTCGCTCGACGAGTCGAACCATCCCGGCATCGAGCGGCCGGGACTGCCGGTGAAAAGCGTACGAGAGTCGAACGCGCATTAAAAAAGAATGGATATTTGACAGTCAGATCGTTAAAAGGGGAAGGGAGAATCGGACAAAAGATAATCGCGGAGAGAGCCGCCGCCGCCGCCGCCGCTTTCGCGTCGCCTCGGAAGGCGCTGCGGACTAAGGGGCGGCGGTGGGCGGGGAGGCGAGCACACCGAGCGCGGCGGATGCGGGAATATAAAGGAAGAGGGCAAGAGAGCCTCACGCAAAATTTCCTAATCGAAGAGCGCGCGGAATCGTCGAGAGGAGTTTAAGTTATACGCAAGGAAAAAAATCGGCACGAAGCATCGGCGACGGCAACGGCGGCAGCGCGGCACGAGAGACGACGCGGGGGGAAGGGGCAATGCCGTTATACTATATCCGTATATCCTAACGCGCGCGTTCAAACCGAGATCAATAAAGCACTCCTTTATAGACTTGGGCTACGAGCGAGCGGGTCCGCCGAGAGAGCGCGACTGCCCGCTGACCGTCGTCCTCCTCCTCCTCTCTTTTGTGCGTCCCGCCGAATTTTTTCCCTTCCTCCTGGCGCTTTTCGAAAAGCGGTTTTCGGTCGCGGAATCAAAAATCTATGTGGAGAGTTCCGAGTCGCTCTTTTTCGGCATGGATCGTCGATCGAGAGAGAGCCTCCGGGGCGAGTACGGAGCGTGTATGAATAATCAAATGACCCCCGCCGTAAAGAGTCGGTGCGTCCCTCGAAAATGCTCTCGTTTAAACGGAATGCACTTCGGGAAGATGGGAAGCTAAACGAAAACCGACGCTGTCCCTCTCGCTTTAATGACGAAAATTGAAAAAAGCTCTCGAACCGAGAACGAAAAGTCTTTTTACTCCCCGGCGGTATAACGTTTTGTGTACTTCCTAATAAAATAAACCGGTACAGCACGTGGGCAGTGGTATTGGTAACCTTGCCAACAATTTGCACACAGAGAAACGTGATCGTGATAAGTAACTTTATGAAAAAGTTTTATAGTCCTTATCGAAATAACGTTAAACGTAGTTTAAAGATGCGCGCGATGCATTGGCCGCAAGGAAATTTCTTTCGTTTTCAACTTTTTGAAAACTCTCAGTTTAGGCAAGTGAAAACAAATTTTGCGCGAAAAACGAGTGAAAGTTTATACTCTACAGGTAGAGTGTAATAACCTATGTGTCCGTCATTATTAAAAACTTTGCTTTAGTTAAGAAAGCGATTAGTAAACTTTATATCACAAGAAATAAAAAAAAAAGCAGTCGCAATGAAATTTATAATATTCAATACATCTTGGGTAATGTACTAACTTTAAGCACTCTGCAGCGATCTACAAGGTTAGATTAACGAGCAAAAGTATCTCGTTTCATCATCGCCTTAAAACAAAAAGAAATCGACAGAATGATTTGAGGTATTTGCGTTACTAATCATCCTCGAGATATTATGATTCACACCCGATGATTTTTCGACGGGCAATATATTGGTGACATAACTTGACATAAAACTCGAAGCCTACGGAAAAGTAGATTATCGAAGGAAATGGAGCTAATCGAAATTGCAAACTGTGCTCGTGCGCCGACAGTTCGATGACGTTGAAATATATTTGTTGCCCCGTAGAAACCCCGAGAAGTATAAGAACGCAAACGAATCGGTGAGACGAAGAGCGTCGGTGCTCGTTTGCACGTTCTCACAGGCTTATATTTCTATATATATATATATATGTACGAAATGTGCGTGCGAGCAAGTTGCAAAAGTAAAAGAGAGAAGGAGAAAGTCGACCAGGAAAGAAGGCAGGTATGGCAGACCCATCTGCAGCTCAGCGGCAGAGGGAACGACTTAGCGACGCCGAAAATTCCGGCAGGATCTCCGGATCGGGGCTACAAAGTGATTAGAGTGCGGCGCGCGAATGCAAGTAAGCATCTTGCAGGGCCCACGGAGAGTGTGGACGAAGCAGGTTCTTCTTCGGCTGGCGGGTGCTTCTCTCTCGCGCGTTTTGCCGGCGCTGCTGCCCTTGTCCGAGTATTGAACGAGTGTTGCGCGAAGCCAGAGGGAGAGAGCGAGATGGATGCCCGGAGAAAGAGATAGAAGTGCGGCATATCCAGAGAGAGAGAGAAAGAGGGAGAGAGAGAGGCTCGCAGGCAGGCAGGCAACGGCGGCGGCAGCAGCCCACCCGCCAGCCGTAGCAGAGCGCTAAACTTCTCTCTGAAATGCGACGGTAAGAGCCCCCGTCGCCCCCTCGCGCCCCCGGCAGCAGCCTTCCTCTGTCCCGCTTTCCGAGCTCTCTTCTCTCTTCTCTTGGCTCCTCTTCCTCCTCGCAGCTGCCGCCAAGCAGAGAGAATTCCCCCCTCCCCCCTCGCAGTCCAATCGCGCGGCGGCGGCCCTCTTCTCTCTCTCGTTCTCTCTCTCTCTCTCTCGCTGCTCTGCTCCGCTCTGCTCCGGTCTGCTCTACTCTGTGCTCGTGCCGTACAGATTACAGAACGAGCGCGAGCCTCTCTCTCTCTCTCTCGCTCCCTTCCCTCTTCCTCAGTTTCTTCCTTTTTCGCGTTAAGAAATGGCTGCTCCTGTCGAATGAGCGCCCGAGAGAGAGAGAGAGAGAGAGAGACGACGACGACGACCGCGCGCACCTCTCCCCCTACGTCATCGATGACAGCCCTTTTTCCATAACCACAAAAAACACCTTCCCTCTTAGCTCGCTGTAGGCCTTCGAATACCCACTTAAATCTTTATGTACCAGCTGCTGAAATGTACATACTCGGCGGTAAAATTTCGATCTAATTGTTGTACTGGGGCTTACCTTTGGGGTTGTTGTAACTCTTGGGCGAACAACGGGATTAGGAGATTTAGCACTGTTCACTCAAATTATGTTTCTTGAACTTCTTTATTTTTTTTTTTCGGCACTCAACAACACCAACACACCAACACTACACAATCTGCTCTTGACACTTGATAGTTGAAAAAAAGCTTTGCATAGTTGTTTTTCAGCCTCGCTGATTTTTTTTTTTTTTTCAATTCCAATCCCTCCAACTCTCCGTTTTTACTTCATGAAAGAGAGAACGTCTTTTACATCGCTTTTGGGAGCCACTTTTTTGGGCCACACCAACTGATTTCTGCTACATCTGTAAACATTCAAAAATAGAGACATTTAATTGAATTGCATTAATGGGTTTGTTGCCTGCCGAATCGTTTCGAATAACGTAATAAATCCTTACTTAAAAAAAAGTTTAGATTTTTTTTTAAAGTTCATTCATTTCCATCGAAATAACTTTTAAAGTAAATAATCGATCACAGGTACAAATTTTGAAATAAAAAAAAAAATGTTCTCAGTTCGAAATATGTGGAGTGCTTTGAATGTATTTAAAATTCAATTAGAAAAAAAATGAAATTGTTTTATCTCGGCGTACCAAATAATTGCTCGTTTTCACATTTTAAATGTCAATAAATATCACAATTAACCATTACGAAGCGAGCAGTAGGCAAGAAATATGAATGCAGGCTTCGGCGCAACATTGTTTCCAATAATGCCAGCGAGTCCAATGGAAGCAAAAGGTTAAGTGAAAAAGTACGAGTGAATGCTTATGCAAACAGCTGATTTGATTTTACCTCCCCCTGAACTTGACTTCCTTTCGTCAGGCTATCCCTCAAGTCGTTGCTCTAGCGCAATCGCGATAGCGTAATACTCGAGGTCAATAGCCACACAAGAACTCATTCATTAATTTGTTCTACTTTGCGAGAAAATTGTAAATCCAAACGTCGCCTCGTCGATATATTCTCCGATCCGCGGTTAAAACGCGAGAACCGACTCTTGAAACAGCCTCGCACCGGTCTTCGGGAAAAGCTGAATGATGTGTGTGTGCGCGTGTGCGTGTATGTTCATTAAAAAAGTAATGAAAAATAATGAACCGATTGATTGAAGTTGGCGCAGCGCATATACCGCTCGATGTCGATCGAGTCTACTCGACAATTGGACGTCCTCGCATTGGAAAGGTCTATATCGAAAAGCTTTTCTCTCGCTGGCTCTTTCTCCCTCCCTCCTTCTCTCTCTCTCTCTCTCTCTCTCTCTCTGCTGTCGACTCTTTTTGGCTTGCGTGAGTCTCGAGCCGCTCGAGCGACTCTTTCTGCTGGCGGAGGCTTTGTCGGAACAGAGAGAAAGAGAGAGAAAGAGCGCGTGGATCGATGCCGGCAACCGTCCTTGCTCGGTACGGGGGACGAATCGGTTTTTGGCTACTCCTCGCCCCAAAGAGACAGAGAGCGATGGGGGGGAAGGGAGAATTGCTTTTAGCTCGGCTTTCTCTCTCTCTCTCTCTCTCCCTTGACGAATGCGGACGACTCGCAATGTTTTTTCAATCTTTTCTTGGGAATAGGTAGTCCGCGTTAGAGCATCGGACTGATACGAATATCCCCTTATCAGTCGGAAAGTCGCGAGCAGTCCTTCCCCGGAAGAAAGGCCAATCGGGCGGACAGGCTTTTTTGTTTTTCCTCAAGGTTCAGTGGCGCAAACGAGTCGGAGAGACGGCCGGAGGCTCTGCTTCGGTGCCGCTTTTACAATACGTGAAAACTCTAAGCGTCTAAGCCAAGTCTCGAACTCGGCGGAGAAAGAGAGGGAAGAAGAGAGACGTTGCAGCTGCGCGCGCGGATAGGACGGCTATTCCGGACGGCGGACGTTAATAGCGTCGTCCTCCTCCTCGAAAGAGGACTGCTCCGAGGCTATTCTAACTAAGGGGGCATACTCTGACTTTTGCGTTTTACCTGCACAATTGTTGCTCGGCTCCTTCCCGATACCCTGCGCACCGCTGGGCTACGGCTTCTCTCATGCACAATCACGAGCACAATGATCCAATGTTTTTTTTCTTTTTCTTTCGCCAACTGCACTGCGATATCACAACTAGAACAAATGCGTTGCACGAAACGAGGAGAATATAGAAAACACAGCTCAGCGAGATTAGAGTGAGAGAGAGAGCTAACGAAGTAAGTCGCGACGAACACTTGAACCGCACTCGGCTGTGTGTCAGTGATTTTTCCGAGCGACGAGCGCTCTGAAGACGGCCTCGCGAGATCGCGTCAGATCGCGTATTCGCGTCTTTGCGCTCACTCTATAGTGCAGCCGAATCTCTCCGTGCGTCGTGCTCGCCTACAAGGGAATTCGACTATGGCGCCCTCCGGCAGATGCAGACTTTATTGCGGTTCTGCAGCCTCGTGAACGCCAGGTGGGGACTCTCGTCACCGACGCCGGCTGGCCTCGGCGATACTACCTATACCTGCGAGCCAATTTAAAGCTGTTTGCCACTTTATAATTGCGTCCAGCAGTACGGATATTTGGTTTTTTCGAAAATCAGTTTCTTCCGATTCTTTATAATTACGAATAATGTCTACTTTTCACTAATAAGGCTGGAAATATCAGAAAATAACTTGTTTCGCTTCTTTATTCGTATGCTTAACGCCATCTAGGGTATTTAAGCCAAACGACGATGGTATCTAATGATGGTAAATCAAGATAATTATAAAAATTTTAAAATCCGCGCCATCCAGCGCATCAATATTATTTAATTTTTTTTTACGTACGGATACATCAATAAAAAGATTCAATTTTTTACATCGTAATTATTTTAAACAGTTTTATTTTCTCGTTTGGTTTCGAAACTCTAAAAAGAATATTAGACAGGCAACAAGTAAGCCAAAAATTAACGTCGCAAACCCAACGCCCAAAGGGTTCACTGCGAGCGTGATTTTTCGATCGAAATCCAGTTTATCGTACTCGACGAATACTTCGCGCAAATTGATTCCTGTTCGACGGTGTATTACGTCCTGCATGTGATACAGAACGATGCCGGATTCTTTCAAGCGCATCATCACCTGCGTACGAAACTTGCGTGAATTTATTAATGACAACAGTATACTTAGTCATTTATTTGTAGGACGTACCTTATTGACCGGTTCCAACAACCAAGATTGGACCGAAAATCCAGTGTAAAACTGACTTACTGTTTGTCGCATGACTCTTAATTTCTGCAAGTAGAGCGAATGAATTTAGAAAATGCAATTATGCAGCTTAGGTCAGTTCTGTAAAGTACCTTCAAAGCCTCGCCGCTAACATAGTTTTCCGGATAATAAACGTTGCCAACGATTTTTCCGACAACGGCGTGATTCCCTTGAAATATCCGCTGAATTCTATCCTCCGCGGACTTTTCCAAAATGAATTGACCGGGCATCCGCTTAGCGTATTTATCCTAGAGGAATTAGCTATATAAATTAGAAACTTAACGAAAGAAAAAAACGGAAAAATCCAATACCTCCAAATCAAAGTACTCCTTAAAATTCGGCGGTGTCCTCTCCCTGCCCCAGGTCAGATTCTTCTCGACGAACTGTCGCACGGTGTCAATCCTGTGCTCGTACTCCGGATTGGCCAGTCTCGCGGCGAGGCTGCTGCAGTAGGCAGTAACAATAACGAACCCGGCCAGCTCCCAGAGCACGAACTGAATCCTGAGCCTGGGCGTTATCTCCGACAGCCAGGTGCCGAGCATCCGGCCCATCATCTCCGTCAGGGTGATGACGATGCTGCGGAAGCGCCTCGGCACGAGCGGATCGATCCAGGCCTTCGCGTAGACGTAGAGGCTGGCCAGGCCGAGGACCAGGACCAGGAACAGCCAGACGGCGGGCGACAGGGGTCGCGTCAGCGCCCAGAAGCTCGTGTAGGCCTCGGGTCGCGGCACCAGGAACTGCACGAAGATCTGGCTCCACGGCTCGGTCAGGTTCACGAACTCGTAGTTCTCCAGGTTCAGCCAGATGCCGCTGAAGGCCAGGTCAACCTTTTTCAGGGAGAATGGCCAGTGATTAGCCGTGGCTTGTTTCGTCTCTCGATTGTAAGTTAAGACTTACCTCGTTTCTTACGATTTGACCTATCATGCCGCCGTCCCAAGCGCTGTCGTTGTACTTTCTTCCGTGGCTGTAATATGGTAAAACGAGTATTTTTTTTGTTTAAATAAAACTATTTCTTGTTTAAAATAAAACTTAATTCATACTTGTAGCGTCCACTGGGCGTTCTTATCGTGTAAGTGAAATTTAACGCTTTCGCTATTATCAGGAACAGATGCAGTTCGATCCCGTCTATTTCCCGTTCTGAAAATAATTTTTCGTCAACCAACATCGGCTGCATTGATCTCGTACTTACTTTTATTGGGCGAAAAAATTGTTGCTGCAATCCCGTTGATAGTTTTATTAATTGTTGTTCTCAAAAAGCACAACGGGGGATTGAAGAAGGCGGACACTTGAAGTTCTCTGGCTCTTAAATTAACGTTTTCAACTGGTTTCTTTAAATCCTGCAGGCTTTGAAAGAGTAATTAATTTTTTAAAACCTTTAGGATGGATAAAAATCATTCTTTTTGCAAATACCTAATGATTTTTCGAAAAATTCGAGGTGTCAAGTAATTTTCGGACAAAACGAATATTCCGTTCCTGCTGATTAAATTGACGTTTGAGTTTTTGTACATTGAAACGTTAAATAAAAAAGATTTTTCCTCCAGAACAGAATCAAGTAACACAAGAATTCTAGTATCAGACGTTGTTACTGGAATGCTAAATTCAGAAACAAGTTTAAGTCATTTCAAATTGTTGTGTATAATTATACATATATTTATAAGTAACATGCATATATAGGATCGATTCTACCTTTTTATGGATGTCATAATCTGGAGATCTTGCGACGCAATAAGAAGATGGTCTTTGCAATCGTAAACTCTTTTTCTTAAAAGATATTTGTTTCGATAAACAGAAACGAACAATTTAAACACTTCATTTTCCATCTGGCTTATTTCTTGAAATTTTGAGAATTACTGTTTCAATCGATTAAAAAAATGTGTAATTTATAAATTGTTTTGTACTTACTAGAATTAACATATACATTGCAGCATCGAGACTCTGGAAAAGAGTAATCGAATATAACTGTAACATTTTTTGAAGTTAACCACGGACTTATACGCTTCGCAGACAATTTATCTCTTCCTCCAAAGGTCGAACACTGACATTGCAATTGAATTACAATAAACAAATGTAATTTTATATTCATCGTAAGTTTCGAACAATAGCTTAAATTTCAAACGGCAGCTTGAGAATTCTTAACTCCATTATAAAACCCGTTTTAAACGCGTTAATGGTCTCGGTGAGTGCGACGAAACAACAGCCATCGCGAGTATAACGAATGACGAGGAAATTATATTAGCTTAAAAGAGCGAGGCACGTTTCATACCTGCAATTAACCGACGTAATAATACGACACGTTGATAGTTACCGCGTAAGGGGGTGGCTGTATGTTCTTTCTCGCGACGACGGCAGATAAGGGGTTTAAATGTTTTCAAAGTAAACACCGCGATGACTTGACTTGCAAACTTGTAAACTTTCGATAAATTTAATAATGAATGTGAGAACTGTCGTTTAACGGCTGTAATTAGATGCAAACGTCAAGCGCGCTGCGCACTGACAAAAATTCACCCCGGTTAAAATAACAAGTGTAACAAGAGATAATAAACCTCGATATTGATAAAATTTTAATAAAAAATTTTCTAATTTACATACATTTTATTTGTTTTGCAAACTAATTTTTCTTTTCTTTTAATTATTGTTTACAATGCTAACAAAACATAAAACGTTTTCATCAAACTCACATGAATCATCTAAAATTTTTGTCTCAAATCTTCAAAATCTATAAATTAACGCACTCTAAATTTATAGCGGCAACAGTACACAAAAATCAGTTAGTCAGTGCTAATCAGGCTCAGCAAGTCAGCGACCAAAAAGGACCAAAAGTTAGTAAGCGCGTTTGATTCGCGCGACTTATGGCTTATGGCTCGTTGTCGCTCTCGTTGGCATCCAGTTCTAATTCCTTTGTCTAACCATTATAAGACGATTATAAGATGATATCTCCCACGTGAGGTACCCTCAGATAACCATCTTATAATGATTAGATAAGGGGATTGGTGCTGGAACGACAATAATCCATAAGCCATATAAGATATACAAGTCGCGTGAATCAAATGCGCCTATTGATTCCCGCGACTAATGACTTATGGCTTATTGTCGTTCCCGTTAATGTCCAATTCTAATTCTCTTGTCTAACCATTATAAATCGATTACAAGATGATATCTCCCACGTGAGGTGCATGCCCTCTGCAGATAACCATTTCATAATGGTTAGACAAGGAAATAATTGGTACTGGAAAGACAATAAGCCACAAGTCGCCCGAATCAGACGCGCCTAATTTCTTTTCTTCTTTACCGCGCGAGACCTCACCGAGTAAAATATAAGACAGTATTTCGCCGCGGCGCATGCAGAATCAACTACTTTTTTTTTTCGTGCACCCGCAGTTCGCTTCTCGCTTGTGCGGGAAAAATACCGCGCTGTGACCGTCTCGTAAACTGCGAGGATGGCCTTGCTAAAGATAGGAGATCAACGGACTCAATATTTTGTGAATCGTTTGAAGACGCGTAAAATTTACCGACTGAAAAGGATCGAGAAGCAAATGTTTCTATTGAGGAAGTGGCCGAACAATTTGATTTTGAACATTATATAAATCAATTCCAAGTTCTTAAAAACGGAACAGAACATTATCAAGCATATGTGAGGTAAAAAATACTGACGAATAGAAAATATTTAAATTAGAATTTTTCAGTTGTTATAAAATGTGGAACTGTGTTTTAAAATCTAATGAAAAGTGTTATACATATATAGTTTTCTATAATCATTATAATTTTAATTTAACTTTGCGTAAAATATAATTTTTGTATTTCATCCACGAGCTGTAAATTAATATTTCTAAATGTTTAAATATTTTTAATAAAAGAAATAATGTATTTACAGAAAACCTTAATTATCATTGTTAACATTGCATCAAATACGCGGAGAAAAATTTATAGTAAAAATTACAATCCCTACGAACACATATCACTTTATAAAATAGACAATGCCTTTATAGTAAATTTTGGTAGAAAAATGTGAGAATATACATTGACACACTGATAGAACTTGTTTACGCCATATCATCTGGCCAATGATGAAGTAGTGGGGAAGCAAATGTTAATCGTTCGATCGGAGCCGGGTCACGAGGATTGACGCAGTAGTTATCTGTATTTTTCTTCACTCACTCCGCGTCCGTAGCGAGCGTTCCTTTGATCTCCCGCAACTATGACTGTATTTATAACTTTAACTAAACTACCATTCCGTACCCTTAAGAGGGGTGAGTACCTTTTTGTTATTATTGCCTTTTTTATTTGATTTTTTTCGTTGATTTCTTTCAAAAAGATACCTCGATTTATTGTCCCGACAGTCGATAATCGAGGTTTCCATTGTGGCTACTCGATTTTTAGTACGCAAAGTAGTTTTATACGTGTCTTTTTACTCAAAGTTATTAATGACAGAAAAATATTTTACTTTAAATTTATATTTTTGTTGTTTAAAAAACGTTTACGTTCTAAATTGAATGGAAAATTATTTTTCGTAAAAAAAAAAACGATTTTATTAAAATCATAAATATTATCATTTTTTAAATGCTCAATCGAGCTCGTGTATATTGAGACCACATAGAATGTAAATATAGACCATCGCAATCTAATTTTACCAATATCGTTAAAACATGTATCACACACATGTAAGCCATATGGTTCGTGCGGCTACGAATCAAGTTGTTCTATTTTAAATACGGATCCTACTTTCGATAATGAAACAGCCGCTTTTAAATTAACATAATCAAATTTCATGCTTCTTTCTCTTGATTACATTCAACAGCTAGCCAACGAAATTTTTCAAATGTCGGCTTCGTGGGCCTGGGTAACATGGGCGCTTTCATGGCGAAAAATCTGATGAAGAAGGGATACAAGCTCACGGTCTTTGACATAAACAAGAAAGCCGTCGACAATGTGGTAAGCGCGGGAGCTAAGGGCGCTCAAAACGTTGCCGAGGTTTCCAAAAATTCGGAAATCGTCGTCACTATGTTACCGATGAATCAACACGTTTTAGAGTGTTATACCGGCGAAAACGGCATTATAAGGTACTACAAACGATATTACTTGATTATTTTAAAAAAATTTGAACGTTGAATTTTACCGAAGTAACTGTTGAAATTTTAGCGCAGCGAAGAAGGGCACATTTTTGGTGGACAGCAGCACGATTGATCCGACAGTTTGCGAAACTGTCGCGAAAGAGGCTGCAAAAAAGGGTCTTAAATTTATCGACGGTCCAGTGTCGGGTGGTAAGGGAAATTTTTTTCTAAAAAAAAAATTGTTACCTTTTAAAACAATCGAGCCATTTGACATCCCGTGAAATGCAGTTTAAACGTCTTTGTAGGTGTGGTCGGCGCAGAAAATGGTACCCTTACCTTTATGGTCGGAGGAAGCAAAGCTGATTACGAAGAAAGTAAAGCATTTTTGGAAGCCATGGGCTCTCGCGCGGTGCATTGCGGCGAAATAGGCATGGGCCAAGTGGCGAAGATTTGCAATAACATGCTTCTTGCCATTTCTATGATCGGTGTGTCCGAAGCACTCAGCTTGGGAGAAAAGTATGCAATAAAGCTTTTAATCATTTTCTTGTTAATAACAGATTCTCTCAAAATGTTATTTTCTACTATTTCAGGCTAGGATTGGATCCGAAAATCCTGACTGACATTGTAAACACAAGTACCGGAAGATGCTGGTCTTCCGAGATTTACAATCCAGTTCCCGGAATCATTCCAACCGTGCCCAGTTCTAATGGCTACAAAGTATGCATTATAATGAGTCATATAAAATAAGTTTACATTTTATTTAATTTATATACCTTCTTAATCCTCATTTCGCACTGTTTACAGAATGGTTTCGGTACAGCCTTGATCGCCAAAGATCTCGGCCTGGCACAAGCGGCGGCAACGAGAACCGGATCGCCGATAGCCCTTGGCTCGTTGTGTCATCAAATTTATAGGACGATGATGGCACACGGATTGGGCGACAAAGATTTCAGCGTCATCTACCAATTTATCAGAGGAGCAAACAAAAACTGACTTTTTTTACGCGAGATGAAATTTTTATTTTTTTGTACGAATTTTTCTACAGAATAAAAAGTATATATTTTTAAAAATGCCAAGCGGTTTCTGCATTACCGACAGTCAATGCATGCATGTACGATATTTTATATATTTATTATATATATACTATACATATATTTACTTTTATATATAGTAAGCAGCAATCGGTCGATAAGTGCGCTACCGTAAAAACTACGCGCGATTCGGCTGCCCTTTGTTGAGTACAAAAATATCGAGCTGATTAGATACTACTATTAGGTTAGCTGCAGTTTCGGAGAGCCGAGAGCGTGGCAGCCCGCGCCTTAGGGCCGCATCAGAGCATAAGAACAAGGTGGGGAGACACTAGTCTCTCGCCGAGGTCCGGCGGAACGAGCACGACTCGCAAGCTAAGCAATCGAGAGGGCAGTGTGTGACTGGCGGCCGCGCAACGGTGCAAAAGCCTCTTTTCGCCCGCGGGTCTCATCTCGCAGCTCTCGCGTGCCTTTTTTATTTATCCGTCGTCCGTCGGCGTGTGCGTCGTCGAAGAGAGCCGCCCGCGCCGCGCCGCATGAGCAGCGAGTGTGCGCGAGTGCGCCCCGTGCAGCTCAAGATTTTCCAGTTGCAGCGGTTTACCTCCAGCATTTCGGGACCAGTGCTTTTCTGCGCATGCACATGACTGACGCACACACAGGCGCTCAGCGCTCGCAAATGTCTCGGTAACACACGGCTGCTGCTACTGCTGATCTCCGCGCTCTGCCCGCTCCGCCTTTGACGTCGTCGCAGCGACATCCTTTCCCAACGTCTCGTCACCGCAGATCGCCTGAAATCCCAAAATGAGCAAGACGTGCGCCCGCTGCGAGAAAACGGTCTACCCGATCGAGGAGCTCAAATGCCTCGACAAGGTGAGTGCACAACTCTCTCTCTCTCTCTCTCTTTCTCTCTCGCGCTCTCCTGCTCTCCCTCTTTCTCCGAATTCCTTACTCCGGATATCCACGCCTTAGAGCACTTTAACTATGCGCCAACTGCTGATGAGAGGAAAGGACGCCTTCGAGACGGCGGCACACCCGAGAAAGAAGCGCCCCTCCGCGCTTTTCGATACTTTGTTCTCCTCTTTCAACTCCAACACTTGTTACGCTAGCATTTTCAAGGACGCATTTTCGGATATGTTCGCGTTTGCATTTAATATGGCCGCATATCTCTTTTATACAGAATATAATTCAGTCAGAAGCCGTGTAACAGAAGCAGTTCCGGACCGCTCAAGATGAGAGCCAATTAAGAGCAAGAGCGTTTTAACGCTCCGCCGTATGCCCGCGTCCCAGATGAATATCCTTCGTCTCTTTATCTTTCTCTCTCTCTCTCTTCCAGCAGCCTTTCTGCCTGTCATTTTCCCTCTACCTTCAAGTATCCCTCTGTCTCTGTTCTGCTGCAAGATTGGCTTTGGCTGTACGAACAGTGCAGGGACACTGTACAGGCGTGCAGCTGTATTCTTCCTGTCCAAGCACGTGTGTTTTAACTGGTAGAATAGAATGCATGAATCTCGGCGTCTCTTTCATTTCTTTCATTGATATAAGTTTAGAAAAATCTTAAACTTCAATGGAATAGAAATAATGTGGATAAGAAAATTACACTCTCTTCATTTGTATCTTGTTATTTGTACATTTTTTTTTAATATACATCGATTTTCGTTTGCGCAAAAAACAGTTTGCAAAACGGCGATTTATTAGATGAAAACACATTTTTTATTTAAATTCTTAAAGAAAAACGTTTGTTCCAGATTTGGCATAAACAATGCTTTAAGTGTCAAGGCTGCGGGATGACTCTCAATATGCGGACATACAAGGGTTTCAACAAACAGCCATATTGTGAAGCGTAAGAGTATTTGCAAATTTAATTACCGGACTATATAAGTACTTTTACTTTTTACTGAAACTGCAATCGTCAAAACTGCGATTGCAAATTGAAAATGTTCTATTATAAATAATGTAAAATTTAAATCTTTTTATTGTTGCATTAATTTCATGTACGATTGTCTATGGCATAATGAAATTTTTCGCGAAAATAGAAAGATTTTATTGCTTAGACTAAAGCAAAGATTATAGAAGTGCCGAGGGGATGGTACGTTTAGAATTGTACTCTCTTGCAGATAAGCTTCCGACATATTTTTAAAAAATCTATTTAATAATTTTTTTTTTAAGATAATATTTACGAGCTAGTTTTATTTCAATTTGATATTCCATTCGAGATGTTTAAAAAACTCGAGTATAAATTACCAGCTTGAAAGGAATGTGCAAACGCTGCAATTTTTTCGTAAATAAACGTCCAACGAGTGAACGACACTTTCGGTTCTTTTCGATCGCGGAATAATGCGAAAATTCAATAGAGACGAAAAAAATTAAATGATGATTCATTATTAAAAATAGATTATTAATAGGAGAAATTGATGTTGACAGGCATATACCAAAGGCGAAAGCGACGACAATGGCCGTAACACCAGAACTGACTCGCATTGCCGAAAATACAAAGATACAAAGTAACGTAAAGTATCACGCAGAATTCGAGAAGGCGAAAGGTAAATTTACTCAAGTCGCCGACGATCCTGAGACCATGCGGGTCAAACAAAACAGTAAAATTATTTCGAACGTCGCTTATCACGGAGAGCTAGAGAAGAAAGCGATTATGGAGCAAAAGAGAACTATGACAGGGGAGAATGGCGAACAGATAGGTGAGTATTAAGGTTTTTGGACTTCTCGGGCTTTTCGGGCTAGACAAAAATAAAGCGGTCATTTCGTTTACAGAGTACGTGGAGTACACAGACGGAACGATCGCGCCGGCGACTAGTGTAAATGCAAATCCGCCCGCGGCGCCGATTATCACGCGAACAGCTGTATCGCCAGTCCAGCGAACACCCGGACGAATCGCCGATTACGATCCGCTTAGCGAAACAAGACCAAGTCCATATTCTGCAAGGCAGGCTGCCACTACTGTCATTTACACGAGTGACAAAGGTGCAGGTAAGTACAATAATAATATTCACTATTTCGATGGCAGTTCCTTTTCATTGATTGTCTTCGTTGGCTGCTTCCAGTGACGAATCCACCCACGAGGAAAATCGGTTCAGTCGCTGACATCGACCCTGTAAATGAGTACTACGGTTCACTCACGCCGGCGACGAACAATAATCACGTGCCACAGCATCAGCCTCCACCCCCACCACCCACCAATACAGGAGTAAGTTTATCTTTAAACCTAGTTCGAGCTTAGATATTTAATCGAACCTAAGAATTTGCTTATCCATAAGTTTCTCGTTTAAACAGCGCGTTTATCGGGCCATGTACGATTATGAAGCCCAGGATCACGACGAAGTCAGCTTTTGCGACGGGGATCTTATTATCAACTGCACGGCCATTGACGAAGGTTGGATGACCGGCCTTGTGCAACGTACAGGTCGTCATGGCATGTTGCCAGCCAATTACGTTGAACCAGCTCAGATTTAATTGCATTTTTAACAAGTCAATTACTGAAAATATTGAACCGATTATTTAGAATCAGTTTCTAAAAAAAAAAAACAGTGCCACTGGATTTTCCTTTTCAATCAACACCTAAGGAGGCTGATAATTTTCAAACAATCCTATACGCTTGCCAACGTATTTATACGTCATCTCAATTTATTATTCTTTAATATTCTCTATTCATCTCAATCGTTTTCTATTCGTTAGGAACAAATTAATTTCCCCATTTAGTTAATTGTTATTTTTTTTAAAAGAAAAATTTGCCAACCTGGAGAGTGGCCGACATCCAGGCCAGGAATTACTTAAAAGGCAAAAGATATTTTTTCACATACTTATTTAAGCGAGAAAGTTAAAAATGAATTGAAAAAAATTTCGAATTAATGAAATAAGACAAATAGTCATCTGATACATTTTTTAAATGTACTTTTCTAAACGGCAGCTACATTTTATTTCTCGTTCATTTGACATGAGAAAATGTAAAAAGTTTTGTCTCCTGCTTTAGCCAAGTATTGAAACATTGCATTAGACATATACTTTTGCATTAAATGAATAATCGTCAATTGTACATTTTTTAGTAAGTAACTGATACTTCTTGAAAATCAAAAGTCGTTTGGCCGACAACAAATTCCACTCTGGGACCAGGTTCATTATTTACTGCTAAAATCTGATAGAAAGAATAGAATTTTTCAGCTTTTGTAGTCTTTGAATTCTTTCTTTTTGTCGATTCATTCCATTGAAATGCATTTTACATTTATTTTTGGTATTAATATACAAGTTTATACTTTGAATGAAAAATTTTAAAAAGTAGATGAACAAATAGATGTTTATTGTTCATAACGTTTTATTCTATTTTTAGTAATTGAAATACTCTGTGCATTTTCAACTATACGTAATTATTTAGCATCTTTTTCAAGATGTGGTAAATTTTCTGCTTCATAATTTTATTAATGGTGGCTACTACTAATCTACTGGAATATTTGCAGTAATCCATTATCAATATTGTGATCGCGTAACAATAAATTATGCGTGCCTTATTTACATAGGTTTCTGATTTTTTAAACTAATCTCAGAAGCTTTAAACATTTAATAACTAAAATACAATAAAGTGGCCTTATTAAGTAGATTACTTAAGATTCGAAAAAGATTTTTTATAAAAGTTTTATTATTATAAAAACAATGAACGATTTGTACTAATAGTTCATCAAATATAAGTAGAAAGCTTGTAATGTTGTTAATGTGTGACGAAGATATTGTTATACTTGCCTTTTCTCAAAGCTCGAAAATTATTCTTTGAGAATGTTACTATACAGATTTTTAATTACTTAATGCAATTTTAAATAATTAACTGACGATGACTAGGAATTAAGTTTTTATTCTTGTATTGATCCTGAAATGAGAATTTTACGTCAAAAAATTATCATTTAATGACGTTTCTTCTTTATATTCTAATGTTTATTAAATTTTAATTAAATAATCATTAGAATACATTTCATAAAAATATTAAATCTTTGTAAAAAGTTACATTATTAAAAAACTATAAACTAATAAAAACTAAAGATATTTTCGTAATTGTTTATTCTGAATACAATACCTTTTTTAATAGGAATCAACGAAAAGTTGTAAAAAAACAATTTTCAAATTTTAAGTCAAGTAAAATGTTTGTAATAATCTATAAAAATATTCAATTTTGATCTTTGATCAGAAATTTAATAAAAACATTTAAAATTTAAATGAATCAAATATTTAAAAATTATACGTCAGCGTTGTGTTTAGAAAAATAATGTTATATTATTATGTAAAATCTTAAAAATAATAAATATATATGTTATAAAGTGTTATGATAATTATTTTGTCTTGATCCATTATTTGTTGATTAAAATATCATAAGCTAACAATGTGAGTAGTTTCATAAAAAAATGTATTTATTCAAGTATTGACATTTTATATTTTCTTAATTAAATTATTCTATACAATGGTTACTTTACTTTCTAAAATTTACAAGTGGTTGTAAAAAATATTATTTATGTTACAACTTGTATCATCACAAGACTCATTATTGTACAAAACAGTATTATACAAAATAAAGTTTAATTTGTCCCATCTAAATGAGCACGCCCTGTTACTTTTGGCATTTTTTTATTTGTTGAATCTTCTAATTCTTTCGGTTTATAGTAATGAGGTGCTACTTCTAGAAGCCATTTCGATTCAATTTCAGTAACCTAAATAATTATTAAAAGAAACTTTAATTTTGTATGCGTTGTTTTACAATAAGCACATTTATTTCAACAAACCTGTCGCATGAATTCCTTAGTTGTAAATACTAATTCATGATATAAAACCCAACGAGGTAATTCTTGAAAAAGTGAACTGTTAGGATGTATCGTTACAGTTTGATTATGCTTTGCCGTTTTATAGCTTCCGCCTTTTGATAATCTCGCAATATGATAAAAGTAACCTGCAGTAATAGCCTGCAAATTATAATTTTTTAATGTAAATAAAATCAGACTTGCCTCGAGGCGCTATCGCGTCTCTTGATAAGTAAAACTTTTTTTTTAACAATCCTACCTTTCTTATGTTTACTGTTTCTGATATGCCAGATACCAAATCCATTTCAACTCTTTGCATCAATCCAACCAATTGTTCTCTTACGTCTCTAGCTCTCTTCATCGATCTATAGCAATAATATAAATAAATGAAATCAAATTTTACTTTAATAAATAAAAATAATAATATTGGTCAAATATTAATTACTTATGCTGAATGAAATTTTCATAGCACCAATGTGTACTGAAATCACTTTGTTGCCATTGATTATAAACATTTAGAAGAACAAGATGATCCCCACCAGGTACATTGAAATTTTTACGTGCAGCATCCGCATGAATGATTTTGTCTTTGGGTCTGTAAAATATTGCACCGTTTACAGACAGCATAGCAGCGATTGTTGCTACTTCTTCTGAACAACGATATTTTTCACTTGCCAAAAGCATTTTAGCCATCATTGGATCTACTGGAAACTCAGCCATCCGTCTTCCAAGTTTCGTAAGTTCACCACGATGATTAAGAGCACCAAGAGCATAAAGCTGTTCCAGTGCTAATACTAATGTTTCGTGAGGTGGAGGATCCAAAAAGTCGAAATGTACTAAATCATTAATACCCAAAGCTTTTAAAGTTAACACTGCGTTTCCTGAAAAATAACATATTTATATTTATAAATCTATTAATATTATTATGAATGCCGAATATACTTTTTGCGTGAAAACGTACATCATTGGCACCTAGCTACCGACATTGCAGTTCCCCAAATTTATTAATTTTATTTTCAATTTTTTGACAATTTTTTTCTGTATGACCCTTCTATGGATAAAAATAAAGGATATATAAAGAAACAAATTAAAAAACTTGGGGATCTGCAGTTGTCTGTACCTCAAATTTCTTTCAATATATTTTTTAATAGGATACCCAAATTAATTCTTTGAATTTCCGGAACAGTATTATCTTCCAGTTCATGTTGATAAGCATAAGCAGTGTATAATCTAAAACATTTTCCAGGAGCAACTCGTCCAGCTCTACCAGCCCGCTGATTTGCCGATGCCTTGCTGATAGGTACTACCATTAAACTTTCCATACCTGTACGTGAATTAAAATTGTTTTGTTTTGCAAATCCAGGATCAATAACGTAGATAATATTATCTATCGTTAAAGATGTTTCTGCTATATTTGTAGCTAATACTACCTAAAAGACAAGATTTTATTCAAATTTTAAATATATTTATTAGAAATATAAAATGCAATCTAAAAACCTTTCTTGCTCCAGGAGGTGTAGGCATGAAAATTTTAGCTTGCATATCACTTGGAAGATTTGCATAAACAGGCAAAATTAAAAGTTCACCTAATTTACTACCAAATCTTCTGACTCTTTCTTGAAGCATTTCAAAACAAGTTTCAATTTCTTCTTGACCTTTAAAAATAAGAAAAATTCTTGTCATAAAAATTTAGAACAGGAATTTATTTCAAAATAAAATAAAATGTTAAATCGTTACATTGTAATGCATTAATTCAATTGCCACTTATTAGAGATTACCTGTTAGAAATGTAAGTATGTCTCCAGGAGGTTGAGTAGCGTGAATTTGTAAAATAGATACTACTGCTGCATCTATATAATCAGCTTCTGGTGCCTTTGTATAAAATATATCTACTGCATATCTTCTACCTGGTATTTGAAAAATGGGTGCGTCATCAAAAAATTCGCTAAATTTTGTTGCATCTAAAGTTGCAGATGAAATAAGTAATTTTAAATCCGGACGAAAACGTGCTATATCTTTTACTAGACCAAAGAGAATGTCAGTATGCAATGTTCTCTCATGAGCTTCATCGATGATCATTACACTTAAATTAAAGTAAGGTTTAAACATGATTTAGTAAGAATGGAATTTGGACAATACAATTTTCAATTATCAAAACATAAATCACCTGTAAGATGGTAAATCAGGCTCGCTAAGAAATTCTCTGTGCAATGTTCCATCTGTCATATATTTAATCCGAGTACGATGAGATGTGCAATCTTCAAAACGTATAGCATAACCAACTTCATTGCCTAATTTTACACCCATTTCATGAGCAACTCTTGCAGCAACCGACATTGCTGCTACACGCCTTGGTTCTGTGCAACCAATTAATTTATCACCCTCTGTAAATCCAGCTTCATAAAGATATTGAGGTATTTGGGTAGTTTTTCCAGAGCCTGTTTCTCCTTTTATTATTAATACCTACATTTAAAATAAATTTTGATTTTTTAAGTCTTAAATCATCTATTGATTTGTACTTACTTGATGATCCCTGATGGCTTGAATCAATTCTTTTTTGAATGGGTAAATAGGTAAATTTTTTTGAGTTTCTTCAATAGAAGTTAATTTTCGTTCTGTAGATATTACTTCAGATCTTTTTTGTTTTTTATCACCAGGCATTTGTAATGCTTGAACAAATTCTACTTCATCTTCTAATAAAAGTTCATATTTTTCCTGAACTGCAAGAATTACAGAATGTTTTTTAATTATTAATTAGTTGTTGTTTAACAAAAAAATTTTAAACTAAAAACATTTTTAAAATTAAAGAAATTTAAATAATTAAGAAGCTTATTGAAAGTATAAACCTTTTTTATCTTTAGCTCCAAATTTAAATACTGCAGATGACATTTGTTCTGCTTCCCATTTGTTCTGTTCTGATTGAGGTGGCTCTCTGTCTATTTCTTTTTCTGGTTCAAGTTTTCCTTTATCAAGTGGCATGTGATACCTTTGGATTCGTTCAAGTTCTCTAGCTTTTTCATGTTCTTTAGCAAGTCGAAGCAATTCCTTTTTATGAGCTCTTTCTTTTTTTTCTTGTTCTGTTAAACTATTTGAATGTGATTTTATATTAAAAAATTCATTCATTAATTATTTTTAATTGTAATAAAATTAAATTTACTTAAACAAGACTTACATAGTTTCATCAAATAAATATTCATCATCTATTATATCTGCTTCCAATTCTGCAACTTTATCTTCTTTACGCTTTTCTAAGTATTTTCTTCTAGATTCTATGCGTAGTTTAGGAACTAGTTTTTCTTTCGACTCGTCTTCAATGAGTTTAAGTCTTTTGGCTGCTTCAGCTGATTAAACAAATTTTAATTAAAGAATACATATCAAAACTAATTGCATATTCAATAAAATTATTGTTATAGATATATACCTGCACCAGAACCTGGTGGTAATGCCAATTTTCGAGTTTTATTTTCATCTTTGACTTTGAGTCGATTAGCAAATTCATCTCTTTCTTTTATGTCCTTTTTACGTCGTTCTTCTTCACTGTCACTATTTTCACTTGAAGATTCCTTTCTTCTGTATTTACTCATGATAAAATAATAATCAAAGTCAATTTGATTCTCAGCTATTTACAGATACACTTAATTTTATAAAATAAAAATTTATAATTTTTATAATGAAATAAATCAACAAATTAAATTATCATACAAAATTACAATTAATTGTCAACTCAGTTAAATCGTCAGCGTACAAAAAATCAGTGTAATTGTATAATAATACTTTTTGTTTACAAAAAACTTCAATTCGATCGCTTTTACGCAGACGAAGACAGCGGTGTCTTAGGTTATGTGATGTTTTGAAATTTTGAAACACCGGAACAACCAATATTCGAAATCAGAACCCGGTAAAAATTTGAAGCACCTAACTTAGGTTTATTTTTAAAAATAAAGAAATGTACAAATTTTACATTTTCTCTTTTAAAGGGAGAATGTCTGAATCTTCTGAATAATTTAGTCAGTTAATGCAATTTGATGATTAAGATTAATTTACACTATCCTTAACTCAAATTGAAGATTTTACTTCTTTCTTTTTCGACTTTGATTTAAAATGTAGAAATTTGTGATATTCTTGCAAATGCAAGAAAAAAATTAGATATAGAATTATGTTGACTTAAAGCATTTTAAAGCAGTTAATAACTTTTATTTAATAAATTAAAAATTGGGAGTAATTAAATAAATACACAATATTTTTTCTAAAAACATATAAAATAATATATTTCTATAGAAAGAGAGCATTATCGTCCATAATAAATATCAGTCAAAATTGTAACAACAGTAATAGTTATCAAGAGCATACAATATTCATGCTTTGTGTATGATGAAATCCCATTCATCATTCCATCTTAATTTTAACACATCTTTTGCAGATAAAGGAGTAATTCCATAACTGAGCACAGAAAATTTGTGAAAAACATATATAATTAAACCAATCCATAATATGATGAGAAGTTTGTAAGCACTTAATACAGTTTTCCAGTTACAATGTGTGCTAAAACAAAAAAAATATTTTAATTACATTAATATAGAAGATATTAAGATTTTAGCCAATATTAAATCTATCAGAACTTGTGAAAATCTTTTATAATTGATTTTTTAATAAAAAATATCGAAAGTTTAGTAACAATGAATTTCTAATGCAGATATGCTATCTTTTCAAAGAATTTTACAATTAATTTAAAAAAAATTTTCAAAAAATTCAATTAAAATCTACAATTTTATACTTGTATAATGTTAAGTAATAAATATTTTTAAATTTACCTCAAAATATAATAAATGTGATCCACCATTGCTGCTGTTAATAATATTTTAAAAACAAAAGCTGGTAAGTAGTGATGTAAGAATAGTGTTCGTTCGATAACAAAGAACGGTAAAAAATGAAGTAAATATCCAAAAAATAATATCTCTCCAAATTTAATAAAGCGCAACCATTCTTCTTCTAAAATATCCAAGTACATTCTTCGCCGTCTTAATAAATAAAATATTAAAAAAGCTGAATAAACAAAAACAGCCATTGTTCCAGAATACCAAATAATTATATTTCCAAGCAAATGTATTTGTGCCTGAAAAATTAATAAAACATAAATGTGTAAACCGAGAAGAACTTAAAATTATTATTAGATTTTTTTTTAATTATTACATTGCTTTTAGTTGAGACCCAGTATGCAATGCCTCTAGTCATTACAGGCCATTCTAATGGGCTGCTAGAGTACATGTGAGTATTTTGTACTTCTTGATTGTTAAATAACATTTTTGTTTGCAATTCCAAAAACTTTTCCCAAAAGCTAAGGGTAGTTGCTTTAAGAGGAATCATTTCAGCATTAAGAAGTTCTTTTTCTCTTTGCTTTTGATCTTCACTTTTTGTATAACGGTGCTCTTCAACATTCCATATTGAGTCAGATTGATCTACTAGTCTATCAGCTACTACTTCATGTTGATTAAATCCCCAATCTGGTAATTGTCTTCCACTAAATTTCAAAGCATATTCTGAATTCACGTGTATTAATCGTACCTGTTGTTGAGCATAAATTAATATTTAAATTAATTTTTAAAAATGATCGAAAATATGATTAATATGTGATTATAATCATACTTGTGACTGAATAGCATGCCAAATATTTCCAAATTGATCTCGATTTGCTATTTCCAACCTCCACAGATTTTGTGTCGGCATCGAAACATTATAATCAATGTAACAAGAAACTTCTTGACTTTGGGGAGTCATTGGAGCAGCAACATCATGAGAATTCAGTGCACGACTTGTAATACCATGTACTAATTGTATAACATCTCCATGTTTGATAGGCTCACTAGGTTTTGTAACTACTAAGTCATTGATATCTGGCCTTTTCACAATCCACCAATTATTTACATCTTTGAATGAATAACAAGTAACCTAGAGTAAATGGAATAAAATTTATGAAATAATAATTACATATTAGATTTTTTTTTGTATTTTAAATATTTAACGTCGTATCCCTCTGCCGGGTACTAAAAAAAGGGATAATTTGTTGTTAGTTTAGGGTGATACGCGTATTTTTTAACAGTATAGTTTTTGTAGTCAACAAGTTCAATTTCCACTATCGAAAAATGCGCTACTTTTTTTGCAATGTCTCAGAATATTTCGAACTAACGGGCCATTTCGAATCCCCGAGCCAAGAAATATTTTTACTAATATATTATTTAATAAATATGTACTTGTTGCTGATGAGAACTTCCTCGTCCATCAGTATATCGTAGTGGATAAACATGGTCATGACTATGCAACCAACAAGCTCTACCATGTGTATGTCTTAAAGTTATTTGAGAACCATGTGTAACTTCTATTGGTTGACCTTTAGTTATACTTGCTAAACCTCCTTCTAAACTTGCTTGAAAAGCACTAGTCATTACAGAATCATGTGGTCCAGCTTTTGTTAACACTGTCAAATGTATATAAAATATACCAAAATATACAATAACAAAAACAAATCCTACTACAAACATTCTTAATAGTAGATGTATATATAAAGTCATTGTTGACAGATCCTTCTTAGGAATTAATGTCCAATAGTCTCGAAAAATTATATACAAGGCTAAAAACAATGAATAAAATCCAACGTATTTGACACTGAAATAAAACAAAATAAAGATAAATAAAAAAAATAGTCTCATTTGTTATAATTTCATTTGACTTTTCTTTTGAATTAACTAATAAAATATTAACAAACCATAAAGCACAAGTTAAATTGACCAGCCCTGTAACTAGCCAAAACCACCATGCTAATGTAGTTGGTTTATCCATAATTTTTTTGAATTTCATTATGCACAGCAAACCGATTAATGAAAATTGAATCAAAATCGACTCCATTAATATAAATCTTGATTGCGTCAATAAAGCATTGTCTAAGATAATAAAATTTAAAATAAAAGTTAAATTATAAATAATTTTAATATTTTTTTATATTTATAAGAATAAAATTTTACCCAACAATAACAGTAGTCCTGCTATTGTAGCACTCCACTGCTTCAAGCCAATTTCAAGTGCTAGATGATAACAAGTTGGAATAATTAAACTGCCACATAGTGCAGGAATTAATCTTAAAGCAAATAATGGAACATTTTCTGAATATGGAGATCCTATTCTGTCAAATTTAAAATTGCCATCAAAGCCTGCTAAGTAAGCAGCAGCAGATATAAGTTGCTTGCCAAGAGGAGGATGTGAATCAAAGAAGAAAGTTTTCTTCATATAAAGACTAACATATTTTCCATAATGCAACTCATCAAATCTAAATATTAAAAGAAATGTTATCCATAAAAAAAGTAATAATAAAAATAGCAAGCAAGAATTTAACTTACACAATACTTTTAGGTTCTTCAAGCTTATAGAGACGTGTAATAAGACCTATTAGTAGCAAAAGTACTGCTAAAAGGTCTATCTCAAAGTTAATTTTTATACGTGTTAAAGTTTCATTTATTTGAAATTCATTTTTCTTTCTGTAAATTTGGGTTTCCACTGATGTTTTTTCCAATTTCTGTAAAAACATAAATAATTATGATTAGACAAAAACGGCTTAAACTCGTTATGTTGTTAAAAATATCTTACTTGTTTTTTGTAACTAGCATCTTCGTGATAGTGATCGGCAATTTCCTCAGTAATTTGTCTATCATTGCTTTTACCTTTAATCCTACGACGAACTTCCATTTTGCGTATGTCGCTTATTTATAATATATTGTTATACGTTTATATTGTTTATAATGATTTTTGTTATTCATGTAACAGTTCATAGTACGCTGAACTAAAACACAATACAGGGATGGAATGTTGACAGCACATTTACCTTCGGCAGTTTTAATAAATTTTTTGCATTCTCGCAGCTCTACAATGTTTTTTTTAAAGATATTAGATTCTCGATATTTCCAAAATCTTCACCTTTTTGTCGTTTTCTTGTTGTAGTATACGTAGCAATTTCTAACGGTAAAAACTATATTCATCCTGATTTCACGGAGAACCACGAGAAGACGAGACAGAAAAGAGCGCCGGGCGGGAGAAAGGTGCTTGCTAACAAACGCTTGGAATATAGTATAGGACTGCGATGTTCTATATCTATACATATATTTAAGAGTAAATATGTGATGTCCAGTCTCTGATGGCTCTGAACCTGATGCTAATGTGTGTACTACCGGAACATAGGCGCGAATCAAGTGTCGCGGGAAATTTAAAAGAGCGATGGATTTATTTAAAAACAAGATTCTTAATTAACTTGGATGAAGTAATTTATTCGAGTGATAGAAAATATATTAGTAAGATAACTAAACGTATACATTAAACGGTTCTATTATCGGAGAAACATTCTATATCTATTTTGCAGCTGTATATGAGCACATTGGTAATTATTATTGCACGATCAGTACCATCCTTAGATACAATCTCGGTACTCGATTAACCGAATTAGATGCTGGAACTGGAAGGAGTGGATGCTATAAGATTGGTCAGTCTAAAATCTTATAATGCAGTTCCTACACTTTTAGAATTTTCAGTTGTGTGATGTTAAATCTGTAGGTATCTGGGTTTTCATGATACTTATGGTTTTTAGTTTTTACAAACCGGGGAACCCTTGAGATTTTCAAGAATTAAAATGCATTGAAAATTTTTATGTTTGAGAAATGTTGGAATTCCATTAGCTTTAGAAAAAATTATTTTTCGTGCGACATACGTCTTTTTAGCTGTCATAACCTTCAATCAAACGCGCCTACTTAAAAACAAAGGTAGGTTCTGTGTACAAACACAAAGTACAAGATTTAGACTTTAAAGTAAAAGTTTACGCATGTTTTTTTTTCAATATCTACTTTATGAAAATCAATTACAGTATTTAATTTTTTTTATTTTAATTCAATTTTTCAGACATAAATTTAGCAAAAAATACAAGAGATTTTAATTACAAATTTTTGTCCATAATAAATAATGGATAATAAAAAAGAAAACAGTCAGTCTATAGAGTGTCCTATTTGTTCTAAAGAGTTCACTAGTGATTTAATTGAGAATCATGTTAATAAATGCCTTTTTTTAACGGAATCAACAAATGAAACTAGCACACCTTTAAAAAGGTTTCCTGCAAAAGAAGATCATTTATCAACAAAAAAAATTAAACAAGATGTAAAGATGAAGGAGCATGGTTCAGATTTAAATAAACCAGATACACTGTTACCTGAAAATAAAGCGGACAATGAAATAGTAGTTAAAAAAGTATTACTATTTTAATGAATTTTATTTTCTGAATTGAATAATATTGGTTTAAACAAAGATCTTTGTTTTTTAGATTAAAGTTAGTGCTTCAGTTCCTCTTGCTGAGAAAATGAGACCAAATGATATAACATCTTACGTTGGTCAAGTACACGTATTAGGTCCAGAAACTGTGCTATATCAACTGTTAAATAAAAGTGAAATACCTAACATTATTTTATGGGGTCCTCCAGGATGTGGGAAGGTAATTAATTATTTTTAATGTGATGAGTTTTTAATGCTATAAAAAAATAATGCTTTGTAGACATCATTGGCAAACATTATAGCAAATACATGTAAATTATGTCCCGGAAGAAAATATCGCTTTGTAAAATTATCTGCAACAATGTCTGGTGTAAATGATATAAAAGAAATAGTAACTGTGGCTTCAAATGACTTAAAATTTGGATGTCGCACAATAATATTCTTAGATGAGATACACAGATTCAATAAAATTCAACAGGATATATTTTTACCAAATATTGAATCAGGTGTTATTACTTTAATTGGAGCTACTACAGAAAATCCATCTTTTAGTTTGAATTCAGCCCTTTTAAGTAGATGTCGGGTAATAGTTTTAGAAAAATTGAGTGTACAAAATTTAATGACAATTTTAGAAAATGCAGTAAGAATTTTAAATGGATGCATCTGTGATACACTAAAAGAGGTAACTTAATAAGTTACTTATACATAACACATATAAATTGAAATTTTTACGAAAAAAAACGTCTAAACCAATATAAAAAATAGATCTTTGTTTTTAATAGTTGAAACTTTTTGATGATAAAGTTATTAATTTTCAGGAAACTATTTCTAAAAATTCAAGTAGTCGATTTTTTCTAGACAAAGCTACTATCAAATGGTTAGCCGAAACTTCCGATGGGGATGCTCGTATTGCTCTTGGCGGTTTGGAATTAGCTATTCAATCAAAAGTATCTGATGATAAAGCGTCTTTTAAAGAAAATTTAATATCACTCGACGATATTAAAGAGAGTCTTAAAAAATCTCACATGTTATATGATAAAAAAGGAGATCAACATTATGATTTGATTTCTGCGCTTCATAAGTCCGTAAGAGCGAGCGATGAAAATGCATCATTGTATTGGTTGACGAGAATGCTAGCAGGAGGTGAAGACCCTGTGTATATTGCTAGAAGACTCGTTCGTATGGCAAGTGAAGATGTCGGTTTAGCAGATCCTAAAGCTTTAGGTAAAAAGACAATAATGACATCGGTAGAAATAAAAAACGCTGTAAATATTTTACTATCTAGTTTCTAAAACTTTTTAAGGTGTAGCTGTCCAGACAATGCATGCTTGTAAAATGTTAGGAATGCCAGACTGCGATACCTCATTAGCGCAATGTACGACTTATTTAGCTAGAGCACCTAAATCGCGACTAATGGAAGATGCTCTTAGGGCAGCTCAATATTTAGTTTCAAATTATGATAAAGCTCAACCGTCAGTACCTCTTCATTTAAGAAATGCTCCTACGAAGTTAATGTCAAATCTTGGTAATTACGATTTACATTTAATTTTAGTACTGATATAAAAAAACACAAAACTTATTATTTTACTGTCACAGGATACGGAAAAGGATATAACATGCTACACAAAGACGAATCTGGTTTAACTTACTTACCTCCAGAAATAGGGCAAGCAAACTTTTTTAATACAGAATAAATATGTGAAAGAACTGTAAAAGGAAAAACTCCTTATTTTATTTAATTATATTTAAACATTTTCTATATATAGTTGCTGTTATATATTTGAAAAATAATTATTTTTTATACTTGTAATTCGTAAGACAAATGTCATTTTATAGATTAAAAAAACAATATCGTTGAAGTTAATATGTTTTGCCTTTCAATCACAGAATTTTCGTTTTTCTTTATATATTTCATTATTTTGTTTTACTGCCGAATGTCCAGGAAATATATATAATTACAAAATAAAAATTTTACATTTTTTTCCTTATTGATTTTCTACTTGATTTTCCCGCGTCACTTCGGATTTCTCTTCTCCCCACTCTGAGCGCAAAAAATGGCGGCTGCTTAGTTCTCTTAGCGACTGGGGTATATGCCTGGCGTATTATGTTTTATCATGTGTGGGTGTTCAGATTTTGAATTTTAAGACAACTCCCACTACTGTCAGGCCAAGGTATCAAAAAGGTTGGATAATTCTTTTTTTATTGTAAAATACTTTATGACTCGGATAATTGGGCGACTGAACGATTTTTCGTATTGGTAAGTTTCGAGTATTTTATAATAAAAAAGTAACGTTCACTTATTATTTTATTTATATATTTTTGTAAAAAGATGACTTTAATAAATTTAACGCCTTGGACAAGTTTATATATTATAAAATGCAAAGTAAATGAAACTGAATATTATAAAGTTTACATTTTGAAAAACAGAAGGTAAGGGAATTTAAAAGAAAAGATGACCAGTATTATTTACTTCACAAACATCTTTTATTTTTTTTTCGTTTATAGACTGTCATTTTTAATTAACCTCACTTATTTTATACATACATAGGACTTAGGTAATCATCGCTTTATTTACACTTCAATAAAATTACGCGTTTCAGTGTTGGCACCCTATAACAGGTTTATCGCACAAAAAGACTTGAATCTATAGGACCCTTTTATGCGTGCTCTTTGAAGGAATTACACCTTCAAAAATTATGTTTACGCTTTACACAACAATCACCGATGCGGACAATACTAGCCTTTTCATTCCAACTAAAATTATCTCGAGAATTAGAATTTATAACCAATTAAAAGTTTTACATTGTAATACACACAAAAGAAACTGAATTTCTGATCGATCGAATGACGTGATTTTAAAGAAACACGTGTGCAATTGTGTGACATCTTGAAATCCTATTAATTTATAAGCCGCAAGCCGTACATCGCCTATACATAGGTACATAATAACATCGTTGACCCGAATCATATATTCGTATATATATTTATGTATATATATATATATATATTATCGAGATACACATGTACACATATACAGGATAGGAAATAAAATCGTATGGACTTCTACGATTCGTAACTGACTATGGGTGAAACTGAAAAACTGCGTCGTGCACAAGACTCGCTGATTAAGGCTTCGAGTTTTACGATATTTACGACAATTCCTTCAAATTTACACATCGAAAGTAGATAATACTAGAAGTAAATATCCGCTTTTCTCCTAAAATCAGTTTTCGATCTCTATTTTGATTATTCGTGTTTTGCATTTGAGTGTCTAGGAGAAAAGAGGCCTTATCGATGCTTATTTACAAAAATTTGCCTTTGTTTATACATTAAGTACGCAGAAAAGGGAAAAAATCTGTGATCGCACGAAGCGAGCTTTACGAGTTTCGACGAGGAATACCAAAGTATGTATATATCACGCGGAGATATGCTCATCGTTGTTGAGTCGACGTAATTGTTCACACCGTACGATAGAATTTACAAAATTCATTTGAATGTCTTACGTTTTTGCAACTGTGTGTGATAGTGTCTGTGTACAAAAGTCGAAGACATTGTAGGTCTTCTAAATGCCTTTCCTTTCTTGCTTATTAGACAAAAAGCTCGTGATTTTTTATAAAATCTACTAATTAGCCTGATGAATAAATGAAATGATTTTTCGATGCTAGAACGAAAGGTTTTGCCTCTAAATGCATTTTCAGCTCTCGGTTTTGTTATGCAACGAAGATTAACGCTTCACAATACAAAATGTACATATAATACTACTAAATTTAGCAAGATATTCAATTCGAAAATAGCTAGAAGATTCAAGTTTGAAAATATTTATTTGAATAAATCTTAAAATCTATCTACTATGTACAGGAAAGTTTTAAATTACTTCAATGTTTCTCACCTATTCAAATAAATATTCATTCGAATCTCGCAGGTCTCATGCAAATTTAACCGCTAATCGTTTAAAATAAATTACGCAAACACTAAATTTGGTAGTACTCTCAATAATGAGGACAAAAATTACTGTAAATTCACATCAATAAATAAAAAATGTATTCAAACGCACGTGAATCTTCGTTGGTTCTACAACGCACTTTTGAACGTAAAGCTAAGAACGTACGCCTGAAGCCATAAAAAAAATCTCGCACTTTACAAACGGAACTGAATTTTGAATTTTAACGAATTTCCGTTCGAACGGTGCGATTTTTCTTTATCGCTCGCATCCGCAATCACTACAAAAGTATATAATAAGAAAGAATAAATTTTTGTAAAGCGCGCGCAGCTTATTTTAAAATTAAAAGAAAGCAGTGCACTCGGAAAACGATTCTCTTACAAACAAGATATTCATCCTTTTATTGATTCTTATTTAATTATCGTTGGAGCTTCGCTTAGTTACTTTATAGTATCTCTAATTTACACAATTTCTTAAATCAAGCTTATTTTATAAATCATGCGTTCATCTTACACCTAACTTTTTTAACCCTTTCAAATCCACGAATTCTTATAGCAGAATGTTGGAAACAAACTTTGCGCTTGTTTCAATTCATGCTAGTAGTTGGCAAAGAAAGCTTTAGATTTACATCTAAATAAGTAATTAGATGGATCTAAAAAGGTTAATCACAGACTTTCATCAATGACTTTACAGTCAATAAATTCTGTCTTAATTAAATCGTATGATAATAGCTCTTACTAAATCCTTCTTTTCCCAATTTCGATCATTCCTGTCAATCAATTTTCTTGCAATATGAAAAAACGAATCAATGAATTTTCTCTAAATCAAAGTGCAATCCTTTTAAAGATATCTTTTCGAACCAAATCAATACAACTCTTGTACAGTACATTAAAAAGATGTGGGTGCGTCTCGAAATGATCGACCAATCGAATTCCCCTCAGAATTCCAATTCCTTTCCAACAAAGATCCGTTTACCGTTGAATTTTGAAACTCTCCGGCAAAGCGATCCATCTCGCGAAAACGAATCCTCCCCTCGTCGCCCGCCCGAGACACTAAAAGCCCACCAGCGTCGCTCCTAATCACAACGAATCGTTTCCCCGCTCTTCAGTCTTCGATC
This sequence comes from Ormyrus rosae, assembly GCA_035047165.1. Classification (NCBI taxonomy): domain Eukaryota; kingdom Metazoa; phylum Arthropoda; class Insecta; order Hymenoptera; family Ormyridae; genus Ormyrus; species Ormyrus rosae. The sequence continues at coordinate 25,111,865 of JAWWML010000062.1, forward strand.
ATGCGGAGGCCGAGGTCGGGCACGGTCTGGTCCCTGTTGGGCCTGGCACTGACTTGAGCCATCCCGCCGACGACGGCGTTGCCGGCATTGCTGGGTGGCATCTGGTACCTGGTGGGTCTCGTTAGCCAAGGATGGCCCAGCACGTCCTCGATTTCCGGACGCTCCTCGGGCGTTCGCCTGAGCATGGCTTTGATCAAGCAGCGAGCTCGGGGGCTCAGGTTCTCCGGGAGGGCGAAGGCGCCTCGTGTGATCTTGATGAAGAGGCTCGAGTGCTCGGCGTCGTTGAACGGGTAGCGGCCCACCAGCATCGTGTAGAGGAGAACGCCGAGGGACCAGACGTCCGCTCCCTTGCCCGAGTAGTAGAGGCCGGAGCGGAGGACCTCCGGCGCGACGTAGGCTGGACAGCCTCGGCGATCCGTCAGCTTGTCGTTGTTCTCGTCGATTAGGACCGCATCCTCGAGGCTTTCCAAGCAGAGTCGTGTTCTGGAAGGAGAGAATTTTGTTAGTTGTTTGAATAATAAGTTTTTAAAGAATTTTTCGGGAATGCGTGACCTTCGGTATCGGTAGCGAATAGTAGCTCTTTCCCGTGTGTCAACACTCATAATCTGTGTGAACTAGTAGAAAAACATTCCGCGATAAAAGAACTAGATAAACTATAGACCAAACATTTCCTGTCTATCACCATAACAAAGACAATCGGTATTCTCCTTACCACCTCCCCAAAAATCCTCCCAAGGCCGGCTTATCTCAAAAAAAAAACTCGCGCGCTTCCGTCCTTCGCGCATGTTCCACTCGTCGACGCGGAAGTCGCGCACGTAAACTCACAATTAATCGCAAGCCTTTCGTAACTCTGCCTGTACGCGCCAGACTTTTCCGCTCTTATCTGCGGAGAGCCTCTGTCCGCGTTATCGGCTGAGAATTGGAACAAGGACAGAAGCGATTCCCAGGGGTTCGGGGAATTATGAAAGTCGCGGATTGTTTCGGATCGAGGAGCGAACAATGGGAAGGTAATCGATATTTAATTGAGACACGCCGCGGCTTTTGCTAAGCACGACGGGGCTGATTGTCTGGCTTTCTCTTGTTTGCTATCGCTCGTTTGTTTTTTCTCTCGTTTTTTTTCGGAATGCCTAATGAAATTTCTTGCTTTATTGCGAATTGTTCTTCGGCGCGCGCCGGTTTCAGGTTACGCGGCGGCGTCGTAAATAGCCGCGCTTGTTTGTAGGAATGCAGGAAACCGTTGAAAGACTAACCTTTCCCCTTTATTTGGCTTAGATTAATATAAAGACGGGTTGAAAGCTCTCAAAATTCCGCGTCCGGAGATGACGCAACTCCCCGATTTCGTCACCGCCGTCGTCGATTCCCCAGATTTTCCAGGCGGCGGCGGCGGAGAAAGGACCGGCGACCGGAGATGTGTCAACGGCCGCTGCTTTCTTCTGCCGGGGAAGAGAAAGTTTCTCTCTCACCCGCGGGTTCAAGGAACCCCGGCCCGAAATCGTTTCGAAATCAGGCACCGAGCTGACCGAAATCCGAGGCGCACTTTCTTGCTCCCGGGGTAATGATACCGAATACTGTTCCGGCTGCTGTGCTTTCTTTGGTCTAGTTTTCAGACGGCTCCGAGGCTCGGCATCTGCTCTATTGATTCGCGTGGATTTTTTTTTTTTTTTAATAGCGGTCGGGAACCTTTTGATATAAGAGGACGTCGAGTCGGTATATATTATTCTTTGTTACTTCAAAAATTGGCCCACGAAAGCATCGCGTTCTCGTCATCAGAGATTCTATTAAATTTACATTTAAAAAAGGGGCATTCCAGCGTTCTATTCCCAATCAAATTACTTCCCGAATCAGCTCTGAAACCCAAGCCTTTTCCTCCGAAAAAGCAGCGCCGCGCGCGGCGCTAATTTTAAAGTCTCAATGTCAGCGTGTCGCCTCTTTATAAGAGAGAAAGAAAAAAAAACGCGCCGCTCCACGTGATCTAAAAATACGGGCGCGCGTGTCGGTCGGCGGCGAGGAGGAAAAGCGTTTAATCGACGGCGCGTGCGGAGGTGAAGGAGCGCATGCGCCCCGCTCTCCAGGAAGTGAACCGTTTGTGAGAGTTGACGCAAGCTCTGGAAATCGCCGGATACCTGCCTACTTGACGCGATTACCGCAGGAAGCGTATACAAGGTGCGTGGGCGATTACGGGCCCGCGCTTGATTGTGTTCGCGAGGTAAGGGGAAGGAGAATCGTTCGGTAGACGAGTTCGTTTCTTCGGGTTCGGGTGATGTTGATTTTTGCGTGGGATATAAAGAAAACCGGCGTAAGTAAAGAAGCTTCGAGTCGTCGTGAATTGAAAATGAAAAATTAGTGACGTTTTACCGAAGCATTAAAGTTCACAATGGAACCATCAGAAGCCGCCCCGCGAGGAAAACTCGGCCCGAGGAATCTCGTTTCCAGGCGGCCCGAAACCCAGATTAGCCTGCTTACGAAACTCGTCTGCCGGAACCGAAGCCGAGTTCGATGCCCCCGTCGGGATCTCTCACCTTGCCCGGTGATCTTCCCGCTTGAGAAATCGCGGAAGCTCGGAATATTTTTCGGATCTTTTTTTTTTTTTCCGGCCTTGAGAGGATATCGGGAAACTCTCGCGCGGGGAGCCGAGAGAGGTGTCGAAACGGCGCGAGAGACGCAGAGCGAATTTCGGTTGCCCAATGCTCGATACTGCCGGGTAATTAACACGTTTGCTTTGGCAAAGTTGGGCTTTCAGGAGGTTTCGACATTTGCCCGCTGTGTGTGTGTGGGTATGCATGGGTCGAAGACAAAAATTGGATTGTTGGCTAAGTTTATTTGAATTTGTGCAATATTATCTGTAATTGCGCGCTCTTTGGATTAGAATGTACGGGTTGTTTTGTCTGAAAATTAAACGTTTGCCGGTCGGGCAGCTGCTTTTATCAGTACCTGTTTTTGGCTACGTGTAGAAAATAATTAAAATTCCTAGACTCTTATACAGTATAAAGCGTTTGCAACGACATTTCAAAATTTCCTGATTTCTGATATTTATCAAGTGTCAGATCGATACTTCAAGAGCGAGCAGAAAATTCTTTCCAACGAAATTGACCTGTCCCAATTAGCATCCGAAACCTCGCTCGTCGCGTTTTCCAGCTCCGTTATTAAAGCATTAACAAAAAGGCAGGCAGGCAGCGGCGTTTGAGCAACTTAGGTCCGGGATTTTGAAAAGCGGAGGCACATTTCGCGCGGAGAGCAAAATCGCGCGGCGGCGGCGGCGCAATGCACAAACACACACGTGGCGAAAGGCGTCGCGTTTCCTAATTATGCGAGAGCGGGTTTCAAAAGCTGCTGCTGCTGCTGCTGCCTCTGCGTTGCCCGGCGGAGTCGATGAACCAATATTCCGCGTTATGTGTGGAACTTGCAACATCCCCCTCCTCGCGTAACGCCACTTTGCTTGCTTTCTTTCGACTGGCGAAAGACTTTTTCTTGTGTAAGAGATGAGATTGAGAGTTTCAGTGTTTGCCGATGTGTCGATAGTTTGAGGTAAGACTCGCTTTTGGACCAAGTATAGCAATTTCTTTGAACGATTTGAGAAAGAAATTTTCAGTTCAATCTTAACTGTCGTTATTCGACTAATTGGAAAATGATAACATTATATACCTACAATTGTTTATAATACTTATTAATACTTCAGTTCCATTACAAGATAGCCTATTCATACACTTAATAATCGAAAAAATCAATTAGAGCTGGAAAAGTAAACGATGAAAAGCAGCTGCCAGCAATCCATAACGAGCCCAACGAGACGGAACAATTTCCCCGCCCCACTCATCGTCTAATTTTCCGTCTGCAAAAGCGACGCGATTACACATTGCCCTTTCGCACGAACCCAACCGACACACACACACACACAGCCTCGAACGAGCGCGCGCGCACACAGGCACGCGGAACACGGACAGAATGCGCAATCCCTCTCACGTCGTACGTTTCTTTCTCTCCGCTCGGCGGCCAGGAATGCGAGCGCGACGAACTGTTGGCCAATCGAACGGGCTCGACCCGCGCACTCACGACGCGCACCTGACAATGCCATAGGGGCGGCCCTTTTTCTCCGCGCTTTTGCAAGTGACTCTTTTTTTTTTTTTGTACGCCGAGCGAGAGAGAGAGAGCGTTGGGAAATTTTTAGCCGGCGGATCGTTTGCTTTTCCCGCAGGCAGGCAGACGCGGGGAGGCCCTTCTTTCGAGGGGGGTGTTTGACTTTGGACGGACGGAGGGGTCGGAGGAAACGGATAGTTTTCAGATTAGATATGCTGTTTACTGGCTTTTGCCGGGGTTACAGCTGTTGAGGAAAGGGAAAAGTGTTTTTTAAGGAAAAGACGTAATATTATCGGCTTGGTGATTGACTGTATCCTCTGAGGATGTTATTGATTCGATTGTGTTGTAAAACGTTATAAATTACTGCTGAATAGTACTTTCTTTAAAAGTCGCAATGCATTTATAAATTACTAATAGTTTTAATTGCGGCAACAGTTTTAATTAGTGTCTTAAATGTATTTTATTGCACTATTAGTACCCATAAAATCATCAGTCCGACATCAAGGGAATAAACCAAAAATGCAGAAATCTATTTTTAAAGCCGGCATAAACTACATCCAAAGAATCCCAGCCGCGCATAATAAGTCTCTAAAAATTCGTAGCCGCTCAAAGCCCGATTCAGGTTTCCTCCCCTCCTTTGGCGGATGTTCTATAATGGATCGCTCCTCCTCCGTCTCGACGCACACGCGCCTTCAGTCGTGTTCTCTTTATTAGAGCGGTCTTTTTTCTCGGAAGGTGTCTGCGTTCCTCAGGGGTGAAGCGCGTATGTCTGCCGGGGAGTCGCCGCTCTCTCTCGCGAGAGAGAGAGAGAAAGAGCGCTTCTTCCTTCAGGGAACCAGTAATGGGCTTTTTGTGTCTCGACCGAGCCAATTATCTCCTGGTTTTTCAACCGAGCCGGAGATGTTTCTGATGCGTTTGATGCGTTTAATTGCGGAAATTTGGACTGTTTAACCGACCGTTTCCGTTTTTGTTTGCCGCGACTGGCAGGTACAGGGAGTTTGGGGAGCGAGTAACTGTTAGAGATGTAATGATGGTGGTTTGTGAGCTTCCGCGGAAGTGATTGTACTCGGTATTTTTAGTCGGGTTTTTTATACTTGGATTTTCCACGCGATTACTGCTTCGATTAGGCAGAAAACAAAGATTCGAATAGAAAATTAATTTAAGAAGAATCAAGATTATTTATACTATTAATTGCATCAGTAAAATCCAGTGACGCTACTTTTACGAAACATCAATTCTATTTTTAATTGCTAAAGTTAGGCGAAACCTACATTTTCCAAAAACAGAATTCGATTCAAGTTATTGCACTTGCAAATAAACATTTCTTTCTTTCTCGACCTTCCGATTCACCCACCATTGACCTACACGTAATTCAGCCACTGTTCGCTACCTCATCCGCGTTATACAAAACGAAGTAACTTACTTTTGCTCGTCGGTGAAGACGAATTTCCGGAGCTTGAGATCCCTGAGGACGATGCCGCTCTGATGGCAGGTCTGCACGGCCTCGGCGACCTGCTTGAACAGCCGCCTCGCCTCGGGCTCGCGTATCCTCCTCCGCGCCCGCACGTACGAGTGCAAGTCGCCGTGGTGGCCCTCGATGAGCAGATACCGCGTACGACCCGCGTCCACCATGCCCGCCACCTCGCTCGCCGCGCCCGAGCGCGCCAGCCGCATGTGCGCCTGCAGCATCGCCTCTGACCCTTTGTCACCTGCCACTATCGCCTGGAAGAAGAAAAGTTCGTTAATTTTTTATGGCTCGATGGGGGTCGAGGTTGCCTGACGGATTGGTGGTGTGGGTTGAGTTTCTGTGTTCTGTTTGAGTTACATTTGACTTTTTCCAGTATGGTTTAATGGTTAACCTTTTTCGGTAAATTTATCCAAAGTTAGGTTTTATCGGTGTATTACTGAAAGTATTGTGTGAAATAAACTTTGATAGGTGTGTTTGTGTAAATTGCCAAGTGCGGTCGATTTCAATTAAAAAGAATATTCTTCTAAATGCATGTAATGACGCATATTCCATTGTTATTTAACTTTTTAAAGAGCAGATCTGATATATAATGTTGATAAATTATTCAATTTTAACTCAGCACTGATTATCGTCGAACTTGATTAAATTGACAGAACTTGAAGATTAATGATTAGATAATTCGCCATTGATTATTTTTTAGAATTGAATACAGCTGTGTAAACCTATCATTCACTTATAAAAGTCTCTAAAACGTTCAAAATAATTATTCTTAGAGGAGAACGATAGTTTTATATAATTACAATTTATTCCAATGATAATTGTATAGTCGATAAAATGCGACATGTAAATATACGTAACCCGCAAAGCATTAAGAAAGCTAAATATAATTTACAACACGTTTTATTACAAAACCCAAGCTAAAATTAAAATAAATTCAATGATAAAACCTTTGACTCAAAACCGTCAACAAATCACTCTTAATCCCCAAAAAGCCAATCCAATATCTTCTTTGTTTAAATTCTAAACGTAATGACGGCATCATCCTCAACTTCTCCGCTTTATAAATAGCAGAGAACTCATACTCCACGGCCGGAGACAATTGGCCGTAAAGTTCGCGCAAATTTTTTGCCCACATCTAATAATAATCCGTTCCCATAAACACACGAACCGACTGCGCAACAGCACATCGGGGGTCGCCGATCGTTCATAATTATTTCAAGAAGTGGCACGAAATCTGTCTCGGCTTTTGAAATTCCCTCATACACACACACACACACACACTTACGAACGGAGTCTCGCCTTGTGTGTCGACACGAGAGAGGAGTCGTTACGCAACGGCGCGCCTTTACTCTAATTTAATAAAGGTAGGGCGGCACTTGCAAAATCCTGATTTCGATCGATTGCCTGCCTCGACTGAAAGAGAGAGAGAGAGAGAGAAGGTAAGCCCGTTCGCAATCGCGGGAGGCTTTATTTTCGCGACCCGACCAGTTTTGGGATGAGGACCTTGGACGTGTCGGACACCTGCGCCCAAGCTTTTTCGAGTTAATTATCGAGTTGAAGGTTCGAGGTTTTTTGCGCGAGGTCTGCCTCCGAACGTTCAGGGTTGTTATATGGCTCGGTTGACAAATTTGGGTTAATTTTTTTTGCCGAGCTGTGTTCAATTTCTTTAATCTTGTATCCAGCGAAAAATTGATTGCGGGTATATTTATACACCGAAAGAAATAATGATATATTTAGATTACTTTTTGATGTTTAAACTAACAATTGTACAGCAGTTAATGGTTGATTCCCAAAAGAATTTACTAGTAAACATTGATTTATACGGCAATTGTAATAAAGCATAATTATTTACGGGAATCGATCGAACGTTCCCTTAATAAATAATCGCAGTCGTACAGCCATTGAAACCCGGCGAGCCCCCAAGTATTTATAATATATGCGTATAAATTAAGCGGCGGCGGCGTCCGTTCCCCCTCATTCTTACTTCACTTCATCCCGGTTAAGGATTTTCGCTCGCGCTCGCATTGCGCAAATATCGATTGGCGAATTTTGCGCGTTTGCGTAAGCCCATGCCGTTCGCTCATTTCTACGTGTACATAACGCTCGGCTTGAAAAATTCAACTCACAGATAGGACGAATTTTGTGCAACTCTCCGGCGAGAGAACAGCGGCAATTAAACTTTTAGTCTCGGCGTCATCCCGCGAGCCGTAGGACTTTCGACACGATATCGCCCCGCGGGCAACTGCACTTGTCGTGTGCAGACGCGAGGAGAGAGGTTGGGTTTCGCGAGCGAGGAAAGCGGAAATCGCTCGAGTTATGTAAGGGGAGGAGCGCAGCTCCATATTCCAACCCTGAAAATCAGTATGGACACGTAACCGGTGATTACGAGCGGCTATCGGTGGAAGATACGCTCCAGTGATGTAAGGTCTTTTTTCTTCCTGGATTGTATAACTCGGAAAAAGAGCGTGGCGAAGCGGAAGATTTGCTTCTTTTTTTTTGGACAATTCGCGCGGGTACGGATGTTCAAGGCCGGTCAACGATCGCTTTGTCAATCAAGAAGATGATCGGCGAGACTTGACGTGGGAACTGCCTGGCGACTCTGCTGAATCCATTCTTCAATTTCCGGCTTGGATTCTTATCATAGATCAAACATAGTGAAATATTTTTTAGAATATTCGTGCTTTATCGTTATCTAAGCGATATAAATGTAGAAAAAAGTAGTTTAGCGTTTCTCCGTTGCTTATTAAAAATACTTTATACGCGATATTTTCGAAAACTTTGCGTGTACTATTCAATATTAAAAATAATCTCTAATTAAGAACTGCTCTCTTATTAAACGAGTGAAGCTTGAAACGAGACGAATCGATTTCTACTCGACGTTCGTTCGTTTTTTCTCGAATATCTTCGAATAAAGAAAGCTATTGAGAAAAAATGTGTAACTCGGCGCGGTGCAGTATTTCCGGCAGCGCTCAATAACGAAATCATCCTCTCTCGACGTAGCAGTATATATACTTTCCCGAATTAGAAAGTTCCGTGCACACGAAAGTAAAGAAAAGCCGGCGATTGCGGAGCTGCGTCGCCGTTCGCTCGGCTTGCGCGCATTCACACGCGACAGATGAAATGTGTTACATTAGAGGCTCACGTGGACCGCAGTTCCGGATGGCTTTATTACTGCAATGAGAGAAACCCGACTGGCGCTTTTCTTTGCCGCTTAGCTTAAATGACGGACTTTGGCGTGACAGTAGGATACTGCAAGCAATTGTTGTAGACCTGCCGAATGTCGATTCTTAGATACGTTGGAATCGTTGACTTTTAAAGGTGGAAAATCAATAAAGGCTATTGAAACAGCCCACATTTTCTCAAAAACCGACCGTGAAATAACTAACAATATAGCCTCAATGGCGCGGAACTCATGTATGAAAAACGGTTGATTAATCATCGCTTCTTAAACAAGGCACCCCGTAGAAAAAAAAAATCAGGAGCATATGAAAGGCAATAATAACAGGCGGATCCGAAACAAACGAAGCCAGCCCTCGATCTGCGCAACGGCGCAAGAGTAATATCGGAGCCCGAGCGCGCAAAGGGAAGGGTGGACAAAGGAGCCGAATTTAATGGATTTGTATGCGCGTACGCGCGACAGCTTGCTCACAATGGCCCCGGGGGCCGCTCTCGCCGCAGAAAAAATCCGACCCCCGGCAGCTTTCCCAGATGAGTCAAGCGAGGAAATGAAGAACCTGACGCCCTTAATGACTCATGCTCTGTGCCCGTATGTCAGGGTTCGGCTGCTATCGATTGCTGCTGCCTCTGCGTTGTTTCTCAGCTGGATGCTTCGCGCGAGTGTTGGAATACTTCCTCATTTATTTACAACGTGGGCTACGAATTGAATTAGCTGATTGATAAAACTTGACTCGAGATGACAAAGAAGGATGTGAACTCCGCTTGTTCGTCTATCCAATCATTGACGAATTGAGGACTACTGATATGTTTCTATTATATTTATTTCGTCGCGTGCGTAAGCACCGAAACTAGTTACCTAACTTGAAAGCAAAAATCTGGAGTCATTTGCATGAAAATCCAAAAAAAAAACGGGCGAACATGTCACTGAAATTAGCGTGCAATTCTTCCTAAACTACCTAGTTACCCGCGCTCATGAATAAAACCCGATCGTAAAAATGGACTAATGCTCGGGTGTGTATGGGTAAGATCAGCTGTTACGCGTACCATATTTTTCGCAAAGGAAAAGAAAAAATGCGCGCGTTTCAAAACACAGCTTGTAAAAGTCTCCTTACGCAAAGCGAAATGTACACTCGGGGTAAATAACCTAATTACGGCCTTTCTGTATAGCCGCCTGCCGTATCTCGAGAGTTTTCCGCTTTGAAGTCCGCAACGTCTGCACGTACGCGCAATATAAATAGTCTTCAAAGAGCCAATTTTCATTCAAAGAAAGACTAACGCGTTTTTAACGTTGGTTCAACTTATTCAAAGGTAAAGGAACTTTCGAATTTAAACGGTACCGGCAGAAAAAAAAAATAATTCCCACATTACACTTCAAGTTCTTATTTCGGCCGCCGAACAAAGGCCGAAAAACTACAGAGCGCACACTTGTCCGTCGTCAAAGGCTGACGAATCCGTCTGGCGTCATCCGCCTACGTGTATCTCCGTCGAAAATTCGCGTCATCGTCGAGAGCATTGCGGAGCGACGCGAAATGAAAAAAGCGCTGCTGTCGTGAAAAATAGAAGTGGCTTTTTATAGGCTAAAGCCGAAAATAGAGCGCGATCCCCTGGTTTATTCAACTTGCGATTTATTTCAGGAGATAAGGGCTTTTCTCGTTTATCGGGCTCTAACACGCGATTCCGACTTATAGACGAGGGGGGGGGGGGGATGGTACAACTTTTTTCGTTCGATTATCGTGCATGCACCAAATATCGACTGCTTATCCTTCCTTAAAAAATCCATGAGATGTAAGTTGAAGCTCATCATCGAGCATTGTGATTGGTCTAGAGCATATAC
>JAWWML010000062.1:25136551-25162118 GCA_035047165.1 Ormyrus rosae
TTTTTAGCATAAAGAATAATCTATTAAATTTTTATGAAGATCGTAGATTTTTTAAATTCCTGACAAACGTCCTTAAACAATTGCGTAAAATCTGAAAAAGCGTTAATTCGCAATCGCTCCTCCTTCATTTATTCAGCTTTCCGCTCATTCCTGCCAATTGCCCCGGCATACCAGCACAAGAAGCGTAAAGCAGAGAGCCGTAAAAATGCGCGATTCAATCGACTATAAACGCGCAACGCCGAGCCATTGTCGTATATAATCCACGAGGGTGCAGCTTCGTCCTGTGCAGGAAGAGCGACACGCGGCCGCGCTTTATTCGAGGCTGGGAGCGCCGCCTGGCCACAATCAAATGCAGATCGCTTTTTGCAGGCCCGTTTTGTCCGGAAAGCGCGTTTACCAGAGGTCTTGGCTGGGGACGGATTCGCTTTCGAGCAGCTAGTGTTTATTTGAACGTGCGTGCAAGATTATTTTCGAGCCTTCGTTGAAGTGCGCTAAAATATGCTTCCTGGCGAGATGCGAAGATTAAGATATTAACGAGCCATTTTATGTCTTTAATTAAGTTTTGAGTTTAATTGAGGCGTAATTTTAACGTTTATTGCTGTAGATTTTGCCTTATTAATTTAATTAGCTAGTTGCATTTGATAATGGATTTTTTTTAATGAATGTTATTAAACATTTCTTTTTCATTGATGGCGTGTTTGCAAAGTTAAAACCGAGATTAAAACTAAAAACTAGGTTACTTCAAAGTAATGATATTTACTTTTATGTACTTATTTATTACCCTCTTCACTATATATTAAAGACCGTAAGGTCTTTATTTAATCAATTTTGTTTCTTAAAGTAACAATTTTAAAGAAGATCAATATAACTTGTAAGGACCAAATACAGCCTAATGGTAACATAATATTTTTGACGTGAAACGTTTTTAAAACTCTAAATGCGTTTCTCAAAGCAAGGTTTAGCAAAATAAAAAAAAAAGATTAAAAGTTTAATTCAATGCTTTATTTAAATTTTTCCACCCATAACTAAAACATCCAGCTGATAGGTCTCCAACGGAAAATAAATAAAACACACTGAATTCGTCGCGTAAGAATCAGCGACGAGTCCCGATAATCGAATTCCCCTAAAAAGCAGCAGCAAAACAAACACGCCTGGCAGAACCCGGCAACTTTCCCAATTCCCCGCGCTAATCAGCAAGTCCAATCGCGACCCATCGGTCGGACCGAGGCGCGAAATTCGTAATGAGAAAGTTTTCCTCGCCGGGGCGAGAACGAGCTCGCAAATGAAATTATGGACGTCCAGAAACGCGCACACATAACAGTTACGCGATACGCTTCGCCGGCGAGCTTTATTTATACTTGCCCTCCCGCCACGTGTCACCTGAAAAATGTAGCGCCAATGCAGTGATTCTGTCAGGAGGGGCCGCATTTACGAGTTTTATGACGAAGGCAACGTTCTCGGGGCTTTTTGTACGGGATTATGATTGCTGTCGGAATATATAGCGAGATTCTAATCGTGGTTAGGAATGTTTCGCGCTTTGAGGAGTGAAGATGTTATACTTCAGATAGATTGGATGTTTGCTTGTAAAAGTTGTTTTGAATTCTTCCTACGGGGTCAGTAATGTTTTCCTCGATAAATAAATATATATTTATATTAAAGAATGTTACATCGCATTAAAAATAAATATTTATGTAATAAGATATTTAATTCTACTTTTAGCATCTGTAAATTATTGTTTAATATTATATGTATATTATAAATTATTATAGGTTTGTATTTTTTCAAATATATAATCTGGAGATCTTTTTAATTGTTTTATTATGCATTAACGACCTACTATAAATTATTCAACATTTATTATTATCATTTGCATTATGCGCTTCAAACAATAAACAAAGAGATTAAAGCATTTAACAATTCAAAATGGAATAATAAATATCAGACCTGCAGTTGTCAAAATATAACTACTGATATAATTAAGCTTTACATTTCGTTCAAATAATATTAATTTTACAGTGCATTTACGAATGCTGTAACTCTTTATTTGAAAATATCTGGGAACGTAGTATTCGGGCCTTTATTGATTTTATTTGAAAACATCTGGGAACGTATTATTCGGTCCTTCATTGATTTTAAACTTACATTTAGTCATTTATTATAATTATAATATTAATTAATTAATCAATAATAAATATAGCCATAACAATATTTGCAGCTTTTCTCATTCAGAATTCAATAAATATGAAACTCTGATTTGAATAAAAACAAAAACAAATACTAATGATTAACAATATCTCATTTAATTGAAGACTGAAATTTTTGATCGAAATGAAATATTTTCTGGTCAATCCATTAACTTTTATTTTTAATTAATTAACTAATTTAATTAATTATCCAGAACCCTTCCCTCTATTAGAATGCTAAATCAAAATCACCTGCCTGGCTTCTCGAATTCTCAATCCGCTTACGATTTCTTTTATACTATCAATTTTGCGCATTTCCTTTTTCGCTCGGCTGCGATGTTTCAAACGAAAAGCGCGAATTTTAAAGGCGAAAGGGGAAAAGTTTTTGTATCACGTTTGGCGTAAATATTAGCTTTTCGTTAGGAGCGGAAGTACGGTTTGTAATGGAGAGCGAGCAAGCACTTAATTTTAACGATAATGCTTCTACACTTTTGAAATGAAAATTTCGCTTTACCGAATTAACCGAGATGTTATTTACCGTGGAATTTTAAGCGCGAAAAGCTAAACTCGGTTTCTTTCAAAATATTTTCTGATTAAATTTGAAATAATAGATGCTGGATATTTTTTATAAACAAACTTTTTAAAAGAAACACTCATTTATATATTACTATATTTTGGAAGTAAATGAAAAATAAGAGTCTAACTTTATAGCAAAAGATTTCATATTTAAAAACAGTAAAATGAAATAAAGTTTCAAATAAAATTTGTTTTATCACGTTAAAACTAATAAAACATTTTTAATTCTATGCTCGATTTACTCGAAAGCTTTTTGAAACCGTTCTCTTATACTCTCTTACACAGTATATTTTCACAGTTTCGTGCAGATGTCTGAAATACTACAGCCGCAAAACCTTCCTTGGTTTTCCCCTCGGTTTTCCCAGTTTTTCTCATCTTTAGGTTTTTACGTAAGATACCTTTTTTAACGCCTTTTTTATCTGGAAGGTTTTATTCGCACTTAATTATTCTTCATACACTTTTTTTATTCTTGTAATTGGGACATAAATTATTTTTAATTCTAAACAATAATTCCGTACTTTTTTTGGGTTTCCATAGTATTTCCCCACTCCATATATTCTTCTTTTAAAAATAGAATTACAGTCTAATAATAAAGTTATTGTAAGGATTCTATAAATACATCCCCAAAGTCATAAAACCTCTGCTTGAAGATAAAACATTCTTGGAAAATCCCTCAAGTCTCTCCTTAACTCAGGCGGCAATATTCCCGAAAAAAGAAATCTCTCCTCGGAACGGCAAATCACGCAGGACGCGTCTCGCACATGGTGCATCCTTTGTCTTCCCACTCCAGCCTGCGAAGAGCAGCAGATTGCTGCTGCAGCCGCGCTCCCGGAGCTATCGGGCTCCCCGCCCACGAGACTTTTATCTGTCGGCGCGCAGCGACATCAGCTCGCGCGTCCCGCTTATCGATCTCTCGTTATCCTTTCTTCCTTTCCTCTCTGCGGCCCGGATTCGCGCTCGAACTTTCGCCGATTCTGTATACTTTCGGAGGCGCGCGGCTAATAAGCGCGAATGATGAAGTGGCTCGCGGAAGATTGTGACGGGACGCCGGGCTGACTAATGACTCGAGCTGCGTTTTGGGCACGGAGGAATTCGTTGCGGGGGGAGGTTTGCAGTGCGGTTGTTGCGGATGAGTTCAGGGGGAGTTTTTTCGTTGGATTTCAGGATTTCTACCTTTTCCGGCGGAGATAAAATTATCTCTTCAGTGGAAAAATTTAAAATAACTAAGAGATTTCACTCGGCAAGCCTGAAATCAAGACTTTGTAGTTGGGAAAAATGTACGTAATAAAATGTTGTTGTCCATGGATTAAAATATTTTGTGAAATTTTACATCTACAAAAGTTTATTACGTTGATTGACTAGAAACTACACTTCGCTTTGAAAGTTTAATGACGGGAAACTCGAAAAATCAACATGAATTTTCAGTGTTAATTAATAGCTGCAATTAATTAATTAAAACTAATTAAAAGTTTCTACCTTAACTAAATCCGAATCTCTCCGCCAAAATACGGTTCGAATCAATTCTCCGTAAACGTAAACCGCTGCAATAATCCGGCGCTGAATGGTTTCTCACGAAAATTGCCAACTCCGCGACAGTGGTGAGAGCAAAAGTTATTCGCCCGCTGGGAGATAGAGACGAGTGAGTTATAGGGAGAGAGAGCGGGAGAGTTCAAACGGATGTTGACCGCGTCTAAGCTCGGTGCGCGAGCGAATCATTAGTTTCCCACCCGATAACTTTCTTCGACACTTCGGGCGGAGCTGTTACAGATAAAGGCTCGAACCGTTACTTTTTATCAACTTTTGGCTCTCGAGCGGTCCACGTGACTTTTACTAACTTGCGGAGTGTCTGCGGGGATAATATTGTGCGTAGTATTTGTCGTTTTTAATTGCAGCTACTGAAGGGAACTTTGATTTATTTTATTTGAGTTGTCGATTTTTTAAATATTTTTTAATTCTTTGCAATATACTGAAGAAACTTGAATATATTATAATTGAATAAAATAAAATTATTTACATATAATGCAGTCCTATACAATAATATATCAATAAAAAATAAATTCATAACTGGATAGCACAATTTGATTAAGAATTTTCTATTTTTCAATAAAATCTGCTCATTCAAAATCATACACAGCCTAATTTCTATCCTAATTTCGTTCAGTCACAGAAACCTATATATAGGCACCCAACATTTTTTTAAATTTCTCGTCATGTTTGTTGTATTTAATGCATTTCCCTCATTTTTTTTTGCATTTTCTGCTAGATAAATATTTAAACTTGAGAAATATAGCGATACTTTTTGGATTGATAATTGTTTATAATTGTTATAAATAAATTTATGCCAAAACATCGTATTTTTGTGAATTTAATTTTTGAGGGGAAAAATTGATGATTAACATTTACTTTAAACACTACGAATTGGTTGTCAGATCAACGGAGATTATAAAATTACCATTGAATATGTAAAAAATTCAAAATGGCGACCTAAATCCCGAACAATGACTATTTAGCCCTTTTTCACCCCATTTTAGTTACTTTTATTTATTTATTTTTGACACTAGATTTATGTTCAGCGTCGAAAAATACATCGGAAACGTATATTTGCACTTCTCAACCAAACTTAGTTGAATTGCGTGACTGAAAGGGTTAAACAAGCTCCAAGTCGTCCAAATTTTATTTTTCATAAACTAAAATTTACTACTATTAATCCTTTTAACCCCTTAAAAAATGTTAACTTTAATATTATAATCAAAACAAATAAAACAATTTTCAAATGTTTAATAGCAAAAAATCGATATTTTAGCAAGCTGAAAAAGCCGACAGTTTACGTGTGCATGAAAGATCGCGCCGATAAGCATCACGGGGTATCCATATTCTGGACGCTTGCCGATGATTCGCACTGGCATCCCACGAAGGTCATTGAGGTCGGGGAACAGTTTATCGCCACCGCTATTGTGGATCTGCCGATCTTTGACGATAAAAACTATGTCGAGGTGCACGGGACTATATTCTGCGAGTTCGATGACAAAGTTTTTCAAAGGCCTATTCCTTCTGTGATACTTTCGATCGAAAACGTTGTCGATGGAAGCTGCAAATTGAACCTGGATTGTGACGAGGTTGATGAGGTCCAGTTGAGCATTTTGGCGCTGAAGGTGAGGTTTCGAGGTTGAATATTGAATATTAAAGTAAGATTCGTATCAAATAGGGAAACATAGGTAAACCTGTCATAATCACTGCCCATATTGTTTACGATTGATTTTTTCTTTGTGTGCAAATAAATTATAATTTAAATATTTATTATGTTTTTCTTTGTGACTACATTAGTTTTACGGGTATACATGAGCACTTATTGGCATCCTCTTTCATTATGGTTAGTCTTTCTTGAAGATTTAGTAACAGTTGATTTGAGCTATTTAGTATTTAATATTTAAAAAAAATGTATAATTATAGAAAGTTCAATCCATCAAATCGTATTATATGTGCACGAGATCATAAGTTTAATGTAGGTAAAGGACACGAATCTTTCCGTCTGCACGTACCAGAATCGTGACTACCTGATAAGCTAAAAGGTTAATTCTAAGAAAGAGAAAGTAAAACTAGGTCTTACGTTGAGCTAATTCAGTTTTTATCACTTCATCTTATCATCAAATAAAAAAGCATCAAACTAACCCAGATCGTCTAATCGTCTAAAATTTCTAAAATTTTAAAAACAGGCTGTATCCGTGGAAAGGCTGATAATCCTGCCGGTGCAACCGGATTCCGGATTCAGCGCCCGGGTGATGAATTTTCTGGAAAAGTACGAATTCACTGAAATTTGCAAAGTCTGTGTGGCAAGGAGCGCCGGCTCGCTGCAGCACTGCGTGCTCGAGGTCTTGCCTATGGACAAGGACGAAGCCGAGGTCAAGGTCTTGATATCAGCGAGGTATCGGATACAATTTTGAGCTTTAATTAAACGCAAACTTCCGGAGTTGCGCACCAAATGGCTGATAACTTTCTTTTTTGCTTCAATGATTAAAGGCAGCGAATAGTTTTCTCAAATTAATTGTTGATTTGATTCATTTAATTCTTCAGATTTATGAAAGTAAAGTACGATAAAATTTGGGAAACAAAATCAATTTAAGTATGCAGGATTTTTCATTTTTAACAGTTTCAAAATTAGTTTCATAAGATACGTTAACATTTTGTTATATTTACAGATTAAAATTGTCTTTGAAGATTTTTTCAAATTTACTGTAAAATTTTGGTTTTTAACTAAAAAAATCATCACTACTGCTTGCAAATATGGTCCTTAATAAAAGTCAAAAAATGAAGCACCCTGTATAAATCTAGTTATTAAATTTAGTTTGACCCTAAAAATTTATTGTTAAAGATCGGAGGCTCAATTATCAGTGATAATACAGCTGCTGCGGAATGATTTCCCGGACCTCGAGGACGTGACGCAACAGCAAATCTTAGTTGAGGCTGCGGCTGCTCTTTTGAAGGAGTTGAATCTGTATTTGGCCGATCCCGATCGTGCTGAGATACAGGCTGCCAGGACGAAAACGGATTTGCTAATCCCCTGATTTATGCGTTTCTATGAATTACTTAATAGACCTCTCTGTGATATCTTTCGAATCTTTTGAAAGGTACTTATGTACATACCAGTATCAATAATGTCATTGGCTAGATATTTAAAAGTTTGGTAAGAATTTTTTTGCTTTTTATTCATTTCGAACGGTATTTTTGTCAAAGTCTGTATTGATACTGTATACCTCGACATGTTATATTTTTATAAACATTAATAGAATTTAAAAAGAAAAAGTTTGTGTTTATTATAAATTAATAAAGAAATATATATTTTTATATAGATTTTGTAAATCTATAAATGTTGAAAAATATATTACAGTAATTAGCTTAAACTTCTTGTCATTTATTTATTTTGACTTTTTCATTATTTTTGTATTTTAAAATACTAACACCATCCAAGCGTGCTGCGCGCACTAAATGTTTTTTATGTTAGACTAAGATACTTTTAATAAAAAATATTTCTCTCATACATAACATTGAAATTCTTTTAATTTATTGATACGTTACAAATGAACTGCGGAATGCAGGCTTGGAAAACAGTTTCGATTGACAAATTGTAAATTGTACGTTCAAACGCGTAGGTCATGTTATTAACGAAAATTAAATAAAATAATTTATAAAGTCTGCTTCTGCTAATCCAACCTATCCTTACTTTATACTATAGCCAATCACGTAAGTCTTTAACGCAACAGTAACGTTAAATTTTAGCCAATCTGGTCTGTTCTGTTCTGTTCTTTTGGCTGTGATCTAATATTATCTGGAGACCGAGTTGCCACTATTCATGTTTTTATTACCCAGGGGGACTTAACTTTTTAATTTTGTGTGAAGGGCGAAGTTCTCGGGCAAGCCTGTAACTGCCGACTGTGGGTACTCCTGAGTTCAGCGCCGTCATTATAGCCCACAGCCAGACGCAAAATAGGCGCATCGATAGCCTCAAGCCACTCCCCGCGGGCCTCTCGATTCGATCTCGGCCATCTAAAATTTCGGATTCTTTTTTGAGAAAAAGCCTCCGAAACATTCGAGCTGACCGGGATTCGAACCAGCGCCCTAATCCGATCAGAATCATTGTTAGGGCATACGTAAGGACCGAACCCGATGCCTTAAAATAAACTTGTGGCCCTTATAAGGCGTTTAGCGGTGCAATAAGTAAAGGCCTGGTGTTCTAAGTGGGAAACTAAGCAGCAACTGACAGTCTCAAATAGGTTCATAACACTGTTGCTTCGCGTTATGTATCTTTTATCACCTATTACAACTGTTTTATTATATTAATATTAATTGTATGTATTATGAAGATTATGTTCATACATGAGAATAGAAATGATGGCCTGCCGCGGGCCTTATAAGCATCAGAGTTTTCATTGATTTTAGCTGTTTAAGGGTACTATTGAGGTACTATTCAGCTACATTCAGGTAAATTCTGAATTTAGGTTGCCAAATCAGGGCCTCGTATAATACACCGCAACCCACCTTATTAGGCCCTTACCAAAATTCTGAAAAGGCCCTTACGTACACTTAGGGCAGCCCTAAGATTTTTCTGATCGATGTTTGTTTTGGGAGGCAAGAGTCTTACCGCCTGGGCCAACCACCGCTCTACCCCTCTGCCAATTTGGTCTCATTTTCCACGACAATCAGTCAATCACAATCGTTTTATTCATGCTTCAACTTTTCGTCATCACATTTTTAAGAGAGGGTAATTAAATTCTAATATTCTTAGAAAATGATGCTAATATTTGGATAGGGAAGGAAAATCAAATGAAAAATCAGTATAGAAAATTTTTTTTCAATGTTTTATTTTGTTAAACTATATAAAGCACATATTTATAGTAGATGTTCTGAGTGAGTGAGTGATGAGTAAGTGACTGAGTCAGTATGGACCTCGCTGAGCACTTTTGATAAAAAACATCATCGGCCTTACAGTATTCCGCTGTTAAAGACAGATAAAGGTCACAAACATTTTTTTTCGCGTTTCTCGCTCAAAATCTGTTTTTTTTTTTTTTAGTCGTTCACTACGTTAACTGATAACGAGTACATTCCGTACTTTAAGATTATAACAACAACTGTTTCCATTACATTATCGTCGTCGATTTTCATTAAGAGCTACATCATTTTTTTTTCTTTTTTGCCTCATTATAAAGTCGCGTCGACATCGACAAACAAAATCGTTCACTGTTAGTCGGAGCTTGCGGGCGTCTAAACTACGAAGAATCCGATAGAAACGGACGAGATTTTCGTCCGCGGGGAATAACGTTGGCGCCAATCCAACGAGGCCAAGCGAAGTCTCGTGCAAATTTCGCTATCGATTATCCTTCTAACTTTTGTAAAAATGAAAAAAAAATTGATTGCATCGCCGAAACTTTCGTCAAAAGGAATGTTTCTATTTCAAAGTAGTTTCTCTTGTAACGAACAAATTCTCCTTTCCTTTCATCTACATGAATACCGCAATCGATCTGACACACCTTTATGGTGTCTAAAAGCGTTTATCGACTCTTCTATTAAAAAAAAAAAGATAAGTTCGTACAAACATTATCAATACTGCTAAAACGTTGCTTCAAATGTACGTTTAAATGCACCCGACGAACTCCTCTTTGTCACGCTTATCTCGCCAAACATATCGGATTCCTGAGCACTAAAATACACTGCGATTTTTTAATAAAGGAGTATTCTACGAATTTCAAGAGAACTACCGAGCGCGCCTCCGCTTTTGGCGTGTCGTCTTGAGTTTCGCCTCTATTTTCATCGGGGCACTGATGCCCCCTGTCACGGGCCGGCAGTGTGCGATAATTGCACTTCCCCGAATAGGCCTTCTCAACGTTTGTCCCGACTTGCGTTTAGGAGCTTAATTGCCCAACAAATCATGCTTAGTGCGCGGGAAATTTTCGTGTCCGACGCAGCGGAGGGGAGAGAGAGAGAGTCTATGAAAAAAAATTTTAATTAATCCCTCGCACGGAGAAGTGGACGAGGGGCAAAAAAAAGCTAGAGGAATTCTCGTTGTCGAGTGCCATTCTTTTTAATTAATCCCGGACGCTACTGCTGCTGCTGCGCCATTACTCTGCTTCTCGGATTCGCAATTTAAAAAAAGCAAGCGCGTCAGAGGAAGAGAAAAGAAAAGGAAGGGCCCCGGCGAGCAGAAAGGAGTAGAAAAAAATCGATCTTGCTTTTTGTCTGCGCGCCGAGCGAAAATGCAGCCGAGAGGCGACTTCTGTTGTTCTTTTTCGAGCTTAATTTTCTGAAAAAGCTGCCTTGAAACTTGAGCGTGTTTTGGAAAATGAATTATCGCCGATTAATCAAAAAACAAGAGGTGGCTCTTTGCGAAAACTAATGTCAACTATAAATTTGTACTTAATTAGAAAGATATCTGTTTAGAGAAAATAATTTACAGTCGATGTGAAACTTGACAAGATATATGAGAATTGTAATTAGTAAAAAAAAATTCCGTAAAATAAAATTTTTTCGCGAATATCAAACCAATATTCAGAGCCGATTGTTGCTCTTTATGATTCAAATAAAATCAGACGATCAAATACTCACATTTAAATGAATCTATTTCTAAGCTTTGCCGATGCGTTTTTGTCCGCTGAGAAATTCGCTCTACGCGTCTATATTGGGTTGGATCGCGGCTTATCGATTTGGCAGAATCTAGGATTGTAAGAGCGGCTAATATAATAGAATTTGTAAGCGTTCGAGTCAATGTTTCGACAAAGATTCGTGACCGGCTTAATGAGATTTCATTATTTTGCGTTTGTGGATTCGAAATTTTATTTGACTGTCATACGGTAAATCTTCTTTAAATTTAGATATTTCATTTCACCAAAGTTTGTTTTTTCAAAACAATGATATTTATATCTACCAAAATTGATTAAATAAAAAACCAATTTAATTTTTGAACTGTAAATGAAAATGTTTTACTCCCTACTCTTTATTTAAACACTAATTCGGTTTACGAAAAATCCGCGCTACGGGTAAACCCAATGAAGCCGGCTGCCGGGATTCCCTTTGACGCTTTCAAAGCTCGAACGAGCGAATCTGAGACGAAATTCGCATTTGGGAGGAGCGAAGACACGAAAGGGGCTCAATATGTTAGTTATTAAGGCTCGCGTCTTCTCAAAAGGAGTCACGCGCCATCCGCCCCTTTAACTTTCGGATTCGATTTGCGCGAGTGCCGAATTACGCCCTTAAAATCCGGAAATCCCGCCGAGGGAGCGACGATTTCGGGAGCTTTCAGCCCGGAATGTCAAATCCTGAATTTTACCGAGGATTCCCTTGGAGCAACTTGGTTCGAGTTAATTTGTTATTTCGGGTGCTCCTTTTCGGAGACAAGAGATATTTTATGTATTCAATATGCGTAAAAGGAAAGTACAGTTTATATTGTGTTTAAATCAACAGATTACATCGGTTTCCGCGAGAATATTTCTGGTCTTTTACGAGATCATTCGTTCCTCTATGAATTAACAGCAATCTTTGTGAAAATCGTGAAAATTCTGAAAGTTCGATCATTCCTTTCGACGAAATTTCAATTACTCAATTATTACTTATTTATTACGACGCTTTTTGTTAACTTGGTTAACAGATCAAGTGACTTATTGTTCGTCTACGAGGTACAGCAAAAAAATTGATTTAGCAGTTGGCAGACGACCAAAGGCTCCCACTAAATAGCAAACTCGTTACACTCGGATTGCCAAGCGCTTATAAATGCTCGAACAACGGAACGCGGTAAAAATCCACGAGGACATCATCGGTGCTCCGCGCGATGTTTTTTATATATATATATATTATATCAAACGAGCCCGCAAAAAACAGCTTCTCTATCTCACAGCTTTGAATCTCCTCCGTCCGCCCAACAATTTCGCCTCCGTCGCGCGTCTCGTCGATACGACACTGATCATGAAAATTCCCTTACGTGGCTACTGTAATGGCTATGTTTCGGAATTGACTATTTTACTCTCCCGACTCGTCGTCGTCGTCGTTTGACAAAGCAGGTGTGCTCGTTCTTGCTTCATTTATATAGAATAACTGTTCTGTCGCTCGTGCTCGTCGACGCAGCCGCGCTCTTTTCACTCTTCCTCCGTCTCTCGTAGCCCATCTTATTTTTTAAAATAGATTAGAAGATTATAAAACTACGCTTTTTGTTTAATGTTTAATTCGAAAACGTCGCCGTTTCCCGCCCCCTTTTATTTTTTACTTTTTTTTTTTATTATTTTCGGTTTGGTTTGTCCTCTTTTGTTTTTATTCAATTCGGCTTGTGAATTTCTCGTTCGCTCTCGCTCGCATGCTTCCTTTCTTTCTTTCACTTTTTTTTATTTATGTATAATATTTATATATGTATAATACGCGTGATCGAGCGAAATCGCGCGCTACTTGATAATTGTGTGTGTTTTGTGTTCTCTCATTTTTTTTTAATTACTTCTAAGCTTCGCGCTCTTTCTTTTTATATTTATATATATATATATATATATACTTTTCTTCATCTTTTATTTTTTTCTACTAACGCATTCGAACGTGTGTAACGAAGTTTTTCTTTATTATAACTTGTCATCTTCATTTTTTTTGTCGTTTATTTGCCTTTTTGTTTATTTATATAGAAAAGGAGAAAAGCCGACTACGAAAAAGTCGATAAAGCGAGTGATTTTACACTGTCGGCAGCGTCGATTTTTTTTTTCTTTAATAATATTTTCGGTGAAAAGAACTCGGATGTACCTTTTTTACGTTTATCCTTTGCTTAGAAAAGAACAGAGGTGGATTCTCACTGAGAAACTTCTCTCACATGACTCACTCTAAAAATTCAACTCATCGTTAGTGTGCTTATTATTACTTTTTATTTTATTTCCGTTTTTTTCTCTGCATGTCGCGGTGTCATTTGAGTTTTCATCACTTTCTCCCCGAACGTTTGCTTTGCTCTGCTTTTTTTTTATTAGTTATTAGTATCTACGTGTCTACATATTAAATATACTTAACTGAAAACTGGTATATTTAATATGTACGTCACTAAAGAATTCTTAATTTTCCTCTCTTGGATTTTTTATTTTCTTTTATAATCTGTCTAATATTTACAGTAACGCATCATAATGAATACGTCGTAATTTTTCATCATCACGCCCACTTCGACTTTTGCTTCTGTTATTTTGTTTATTTTTGTTTATATACTGCGTTATCTCGCATCGTTTTTATATGAATAATCCTATATATACTTTTCATTTTTTTCATACTTTATGTGTACAATACATTATGTTCGCTAAGGCATTCATTATGGCAAGTATATTTAAAATTGCTGGTTTCAGGACATATGCTTGAAACGTTTCCTTCTGCCCTTGTTTTTTTGTTTTTAATATATCTTTCACTTCGAATAAAGGAAAAAACGCGTACATTGTACAGAAACTAAACTCTTTCATTCTTTCACATTTCTCCTCGACTCTACTAAAAGTAAAGACAGAAATTTCACAGGATTATAGGACATTTTGCTTTGCGTCTTTAGGATCAAAATGAAAGGACGTCTTGTTATTCTCTTTTTCTTCTTAAACAAGTTTGTATTTTAGAATTAAAATTTTTAAAGATTTTTCAAATTTAATTGATTAATAATATAATGTCAGCAAAACAAACAACAATGTAAGACGTCTTTTCACACATCATCCCATTTCATTCCAGCTTCGTTAACTTTTACTCATCTCTTGCTATATATTTTACATAGGCTGCTTTCTCTCTATCTTTCGCACATACAAACAGAGACGTTCACTGCACTTCGATGTCGTAAATTTATACACAATAGTTGTCATCATTATTGTTTTGTTCTTTCAAGAATAGGCATTCATACACTTTCGCTCTCGCTAGAAAAATAAATTTCAGAATAAGTGAACTTGCGCCAGCTCGAGTAACAGAGTATTTCATTAGTATATAGCGATAATTAATATTGTTATATACCACCTTCATATATTTTTTCTTATAGGTGCTTTATTTTTTTTTAATTAATTTTTTTTCTATTTCAACAGCTCGCCGCATTGCACGCACGCACAAACGCATTCGGACGCACGCGAACACTTTCGCGGCGTAGGCGCGTGATTATGGATTGTGTCGACTTGTTTAAGACGTACGTCTGAAATGCAGTGGTTTTTATGCTCGGGAAAAGTGATTTTCGTTCACAGCGAATTTACGGTTGAACAGAAGCTGTTGCATTTCAATATTTGCATTGAAAAATGGCTCAATTCTAAAGTAGATCTTGAAATGGCCCTTTGATAAAGGTCGAAGTCGAAGTCATTCAGCAGCTTTTGTTTAAAACATCCTTTTAAAGATTATTTTCAACGACTTTTCAAGGCGATACGTAAAAATGAGCATCCTGCATTTCATAATTTTAAAATTTGCCCGAATCTCGTGAAATTTTAAATCAAAGGGAGCATTGTACTTTCAGTTCAATAAAATTATTTAAAAACTGAATAAAAGAGAGCACAATCGAAATTTCACGGTCGAGCGTGTATCCAGAAAACGAGCATGAAAAAGTCACAATGCAAATCGGATGCGCGCAAAAGTGTGTACGTATGGTTTATACTCGTGCACGTGATTTCAAAGCAATTTACGGCCTATAGGAACTTTCGAGTTAACGACAATGAGACGCAATATCGCATCGGCAGCGCTAAAACCACCCGGAAGTGCGATTCCGCAGAAATTACAGCAACAAAGAATTCGGCTGAAGGACTGTGTGATTTCGTTCTGGTTATGCAAAAATAAAAGAGCTGTTATATAATGACGTACAGGAAGTGTTTCGTTTCGGAAATGAAATTTGATTCGGATAATTCGTGAGTGGTTTCACTATATTTTAATAGAGTTATTCGTACATAAAATAAATCTTCTATTGTACAATGTCTGTTGATAACATAACGTAAATGATTTGTAGTAAAATAATTTGCTTTAGATCTTTAAAATACATAGGAACTTATTACAATGTTCCGCTATTGAATTACTTTACCTCTCTACTTGAGAAACAAAAATCAGTTTTGTGGTCTACTTATATGCCATCTTTTGATTTCTCACTTAAGAATAATTTTACAATAATATTTTGGCCATATAATTCTACTAATATCACTTAATCATAAATAATCATCTTAACACTCGAATAACAATAAATTCTGTCAGATAATGTTAACAAATCTCAACTAATTCGTAAAATAGATGCAAGGATATAATGTAACAATGTTCAATTCCTACCTTCAATTCAATTCGATCAGAGTATATATACGGCTACAATAAAAAATGTTGAGCTCTGTCTAAAAATGTTCACTATGAAATTGGTAAATGCATATTCACGCGCTTACACCTCGCCTATATAAGCCGTGACTTCATCGTATGTGTGCGCTTTTTTTCTCATTGTTGTATATGTGAGTGTGTCTGTGTGTTTGTGTGACTACTCCGCACGTACAATATTAGGTTCGTCTCGTAGAAAATTGACACTAGGGTGATTCTTTTTATAAGGCGTGCTACACTGGGTTTTTTTTTCTTTTATGAACACGGCCAAAAAAAATTGATGTTAAACTCACTTTTTGCATATTACTTCTTCACTTGCCAATTGATTTTTAAAAGAATATTGTGATTTAAATATTTACTGGTTGGTTATTGCTTAAATTTCTTTCTACAAAATTATGTATCTGTTCTAACAATAAATTTCGAATTTGGAACATTTTGAGAAACGTTGAAACATTCATTTCGACAAAGATAGATAACTTAATAAATACTTTAGAAATCAAATTGCAAGTATTAAAAAGCAACACGCAAAATTTCTCTAAGGAAAGCTCAGCTCGTTCAACTTCGCGCGTATAAATGTACGTATATATGTTAATTGAAACGCAGGCCCGCAGCATAACAAATTTCGATATTACGTGCAATTACTTAATATTGTTTGCTATGTCCTTGAAACCGGAAACGGACTGTGAAAAGTGAAACTTTCTTTCGGACGCCTAATGGACATCATCAATCAGCATTTTAATTTCTTATCAAATCACGCGTTCTCAATCGTTTAAGTTTGTTTTACTCAAAGAAAAACTGTGAAAAGCCGCGAATCCGTCGATCGATTTAGTGGGAAATTCAGAAACGTATTGTTCGTAATACGTTTTGTTCATTTGCGGTATATCCTATCGATGGATATACGCAGAACGTTTTAATAATATAAAAGAATTTCCTGATATGCAAGATTTTGGAATGAACGTGGTTTAGTCTTGAATTTCCTAAATAGTAGAAGCTCCTTTATTTATATTATTATGAATATTCGCGCCATAAAGCTTTATCTCCGTTTTTTTTATTTGACTTCATCATTCGCAAACATGAAATGAGTTTTGGTTAAGCTTGTAGAGATTAAAATTATTTTATGTAAATTCCTCATAAAATTAAAATTACTAGAATTTTTGAAACTCAGTTTAATACTTCACTGACATATTAAATTTCTCTTCTTCACGGACGTATTTATAGAAAATTCTTTCATAAATCAAAAAAACAACAACGTTTTTCTTCAATATCCATAATTAGAAAGTCATAAATACATCACAGGTAATTTAAGGTAAATTATTAGTACTCGTATTTGATGAAAAGCAATTAGACTATTTTCGGATGTAAATAGGAATGTAACTTTTAAAAATTTTCTGAAGACTTCCGTAACCATAGACGTTTTTAATCCGATTTTTAAATTTCGTGCCAAATTTATTAAAAAAGGCCATTTCCGGTTCTTGGACTATATCTCACTTTCGTACTGGTTATCGTTTACATGTCGAATTTTTCGCCACTATAGAAAAAAATACTTCTCGCTTTCGTCATCCTCCTTTACAGTCGATCTACAATTAGCATTTACACTCAATAGTTGCAAGTTTATACCTTATAGTTTTGCTACGCGTTTTTTATTTTATTTTCTTTCGCCTAATAATCATATTTTTCCCCATCCTTCAATTAGTATTTCAATACTTCGCAGTATTTTTTTAATCCTCGTTATATAATCGATTAGAGTGTCGGTCTTAATATTAGTAATATGTAATTGGTATCTATTCTGCAGCAATAGTTTTCTATTTTTTTTTCTTATGTGTTCTCGAACTAGAGCTTACTTCGTTTTTTTCATCATTTAAACTTATGTATTTTTTCATTAATATTTTTCATTTCGATTATAATAACTCCAGTCGAAGTAGTAGCAGAATAGTAGCAGTAGCACGTTTTTGCTTTTATTTTATTTATTTATTATTATTTTTCTTTACTTAGTAGTTAACGCGTTTCTCACCGTCGAATGTTTTTCAAGGCGAATTCAGGGATGCAAAAAATCAAGGCATAAGAACTATCTCTTTCTTACGAAAAAAAATAGGTACTATACTTCTTACTTGTTTGTTTATCAATTATCATTGTGTCTGTGTATGTTTACATATGTATAAGTGTTTTTCTCTCATTACGCGTGCGAATGTTCAACTTTTTTTATTTCTCGTGTAGGACGTATTTACATTATATGCAAGTTATATAATTATCGTATAGGTATGAATGCACCGCATGCCAGAAATAAAGAAAGCAATGACGCTCTTTTCCCCTTTCCTTTGTTTTATAATTCTTTTACTCGCAAGCAACGAACTCTTTATATTTAAAAAAAAATATATATCACTGCGCGTAAAAACAAAGATCATCTGCTTTTTGACAAAATTATAGAAATCAGGTTCGATACTGTGTGAGTAAACAATGTTTGGTTGTATAATCATCGTTAAAATTTGCAAATAGTACTTTTTGTCTGGTAATATTGGATAAAAATAGTTGTTCATTGCTTACACCAGTGCCAAACCTGTCAAATTACAAGAAATACAAAGTTCTCTACAGTTTTTGTAAAAGATCAGTGGCAAAACATTGAATTATGCATTAAAACAAAATCAAAATATAATCTCGAAATTGAAAAAAACATGCCAATGTTCACGTTCCGTCCAGCGATAACAAAGCCTTCTTTTTGACTATACATATTGTTATTCATCTTCTGTATAATATATTGTATGTATATATTTATAGTTTGTCTAATAATGTAATAATGTTTTGGTAATCATTGCAATTATAATAGTAACAGTAATAATTTATTATATTTATAATATTTATAGTATTTATAGCTTCATCATTTTTTTTATTTTTATAGTACATCGCATTCGTTCAACTTGTATAAAGACTCTGTTCCTATGCTCTGCATATTAATCTGCGTGGGTGTGTGTGTCTCTGTGTGTCTATGTGTCTGTGTATGTTTTGTCTTTGTTAATTCAGTATTTCTCTGACACTCCTCTCGTGAAAGCCCAAAGAGCCCTCAACAAGGTAACACGGTCTTTGGGCTCGGAATGTCGTTATTCTCTCGTTTCTCGTGAATGCTCTGTATCGTCGCATGCGGCTTTGCGTTGCTTACGTCATCGTCAAGGACGGTCTTTCAGATACCGATTCTCGTTTTTTTTTTTTGCTTTCGTTTTGTTAGTTCAACTATGTTCACAATTGACATTCGTACGACTGATATTTAATAGTTAGTTTTTTTTATCTACAAAAATTTTTAGCGATACCAATAAGCGCAGTTAATTATACCTTATACAGTAAGGGAATGCGAAGAACTAAAATGCTATACCAAAGCAACAAAAAAACAAATGTTTCATTGATTATTTATTGCCTCAGATAGAAGAGGCAAAATGTGTTCATCATTCAGAGGTTTCACATTAAAACTGAAGTTTTGGAGAACAGTGAACAAAACTCGGTTCAGATTAAACTAATGTGAATTGAATAACAATTTCAGTACTTTCGCGTTCCCATAACTTAAACAATGTATACTCAAGTTTATAAAAACGTAACGATCTAAAGTAGTAGAGATAATTTTACTTAACTATTAGACAGAGTTCATCACTAATCCTACAATATAAAATATATTCCTAAATCATACGCCTCAGAAAGGAAGTTTACAAATATCAATTGCAAACAAAAAAACGTGACAACGGCAGATGCGCCGATCATCGTTCCTATCCCGTCTGGAGTATTGCGCGGTTAATAGGTCAATGTCCTTCCATCCTTGCTTTGTACAGAGGTCTGTTCCAATGTTCAAGGACAAAAAAGAAAGGAAAAGAATAAAAGTAAAGTATCTACGATCTCTTTATCTCGGCTGGCCGAAGAAAATTTCGTGCGCCGAAGCTTCGATTACAATTAATGCACTATCGTTTATAGAAAATCGTGCGTCAATTATTTCTCTCACTAGTAGTTACAATAGTATCTAATTAACAGACAACGTAACATTTCCCTCATCAAATACCGTTGTGCTCTCTCGCCTCACACACACACACACACTGTCGTAGGCCTCTGCTTTCTCTCTTTAATTTCATAGGTTTACGTGTGTGCTTATTGTTCATTTAAAGAGTCTACGTCTCTCGTTTTTTTCCGACTCATCGCGCACACTTTTTAATCATCGACGATAAATTCACTTCATCTTCATTTGGCGATATTACTTTTTACAAGGTTTTTAAAGAATGATGAGCTTCGACAGCTTAGGCATTATACATTATTTATATAGTTAGTAGTCCAGCAGTACTAAAGATTCCTCCGTTGAATCTTTGTCGACGTCCCCTTCCCCCATCCTCTTGGTATTCCGTCTTCTTCAACTACCACTCGAGAAGGGACACTGTTTGCTTAGGAGGAATATTCACGGGATTCCCGCGACGACGAGCGTTCGTCCTCTGTCTTACGTGTGTAAATGTATGTGTTCCTACGCGTGTCGTGGGTGTGTCATGGCAAAACAAAAAGAGAAGAAACTAGTAGTTCACAGCACCGAAAGATTCGCTCGTGCGGCGAGGTCGTCCCGTGAGGACTAAGCTTTAGTACCGCTGCGCGGGCTAGTAGTACGAGTGTCGTCATTGATACGTGTCCTTGTGGAAGGTGTCGCTCTTGTGGAATATCCTGCGTCCCTCGCGAGTCAGCTCCTGGCTCGCGAAGTTGTTCTCGGACTTGGGCCTCGGTAGTAGGCAGCCAGGCAGCGATCTCAGTTCCATGCTGTGGACCTGCGAAAGTGGATCGTTTTTCAGTTATCTGACCCTGCTGCTCAATGATCGAGCTTCGTTTACACTGTTTTTTCATTTTTTTTTCTTTCAATATTAAGCAACTCGGAAATCTGGATTTGTTTTACCTTCGAATGCCGCAAAACAGTGTAAACTCATTGTTTTGTCAAATATTTTCATACAATCATTTTTTTAAAGGAATCATTTATAAAATAGTTAATCCTATTGAAAGTAAACAAACACAAGAATAAATGAAATCTAAAATAGAAAATAAACACATTCGTCTGACCATATTCAAGTCATTCTACTTAAATTTTGACTTTTGTTTTATCACTAGTTTTATCGGTTGACTTGGCTGGAAAAATGATAAATTAAAATTATAATAGTTTTAGAAAGTTGTAGTTTTATTCCTAAAATTCTATTAGCACTATCTATTTATCCACTATTGTTAGTTATGTAGAATATACAAATTAGTAACAAAACAAAATTAATCATCGATAACTAGTAATCATTTTTTCAATTTACAGTGTAAATATTTCATATTGAAAAAGTGATTCATATTTACCGAGATTTATTTGAGAGGAAAATGTATAAGAATATTTACAAAAAAATATATTCTAAAAACAAACAATGGCAAAAGCTAACAATAAAAACAATTTTCCACCCGTTACCAGTGCATTTTTTAGTCAATCACGCTTTTTTCTGCGTGCACAAAAGCAGCGTCATGACCAGAAAATGGGTCAACTTCTGGTCAGTTATTACAGTGCAATTTTTTAGAGGGGAATTTGCCAGAACTCGGAATTTATTTGTCTTGGTTAGAAAAAAAACATTTTTATTAAGTGGAAATAATCCGCTATACATATGTATGAAATTTTAATTTTATATCTCTAAAGAACATAAAATAAGTAACCTACGATAACATAAAACATAATTTTTTACAAAATTATATTTTTTACACAAAAAAAGTAACATAAAATTATTTTAGAATCCAATTAATTCTCTATTACTCCAATTTGACAGTCACTTCTGCTGCGAATTAACATAACTTATCATTTCTTAAGTAATAAAATCGTCTACATAGGAAAAAATAAATGCACGCAGTTAAATGCAAATTGTTCCGTTTAAAGTGACAGATAAGTGAAACACTGCGAATTAAAATTAAAACTTAAATTTAACCTAAAAATAGTAGAAAACAAGGAATAGAAAAATCGAGAAAACAAAATCGCCGTCTCCGTCGTTCAAGGACCGTTAAAAAAGCTCCAGCCCAGGTGCTGTCTTGGTCTGCTGGCTCTCTCTCCCGGCTAACGGAGGAACGAGAACAATAGAATGGCAACGAAAAAGAAGAAAAAAAAAATCAATGGAAAAAAGGAAAATCAAAGAGATCGGCTTTGGCCATTGGCTCGCATAATTACCGATTCCTCGCTGGCACTGGCATGCGCCGCTTGCTCGGCCAGGGCGTTTACGACGGCGTTTATCGTTTTCGACTCACTGCCAAGATCCTCCTCGCGGTGTGCTACCAAGTTCGGATTCTTGCCGATCTTGTTCAGCCTGCAATTAGCAAGATCTCGATTAAGCGTAGGGAATGTCGCACGGGACGTAACCATCGATTAATCACGCTTGACCGTGAAACTTTCAGCAGCAGGATTAACTTGATTTTCGCCGCTCTGGCTCTCTTCAATCTGCATTTGCGAGCTCGTTTTTAACGCAATTTAGAAGGGGGGGTTCGAGTGTGCATTTAATATAATACATTTGTTAGATATCACTGGTGCAAAACATTTCTTTATCGAGACACTAGTTTCAGGGTTATCGATATCCTTTGCAACCATCCCCATAAATTGTGCGGTAACACTCAGTATTTATAGAGAAGGATAGATTTTACGAGTGGATTGGTGCAAGAAAGACAAGTGGAGTGGTTTGGTTTAGAGATTTAGTTTGTCTCCAGAAATTACTCAAAATTCTGATTATTAAGGTTATTAATAGACGAATTTTGAATAATCTTTGATAATCGTTAAAAAAGTTTCATTATGTTTATTTACAAAATACTGCTGAATCAATTACTAACCCAATAATGTTAAAACTTATGGCTTTAGATTCGATTATTAAATTTTTAGAACCAAATGTGAAATTTCCTCTTCGAAAACTAAGTCAATTAAAATTTATTTTAAAATACAATTTTCAAATGAAGTAAATTTTTTGGATAATTTAGTCCTAGCAAAAACATATTTTATTTAATGCTAGCTCGAACCACATTTTTTCTCAAATTTAGGAATTTGTACAATTAAGACATAGGAAGGTTATTCTTTTGTTAAAAGATCAAGATAATTTTTTGCTCTACTTAAAATTTGCGAAGTGCTGAAAAATCAGGTAATACTAGGCTGCTAAAGGTTTCGATTAATGACGGAATTGTTGACAAATTAAAACGTAGATGTTCTGACTCGAGTGTGATTTGTTTGCATGAAAAGTTGCCGTGTTAATTGAAATAGCAACACACAAATTACTTAGCGAAATAGCAACAACACTGTTTTAGCAATTAGCGAACAAAATGCAGAAGTTAAAAGGGTGGATTTCTCACTTTTTCTTGAAAATTTCATTCGTTTGAATTACTTTCACTTAGTTTTGCATAATTAAATATTAAGGTCACTTCCACCGTTTTGCTTCCTGAATTAAGGCTGCGACAACCTTTCTGCAAACTTGCCGATCTTTGCACATTGCATTCTACCCTTGGTATATTTTTGAAAAAATTTTTTAAATCTAATTATAAACTTTTGTTTATCCAATTAATTAATATAATACGTAACTTTCGTTTCGTTTGTTAAGAGCACAAGGCAAAAAATTTACTTTAAACTTTATAAAAAAATATTTTTAAAAATATAAAATTCAAAATTCCAACGTTACTTATTTTTCTTTATCAATGTCATAACTTTTTCAATACAAAAGATAAGAATTTATGCTTTGATTTGATGAAATATTGTAATTTAAAACATCTACCAACAATACTTTTTTATTTTTATTTTACCGATATAAGAAATTCTTCTGTTTTTAA
This sequence comes from Ormyrus rosae, assembly GCA_035047165.1. Lineage (NCBI taxonomy): Eukaryota > Metazoa > Arthropoda > Insecta > Hymenoptera > Ormyridae > Ormyrus > Ormyrus rosae. The sequence continues at coordinate 25,159,918 of JAWWML010000062.1, forward strand.
TTAGAACAAAATAATTTATTAAAATTCAAGTTTTTTATTTTTAATTTCATTCAGACAACTATAAATTTATCATTGAACAATAAAAATTACCCTTTGAGTAAATCGATGAAGTCTAAGACATCGATAAAGTAGAAAACCGAGTGACTCCGATCCGCGACGCGAGAATTTAGACCGAATAATGAATTTTGAAAAAAAAGCAGTCGACCAAAAAAATAATGTCTCCTCAGAAAAAAGAGATGTGGGCGCGACAGACATAGATATAAAAGAGGCAGCGACGTGAAAAAAAATGTGATATCCACAAGAATAAAAAAAAGAGAAACCGAAAGGCCAAGATAGAAGATACAAGTATATAATAATATATAAAAATGGACGATAGAGACAAGAGAATCTGATAATAAGAATGGGGGGATAAGGGTAGCGATCGACATCTATTTAGCACACCAACTCGATAGAACAAACCTAACCAAAGCTTATACCTCTCGGCGGCAACGCTCTCCATGGTACGGCGCATGAGCGGGTACTGGTCCAGTACCGCGTTGAAATGATCCACCGAGAGGCTGAAGAGGTTGCAGTAGGTCTCGGCGCGCACCGACGCGACCCGCCTCGCGTTCGTGAGCAGGCAGATTTCGCCGAAGTACGAGCCGTCCGACAGGGAGGTCGCCACCTCGCCGTTCGCCATGACGATGTCGACGATGCCCTCCTGGATGAAGTACATCTTCGAGCCAATCGTGCCCTCCTTTATTATAATGTCACCTAACACAACAATTAAACACTTTAGGCAATGGAATTACTTTTTTCTACATATACGTTATGCATTGGCTCGGATCTGCAGAAGCAGCTTTCTAAGAAGAATGAGATTCTTCATCAGAAAAATTATTGTAAATTATAGTTTATTTGAAAAACTTTAGATAATGTTTGATAACGGAGTTCATTAAAGTATCACGTATGATTAGTAAAGGCAGTTTTACCTGGTTGGAAGACTTCGTATCTGAGTTTCGTAACAACGTCCGAGACAAAGTTGGAATCTGCATTTGCGAAGAAGGGTACCGACGCGACAAGCGATCGACAGTTGTAATTTATTACGTCCTAAAAAAGTTAAAAATTATTGGAATAAGTTGTTTTCACCATAACCAAATTCGTTAATAAACCAAAATCGAAGTAACGTGACAATAATACATTTTTTCTTAAATTAGTTATATAACAACCAGAGTGAAAATAATTTTAATATCATTACCTCTCTTAATTTTTCCGAAAGTTCGCCGAGAATGAGCTCCTCGTCGAAGAACTTTCCTTGGTAACGATGTTCAAAATATTCGGTTATTCTCTGTCGCATTTCCCTTGGTAGTTTACGATAGGCCATGTATTCCTCTACTTGTTTCACCTAATCCAGATAAATGTTACCGATTAATCTAGCTTCCACTATACCCCCTAACTTCACGTATTCAAAATTTGCAAAATTCCATTTATATAAACTATTCGACCCAACTATAATTACCGTTCCACTTAAAAATCGAAATAAAAAATCAATAATAAACATCAAAATTCATATTCGTCAGAGAGTCACAATTATTTAATTGCAAGAGGTTCTTAGATAGTAACGATGCAAAATATTAACCTTTTCACGATATTGTCTCCTCGAGGAATCGAGAGATTGGATGAGATTCGTCGCGTGACCGAGGAACAGAGCGTAGCACGTCGCCCCGCTGATCATACTCAACATCGTCAGCCACATATCAGTCAACGATTGCGGTGGAAATCTCCCGTATCCTATACACAGCATATGTGACATGGCCTTGAACAGGGCCCATGAATATTGCTCCAGCCAAAAGGAGTCCTAGAAAGAATTTATATAAATATACAATCCACTGAATATTCTTTTAAAATGGGATAATAAACAAAACTGAAACATTGACATTACAAAATATCATCTAGAAGAAAATTCTTGTTAAAGAATCAAAGGATAAAATAAGTGACTATAAATTGAGCCGCTAGTTATAGATGCTGTTTGACCTTCTTTTCTGACATAAAAAGCATCGCTGTAAGGCAAACTCAGTCGACTTGAGGGGAACATTATCCAAACACGGAATCCAGCGAACTCCAAGCTCGTTGCAACGTTTACGCAAACATTAGTGCGGGAGCAGAAGGGGTTTTGTGGCCGATGGAGGTCCACGACTCCACCCAAGTGTTTTTTATGTATTTTT